>CM053756.1:39601576-39621854 GCA_028658305.1 Pachyuromys duprasi | reverse complement strand
TCTTTAAGTGTTTCTCTGCCGTTCTATAATCCTCTGCAGTCAGTTCTCTTTTTAGCTCCATACCCCATTTTTTAATTGGATTACTTGGTTTCTTGCTTCTTAACTTCTTGAGTTCTTTATATATACTGGATATTAGCCCTCTGTCAGAAGTAGGATTGGTAATGATCCTTTCCCAGTCTGTAGGCTGTCGTTTCATTCGGATGACAGTGTCTTTTGCTTTACAGAAGCTTTTCAGTTTCATGTGGTCCCATTTATTTATTGTTGATCTTAGAGCCTGTGCTATTGGTGTTCTATTCAGAAAGTAGTTTCCTGTGCCAATGAGTTCTAACCACTTTTTCTTCTAACCGGTTTAGTGTGTCTGGTTTTACATTGAGGTCTTTGATCCACTTGGACTTTAGCTTTGTGCAAGGTGATAAATATGGATCTATGTTCATTTTCTGCATACAGATATCCAGTTGGACCAGCACCATTTGTTGAAGATGCTACCTTTTCATTTTTTTTAAGAAAAATCAAGTTGTAAACTCTACTGTGAATTTATAATGAATTTTCCAAGAACCTCAGCTAGAACAGATGAGAGAGAAACAATTTACCACTAAACAAATATTTCTAAAAATAAACTTTAAGTATACTACCAGAAGTAAAAATTGGGTGTATGAGTGTGTACGTGTATACCAATGTAAGATTATGTACGTGTGTGTGTGTGTGTGTGCTATGGTATAAAGAATCCAGTGCTTCACCTGAAGTGTTTCTAGCCCTCTCTTACTAAATTTTCCAATGTGGCTGTTTTAGCCCAGGTTTGCCTTGAACTTGTGGCCCTCCTGTCTTACCTCTCCAAGTAGCTATAATTAAAAGTGTATCCAAGTCTGGCTTAAAATAGATATTTTAAGAAGAAATAAAAGATGTTGTTACATAAATAAAAATTCTTGTTTTCTATTCAATACATGCATGCTTAAAGACACATATCTAAGTCTCCAATTCAAATGTTTTGTTCATTTCTTTTTGTTGGATATTTAAATGTGTTTCTGCTACTGAATAACCAGACGATTCTAGGACATGATGGTAGATAATGTCATTCTGCTCTGCCCTACTCAAAACTGGAAGCTGAAAAAGTCTCTGATTTTGACTCTGTCATCTTAAAATTTTGGTTTTTCTAGTTATTTTTAAGAGTAATTAAGAAGTTGACAAAGTCCCAAAGCTGAGGTGAAGGTTGACACCTTGGGTCTCAATATTTAAATTTCCCTCTTCTCTCCATGCTGATTTGGTGAGAATATCCATGTGGAATCATGTTCCCCACCAAGCACACACACCACAGTTTATTGGTCAACTTTCTTTTCTTATATCTCACTTGGTGGTAGCTCCCATTACTCCTATATTATCCCAGGGTGGCTGGAATAGCATGAGTGAGGCAATCACTTGATGGGTGTGAACTCTTACTCTATTTCAGAGTTTGGCCTTAGAGAGCTTGGTCTTGTCCTTGCTCTTCTCCCCACACACATTATTGGGGTAATTCAGCTAGAAACATCATGGAGAACCTAAATGACACCAATAGCTTCTATAATGGTTACAGCCTGCCTTATATGTAATGCTTTGGACTGAAGTTTACCCATGTCTGTACCATCTGCTGCTTTCACAGTCTTAGTCTTACAAAACCTTCAACTTTTCAGTTCATCCTCTTGCTGTACAGATACTTGCTGGGAGCACCCTTCTCTGTGGCAGCTCCTTTTGGTGTGATTCATACTGAAGAAATGTTTGTTTCTCACACTGAGCCATTTTTAGTGTTCAACACACATTCCTTACAATCATCTTTTTTGTGGTCCATCTCAAAGCAGAGCACCCACACTGCCTGCCCCCTTCACTTCTATATTCGCTTTGGGCTTGGGGTCATTGAGGGAAGCCATGACGGCTGCTGGGTCTTAGCCTTGCAGCTCCTGATCATATTGGTAATGACTGAGGACCACTCATATCTGCAAAAGAGCTTGAGGTATCCGTGACGACCTGAATTGTGGTTGCAGTACAGTGACAAGTGCTTTCTGAGGTCTACTTTAAATTCAGAAGAATAAATTCCTACTGTAAATTTGACTCTTCAAAACTTAAAAATCAATACCTTTTGTATACAGGAGTGCTACTGATTTTAACAGGCTAGGAGAGTACCATAGATGGCCTCTGAAAGACTCTACTGATCGAGGCTGAGACTCATATCCAAACTTTAGACAGAATGCATAGAATTCTATGAAAGAAGGGGGAGATAAAAAGACCAGGAGAGAACAGGAGCTCCAAAAGGAGCCGAACAGAGCCAAAAAAAAAAAAAAATCCCTGAGCCCTGAGGCCTGTGAAGAGAATGATACCCCAATCAAGGATAATGCATGGAGAGGACTTAAAACCCTGGCTCAGATGTGGCCCAGAAACTCAGTATCCAAGTGGAGTCCCTACTAAGGGGAGCAGGGGCTTTCTCTAGCATTAACTCTGTGGCAGACTCTTTGATCACCTCCCCCTGGGGGGTGTAGCCTTGCCAGACCACAGAGGAAGACAATGAAACCAGTCCTGATGAGACCTGATAGGCTAGGGTCAAATAGAAGGGGATGAGGACCTCCCCAATCAGTGGACTAGGGAAGGGGCATAGGGGAAGAAAAGGGAGGGAGGATAGGATTGGGAGGAGACAAGGGAGGAGTCCACAACTGGGATATAAATTGAATAAATAGTAATAAATGATAATAAAAAAAAAACCTTTAAAAAAGTTGTGGCAAAAAAATACCTTTCGTTTTACCTGGATGTCTTACTTCAAACATAAGTAATTAACAAGTTGGTGTATGTTATGCATACAATGAAAATCCATAAGCACCTGTGAGTATCACTTCAATTCAAAATAGGCAATTTACTAGGAAGAACTCTCCAAGAGATTGACTAATGCTACATGCGGCTTCCAGCGGACAGTCCTAATATTTGAGCTTAATTTAATATCAATTAAAAACTGATTATAAAGTTATTATAATAGTGTTCGCTACAATTAATTATATGCAATATGCTTTATGTGTCTTTAATTTTCTCTCTAGGAGTGAGAGACCAAACAATTAAAAATTATTTTGAGGGGTTGTTGAATTAAAGTGTAAATTACAAGCCCGAACAAACCCCAGACAGACTCCTGGTGATTTTTTAGGGTTTCATGAATGCGGTGCAATGTATTTGGGGGCTCACTATGATTCCCAAAGACTTCCAGCACCCTCGAGACATAGGATTGGAACCCCAGGTAAACGCTTTTGTCTTGGCCAAGTTCTGTGTCTCTGTTCTTTCATTCTGTGCATTTTTGAGATCTCATGGGGGTACACAGTGGGTGATCAGGGAGTGGTCATGTGGACAGTACACTAGCTGACAAGCTGGCAGACTGTTGCCACAGGAATCCGGGAGACATCTCAGATCCCAGCAAGGATAGGATTCCCCAATAGCACTGTGGGGGACACGGGGTCCCAAGTCTGTTTAATAAGCAAAGAAGAATATGGGTCGCTCCCACAGAGACAGGAAGTACTGCCAACTTACTGGTTTGGGGTTTTTATCCCCTCGCCTGGCAGAATCTGTTGTTTGGATTTGTGTTTCTCTGGCTGGCTGTGGTGACTCTTCTCATTTCTTTGGATGGGACTCGGACAACATATAACATGGGACAAACTCCTTCTAAATCCCTACACCTAATTCTTCCCTATTTCATGGAGACTGGAGCCATGTTCCACAGGCTCTGGTGACAGGGGCGAGGAGGTGCCAAGAGATAGCTACAGTATGGAGAGCCCCAGGCTTGGCTCCTCTGCCTCTGCTTTCTGGCCTCTGGTCTGGCAGAATGACAGGCCAAAGTTCCAAGCTCTGGTATAGTTGGGTGGAGCCTGACTTTGGTGCAGGCCACCCCTAATGGAATAGGATGGAGGGCCCATCGAGAGACAGGCCACTGTTCCGAGTTCTTCTGTTCTCTTTGCACATGCTGTACAGGTACATGGTTTTCTTGTGTTGTTCTTTTATGCTTTTGTTTGCTTATGATGGTCTCACTAGGCAGGTGAGCAAGTAGCTGTGCACTGTGGTGCCTTTGCCTGCCCCATGCTCCCAGCGCTACAAGCTGGGGCACCTCTGGTTGTTGTTGGGAGCATGCCTCAGGGCAGGACAGGTAGAGAACAGCCAAGAGCTGGGCAGACTGCACCAGCTTGTCCAGGCTGATAGAACAAAGTACTTGAAATTACAGCTGGATGGAGTAAGAAAAGTTTTGTCTGTCTAAATGTACATATGGCCATTGCATGCTTATCTCTGACTGATCCTAAATGGTTAATATGCTCTGTATGTCTTGGTTATAGATAAACAACTTTTGGATACGTTTAAAGGTTAAATTCAAACTCTTGTTTAGATCATATGTATGTGTGTATATGTGTTTATAACACCTATAGAAACACAAATGTTTTTAAATAGCAACCATGTGAACTGACATGTGGTATGACTCCATCTTGAAATTGCCATGTGGTATGAGGCAGGGCAAATATATATATATATATATATATATATATATATATATATATAACAGGACCTCAATCATAATGAATTCTGTTTATCATCCTATCTCCTTCTAGACTATGAAGACAAGTCTCATTTAAATTGCTCTTGATTTTAGAGATTGGATTGCTTATCCTGGTAAATTTTTCTTTTGGCTTTTGAAATTACAGTTATACTTTGTGATTTCACTCCTAAAAGCGGTACTTTATTTTGATATTGCAAAAACAGATTTCTCCTAAAAATGTGTTTAAGGATGTGAAATATTTTAAAGTTTATCAGATATTTTATAATAATGTCTTTATGGAATATATATATATTCAAGGTTGTGGTTTTGTGGCATGCTGTATGTGTAATTCAGCCCTGGTTTGTAAGGTCTATTCAGATTAACATGCTGACTTGAAGTGTGTGCCTGCTGCCAGTTCCTGAATGAATGAATTAATGCTGATAGGTTTAGTATAGCCAGAATAGTACAAGTACAGTTTTAAAATTGTTCTATACTGTTCTGTTATGTAGTTTGTTCTAAAACTTATTTTATTACAATGTTAAAACTTGGCTACAGGAAGCTGTAAATGTTCCGCAGCGCAATATGATCGGAGGCAGCAATACCATCAGCCACATCTGAGGGCTGTTTTAAATTGCCAGCCACAGCCTATAACAACAGGTGGCTAGATGGCGTGTTGATTCAGGGGTAAAGAGGGTGGAACTATGGCTTTATCGCCGTCTTTTTTGAGGGCTGCCAGCCATGTTCAGTTCTCTGTTTAGTGATAAGCATAACTTCTGTCCTTTAAGCTTTTTGGTGTTCAGTCTTAATAATATGATGTGGTAGGATCAGCAACATTTGCCAGCCCTCTATGAACTATATCTGATTGAAAGTTTTGCTTTGAATTTAGTTCAGAAATATATTTAAAGGTATGCTAATGACTGCAGTTGGTTACAAGACTGAGCTTTACCTAGTGCTTTATGTTTTCAAGGTTAAGCCTAGGATGGGTAACTTCAAAGTTTGCCTATGTAGATCTACTTGAAGCAGTAGCTCCCCAGAGTCTATGAGAAGATTTGGACAACGATGATAGATGACTTTGACTCTGGATTGTGGTATGCTAACCACTGGGCAAAACTTCCCCAATTGGCCCACTGCTAGGGCCCAGCCTAAACTGTGGACAAAGCTGTGAACACCAGAATAGTCATTGTTTCACATTGCTGAAGGTGAGATGAGATCAGTCTCTCATGTTCTTTTTTTTTTCCCCACAGAAATAGTTTCTCATCTTCTATGCCTAACGGCCAGAATGCCTCTGCTCATGATGCCATGAGACCACAGGAGCCAGGGACAGCTGCCTAGGTGGTGGACTGACTAGTTGTCTCTGTCATTTTGATTGGTACATAGATTGGTACATATATTTAGCTTATTATTTATCCTTCTCAGGTCTCTGATCACATTGATGGCTAAGCTAATAGTAGCTTTGCAACTAAAGAGCAGACAATTAGATTCACTGTTCATTGGTCAATTCATTAACTAGTCATAACTACTAGATACTAATCTCTTACTTCGAAAGGCAAAGAGGTTTGCCTTGCCCACAGGCTTCATGTCTCACAGTGAATAACTGGATAGAAAGATGTAAAGTTTATGTACAGTCTGAGGATGCGAAACTTTAAGTTATGAGGATCTAAGAAAGTTGACGGTCTAGGAAAATGTTTCAAAGTTGGCAAACGCAAGGAAGATTTGAGGATCTAAGGTGTTTTAAGGTATCTAAATGTAATTTGTAATTATAAAAAAAGTAATTTAAGGCATATTAAAAATGGGAGCTATTTCAAATTTCCCCTCCCCCTCTGCTATTGTGCCTATGTTATTATAAGATTTCAGAAGTTCAGAGTTATGACATTGATCAATAGAGTTATGATAAGCTAATGGAGCACTGTCTGCTTATTATCCAGTCACAAGCTTGAGATTTTAATTTCCTTTTGGTTGACTTCTAGAGATAGACTTAATTATGCTAAAACATCTCTGTCTGATATGTATATCTCTGACCCAGAAGCCATAGCTTTTGCTATGTCTTAATGGCATGAGTCTACTTCTGCTGTCTTGTAGATACTGGTTATCTTCTTTTTGTAAAGTAAACTAAAATTCATACGAGTTTCAGGAAATCAAAAAGTCATAAAACCTGGATCTAGCTTAGCTGAAACGGACCCCAGATGAGTCTTTGCCTTGGTCTTGGGATTCTTCACTTTCCGTAATTATTAAGCAAATGTTAGCTTCTGTCTCTAGTCTGAATTTGTCTCAGCAGATTTTTAACCTGGCTGGCAGACTCTAAGTAGGGAACAACTGTGGACTGCAAGCTGAAATCTGGACTTGCTGAAAGCTGAAGTAATCCAGTGCAGCCAATGCGATGGCTTCCTGTCTTTTTAACTAGATGGCTAATTAAATGATGCCCTATTGCCTAGCTTTTGACTAGCCTTTCAGGATACCTGGGTCCCCAATATCTCCACCCCAATGCCAATCTGGAGAAATTACAGAAGAGGGATATTCATTGGCTCTTATCCTACCTAATAGGCTGAAATGCTACCTCAAAAGGGGCTCCCTTACATTAGCTATTATCTTGGGAACCTGCTTAGCTGGAGAAGGAGCTGGTAGTGCAGCATTGGCTGTACAAAGCCAGAATTATAACAACTTAAAGCAGGTATCGATAGATATTCAATGCCTTGAGAACTCAATCACCCACTTAGAAAAGAATGTTGGTTCCCTGGCAGAAGTAGTGTTGCAAAACAGAAGGGGCTTGGATCTGTTGTTTTTACAACAGGGCAGGCTATTTGCAGCCCTTAGAGAGGAATGTTGTTTTATGTAAACACCCAGGAATGGTTAGAAAATCCTTAATAATAATAACGAAAAGCCTAGAGAGATGTTGGGAAGAGAAAGATGATTTCAGAAGTTGGTTTAAATCCTGGTATAATAGTTCTCCTTGGCTTACTACCCTTATATCCACCCTGATGGGAATCTTACTCATTTTGATTTTTACCTTTGGTTCTTGTATTTTAAATCATTTGATGACTTTCATAAAGGAATACTTGGAAGTGATACAGTTAATGGTACTCAGATCCTATTGTGGAAACGTAAATCTGGAGGACACCAGGAGTCATATCCGGAAGACCCGTGATTAGGTCTTCAAATGATCATGGGAAGGGGGGACTGAGAGATGAAAGAATTAAAAATTAGTTTTTTAAGTTATTGGATTAAAGTTTAAAGCACAAGCCTGAACAAAGTCCAGACAGGTGTAGACATGTCCAGCCACCTATGGGGAGAAACCAGCCTTACTGTTTTCACTCCTGCCCACTAAAGACACAGTTGTTAAGAAAATGGCCCAACTTGCCCCTCTCTCCTAGTGACAGCCAAACAAAGGAAGCCTGACTGTTAATGGTTTTGATGCTTTCTCATAGCCAATCAGTTCAAAATGCATCATCCCCTTTTGTGTTTCAACCAATAGATGCTTGCTAGTTTTTAAATCCTCACAACTAAGGAATGGCAGCAAATATAATTTTTTAAATGTTTGTGTGCATAAGTTCTGATATACTTTTCATGACACATTTTTGTGCATTTTTCTGGTTCTACAGAAAGACTATTAGATGTGTACATCTTTCATATCCGTGATATACCAAACACTTAATTTTTTAAAAAGATATTTCTAAGCTACCTTCTGGAATTTTATAAAATTAAAAAACAAAGTAATAAACAACAATAAAATCAACAATAACAAAAAAAACAGATAAACAAGCAAAACACCTTTATGTGAAAACTCCATTCAAAGCCTTATGGAGCAAAGGTCAACTCTATAAGCTACTCACAGATAATGGTAGAGATCTCTAGCTAGTGAGGCCCCTGGGACAAGATCTGTTCTAGCAGAAAAAGCAAGTTGACCTTTTGTTTTACAATCTAATTTGCATCTAAACTTTCCACCCTGGGCAGGTTAAGACTCTCCTGATACTGGTCCAGTGATTGGGCAATCCACCTTTTCCCATTAGCATCTGCTTTGAGCCCTCCAATGTAAACAGTATTAGTGGCTAGGTTCCAGGAGTCCTTGGATAGCAGGAACTTCCTTTGTTTACAGATGTTCTTTGACTCGAGATTAACATAGGAAATGAGAACTTGAATGCTTTGGAAGCCTGCCAGACAAACAAAAGGGATAGTGGCTCCTAAGAAAATGAAACACACTTTCATTTTCTGGTTTATTTATGCGTTATCATAATAGAGGAATGTGTTATGGGGAATAGAAATAAATGATAGAAAAAGGGGATTTTAAAAGGAATGATGAAAAGATGAGGAAGAATGAAAAAACAACCATTGCAGCTAAATAGACTAAAAGTGTTTCATAAATGAATTCTTTATTTCTGTATTATATGTTGAAAATATCACATATATTATATGTACAACTCCAAATTGCAATGAACATTTTATATGTAGTGGGACATAGTCTAGAATGGGGTCAACTTACAAGAGAGGAAGTTACTCAGGGAGAAAAGTAAGCCTGATGCTAATATATTCAAATTGAGTACTCTCTAGTTCATGTAGAAATGAACAGGAATGGAACAGAGTTGAAACTTTAAAATTAACTTAATTTCCCTAAAAGTTGATGAAGGTGAGCATAATCTAGCTCACAGATTTCCCAGGGGCAGTAGCTATGTTAGTGTCTTTTTGTACAGCACTGACTAACCTATTTGAAAAAAATAACAAATAATAACTTATTTTTGGCACATTCTTTCAGAAGATTCAGTCCATCTAGTCTGTCTATTGATTCACATCCTATAATAAGGCAGACCATCATACAGGTGGATGGTGAGACACTTCATCAGTGGAGAAGCAGAGAGAAGACAGAAAAGGCGTGGGAAAGAGATACCATCAAGAATTCAAACCCAGTGACCTACTGAGAGACCATAAGATTAAAAATCGGTGGCTATTATTAATGTTTAAGGCCTGAAGTAGCTGGGTGGGGAGGTCTAGTAATGCCCTGAGGGGAAGAACTCGCCTTACTGCATCCTTTCCCCACTCACTAGAGATACAGTTGCCAGGAAACGGGCCCATCCCCCTAGGGAGGGACACCAGATCATTAATGGTTTAGAGACCTACCTATAGCCAATCAATTCAAAATACAAAATCCCTTTTGCATTTCAACCAATAGACGCTGGCCAGGCAGGAATCACACCTGCCTTGGGCATGCTGGGAGGGACCGGAATCTTTAAATCACCCAACTAACCTAAGCACGAGGAGGCTCTCAGCTCTCACAACTGCTTTGGCGGTGGCAGCTCTCACAACTGCTTTGGCGGTGGGGAGTGTGAGCCTAACCTGCAGATGGAAAAAATTTATAATAAAGAGATCCTCATGTCTTTTGCAACGGACTCGACTCCTGGTGGTAGTCTTTGGGGGTATCACAATTCGGCCACAACACTACGACCTCCAACAATACCAGACCTTTCAGTTCCTCATAGCTTCCCAAATAGCACCACATACTAGAGACTAAGAGAGGCTCACACACACACACACACACACACACACACACACACAGAGAGAGAGAGAGAGAGAGAGAGAGAGAGAGAGATTTCATATTCAAACCATAAAAAGTATTCTAAACCAACAAATAATTTGATTGCAAACAGTTAATCTATACATTTTTATCATTTAGGGCAAACAATTTGCATATCATAGAAGAGAATCCCACCACAGATTTCATGCAGAAACTCACTCTGCTTAACTCACCTACATCAGCATTGCATTTCAAATGCTTTCCAATTTTTTTTAAACTGTAATTCTCAACCTTCCTAATGTTGTGACACTTTAATTCAGCTCTTCTTGTGGTGACCCCAACCATACAATTATTTTTGTTACTACTTCGTAACTGTAAATTTGATACTGTTATGTGATAATGTAAACATTTTTGGATATGTAGTTAATTCTAATGATGTCTCCAAATAATGTGGGAGACAAAACCATTACTAGCTAGCTTTTCATCAAACAAAGTGTCCAGTGCTAGACTGGGTTTCATCCAACTGAGTTGCTGGTAGAAAAGGTCCCATGGAAATCCCCAAACAGCCCTAGCTGTTCTGAAGACAATGGGTATCTCTCTATAAAATGAGAGCAAGGAGCCATTGCTGAAGACAGCACTCACTCATTGAACATGGAGAGGTCAAGATGGTGCCTACACAGAACGTTTACCCTCATATTATAGTATCTATGACATATAAAGGTACTCTGGAGGCTACCAAAAGAGAAAAATAAATGCTAACTAAATCACAAAACCTTTGATTTACAATCTTTTCTGCCACCGAAGACAATGGTGGCACAAAATAGTAACTAATCAATGCCTGATTTAACTTAAAACCCATTCCATGAGATGGAAGCCATAACTGACACTGTTTGGGTGACAAGAACCAGAATTCACATAGTCTAAAGACAGTAAAACCACATATTACTGCTCCAAGTATTAAAAAGTTAACAATAAAATGACTCCTAGTGATGTTTTATTATACTCATAGGTAAGTGCCTTACTCAGCCATCATCAAAGAGGTTTCTTCCTGCAACAAATGGGAACAAACATAGAAACCCACAGTCAGACTTTACAATCCCACTCCACACACACAAGACAGTGAGAGAAAGGGGTGGAGAGAGGAAGGTTGTTTGGAACACATAGCTCTAAATTAGATGTCTTCATTAAAACCCTCCTCTCAAATCTCAGAGAAAGAAAACGGTAAGGCTGGTTTCTCCCCACTGGTGGCTGGACATGTCTACACCTGCCTGGACTTTGTTCAGGCTTATGCTTTAAACTTTAATCCAATAACTTAAAAAACTAATTTTTAATTCTTTCATCTCTCAGTCTTCCTTCCCATGATCATTTGAAGACCCAATCATGGGTCTTCCGGATATGACTCCTGGTGTCCTCCAGATTTACGTTTCCACAATAGGATCTGAGTACCATAAACTGTAACACTTCCAAGTATTCCTTCATGAAAGTCATCAAATGATTTAAAATACAAGACCCAAAGGTAAAAATCAAAATGAGTAGGAGTCCTATCAGAGTGGATATAAGAGTAGTAAGCCAAGGAGAACTATTATACCAGGATTTAAACCAACTTCTGGAATCATCTTTCTCTTCCCAACATCTCTCTAGGCTTTTTGTTATTATTACCAAGGATTTTCTTAGTGGGGGAGACATAGAGGATGGAGGACAGCAGTGGAACAAGGCCCTCAAAATAACTGATAAGTTCATACGTACTCACAGAATCTAAAGCACCATGCACAGGGCCTACAAGGGTATGAATCAAGTTGTTGGTATATGTATTATTACATTTTTTGGCTTATCTTGTCCAACTTTGATATGATGGTTTTTATTTATCTTATTTTGTCATTGGTTAGTATATCTTAGAAGCCTGTATCTTTCTGATGAGAGACAGCAAAGGAGTGTATCTTGGGGGAAGAACTGGGAAAAATAGAGGGAGGGGAAACTATTCAGATTGTATTATATGAGAAAATAATCAATTGTTAATAAAAGTGGGAAACTTTTGAAAAATAGACAAATTTGCTTCATAAATACTTAAAGCTGATTTATTTAGTTGGTTTTTAAATATTCATTTTTCATCATCTTCACTTTGGAATTGTCATCCACAGGGCCACATTAACAAAGAAACCAAGACCATTCACATTTCATAGGAATTTGACAAGAATAAATATAAAATTCCAGAGAAATCACATGGAGATCTTAGTTTTACATAATCAGACAACTTGTTGGTTGATATTTATCAATTTCAAGTCATGAACAGCATGTGTAATCAACATAAAATACCTCACTATATCAAATATATCAAAGTTAACATTATTTTGATTTTCAACTCTCACATCAGTGAGCTGAATCCACTCTATGACTTTCACCTAGCTTAGAGCTTTTAGATAAACATCCAAGAGAAGGTGGAAAGTAGAGATGACATTATTTTCTAGGGGTCATTAAGGCAAACTCAGTCTTAGCCTAAGACTGAACAGGAGCATCATCTCCTTCAAAAAAGCGGATGTTGAAAAGTCATAGGTGAAATGGTTTCTCTTCCCACACAAGTATCCTGTAGCTTTAGACATGGGAAGCTAAAAGTCAGCAACTTCATACTACCAAAGTCTTAGCTCTCATCATCATCTTTCTCTAAAATCTTGAGGCTCAAGGCTTCACAATGAACATCAATGAATCACAGATTCTAATTCTAATTTTTCATTCCTTTTGCAAAAGTATCTATGAATATGATATCTACCTAACATTGATTAGTATTCATCGTCTAAAATGCTCCAATAATCTTTGTTCTCCCTTTGCCAATGGTAATCCTTATATGGCCTTCAGTCCTACATAATTAGAACTTGACTGCAATTTCTACATACTAGCTCTTTCTTATATTCTCTAATGCTCTAACACTTCATGAATTGGGTTTATAATTTCTTATGTTATATTTTGTGGTATTAAGTCCCCCTTTCAAACATTAAATGTAAAGAAGTTGGTGCTGCTTCTTTTATAAATAATGCAGTTACCAATGCTGCAAAATCATACATTCATAAAACCCCCTCATACCTGTACAATGCATGTGATGTCTTGATTATGTTTAAAAGTTGTAACAGCACATACATAAACACCATTGTTCTTTTTTTCTAAAATTAAATTTAATTATAATGATTTACAACATTTAAGCTGGCTTATTACAACCTCACAGGATCATATAGGCCTCTTGACGGTGAGGGACTATTAGAATCAAATACTGGAGCCCAAGTAATCTTCAGCATAGGAGAGTAAGAGACAAATAATTATTCTCTCATGTGACATGACTATAAGCACAGGCTACTGTACAAAGTCCTGTATCATGGTAGTATTCAAGTCTTATGCTCCAGGTAGTGATGGGATGTGGGCTGGAGAGGTGTGGGACACTGGACTGCTATGCCTTTATGTTTTCAGCCTTCATGGTTTCTTACTTGGGTTGATTCTGTTTAGTGCCTGCACTTTTTTGTGGCAGGTTTTCCATGTATCTGGAATCTTTAACTTCATGTGTTCTCCTTTGTACTTTCATGCCCATCTTCACAATTTCACAGAAAGCCCTCTTGGGAAATTCCAACCAGCCTTCTAACACTTCTTTCCATTGCCTAACCTGCCATGCATTCATGGAAGATACCATGACCCACAACTCTTGACTCCAACATAGCTGCAAAAGTAGAATGAGAGAAAACAGCAACTGTTCTGATGTCTCCTGTAGCAAAACCATGGCCCCTTAGGACAGTAAATGCTGTGAGCTGGAAAGAAGGAGAAGGAGTATGAGGAGAAGAATGAGGAAGAGGAAGAAGCATGGCAGTAGTCAGAACTAAGGGTCTGGAGGAAGGAATTTTATGACATACTACAATGTCCTTATTCATCTGTAATAATGAAGAACTTAGGCTATTCCTCAAAACAATTCAAAATTCAGCCCACCCCATTTTATTTTACAAGTTTAACAGTCTCCACCTTTTGTGTGCCACAAATTATGTGAACCATGTTGCTCATTGTAACTCACTAGGGAATATACAGTGAATCCAACAATGAAGTAAAAATAAAAAGTTGAATGTAAGTACAATTCACATCTCCCACAGAGTTAAAGTCAGAGAAACATTCTTTCAGGTTAAGGTTCAAAAATATTAACAGCCTGGCATCTTCCATATTCATTTATGTTTATTGCTTCAGGCTCAGTCAGAAATATCTTGACAGATGGATGGAGGCTGTGTTCCTTGTTTCAGTTTCTAAAATGTTTATATATATATATATATATATATATATATATATATATATATATATATATATATATATATATATAGAGAGAGAGAGAGAGAGAGAGAGAGAGAGAGAGAATGAAATAGATGTGTTTTTTCTTGAATGCTTCAGATTGGAAGCAATCCAATTTTACTGTGACCTTTTTTTTCATGGTCTACTAAAGGGTTAATATTAAAAGAGAATAAAATACATACATACATAATCTTCACATATATTTAAGAAAAATCCACATTGCAGACTTCATTTCACTTGTATTAATGGCAGAACTAGGCATTTAGCACACCCTGTTCATTGGAGAATTCGAAGAACAAACTATTTTAGAAACCAAGAATAGTAAAATAAGCTTGCAAATAGGAGCACAAGTGGTTTTCACAAGTGGGGGAAGTAGTTTCTCACTATGTAACAATTACTTGGCATGCCTACAGAAAACATTTTCTTTGCATTCTTCTTAAATGCCTGCAATTTAAGATGTAATAAAATAAAGCACTTTTCCTTAACTATGCTTTCACTCTCAAAGTTGCGGGGAGCACATACTCAATGGGAGTCTGATGATTTCAAGTGAAAATTTCTGGAAGACATCACCGCTAGTTTTATGATATAACATGTTTCCATGCATCCATGAAACAAATTAATGTTCGATGAAGAGGTAGTTTTGCAGCTCAAATGCATGTCAAGTCCCCATTATATGACATGGAAGACAGTGCTCCAAAATGTACTCACAGGAGACATCTTATAATCAATCGTTGGCTCAGTTTAATTGTCAAAAATCAAGAGGCCTATATACCCCTATCACACACAAAGTTTCTTTCATCTTCTAATTTATTGCAACTAACTCTTTCTATATGCCTCTGTTTTTTATTTTTTATTAATTATGCTTTATTCACTTTGTATCCCCCCTGTAGCTCCCTTCCTCCAGCTTCTCCATGCTTGCCCCTGCCCAAGTCCACTGATAGGGGAGGTCTTCTTTTCCTTCCTTCTGATCCTAGTCTATTAGGTCTCATCAAGAGTTGCTACATTGTCTTCCTCTATGGCCTGGTAAGGCTGTTCCCCCCTCAGGGGGAAGTAATCAAAGAGCTGGCCAATCAGTTCATGTCAGAGACAGTCCCTGTTCCCATTGCTATGGAACCCACTTGGAGATTGAACTATCATGGGCTACATCTGTGCAGGGGTTCTAGGTTATCTCCATGCATGCTACTTGGTAGGAGTATCAGTCTCAAGAAAGACCCTTGTGCTCAGATTTCTTGGTTCTGTTGCTCTCCTTGTGGAGCTTCTGTCCTCTCTAGATCTTACTATTTCCTACTTATTTCAAAGATTCCCTGCATTCTGCCCAAAGGTTGGCCATAAGTCTCAGCATCTGCTTTGATAGTCTGTAGGACAGAGCTTTTCAGAGGCACTATGCAGAAGGCTCCTAACTTGTTCCATGTTTTCTCCTTCTTCTGATGTCCATCCTCTTTTGCCTTTCTGGATGGGGATTGAACATTTTAGCCAGAGTCCTCACTCTTGATTAGTTTCTTTATGTGTACAGATTTTAGTATGTTTATCCTATATTATATGTCTAGTATCCACTTATGAGTGAGTATATACCCTGTGTGTCTTTCTGCTTCTGGGATACCTCACTCTGGATGATCTTTTCCAGATCCCACCATTTACCTGCAAAGTTCATGATTTTCTTGTTTTTTATTGCTGAGTAGTATCCCATTGTGTAGATGTACCACAATTTCTATATCCATTCCTCAATTGAGGGGCATATGGGTTGTTTCCAACTTCTGGCTATTACAAATAAAACTGCTACAAACATGGTTGAGCAAATGTCCTTATTATGTACTTGAGCCTCTTTTGTATATATGCCTAGGAATGGTATAACTGGATCTTGAGGAAGTGCTATTCCTAGTTGTCTGAGAAAGCACCAGATTTATTTCCAGAGTGGATCTATAAGTTTATATTCCCACCAGCAGTGGAGGAGGTTTCCCCTTTGTCCACAACCTCTCCAGCATGTGTTGTCACTTGAGTTTTTGATCTTAGCCATTCTGATGGGTGTAAGGTGAAACCTCAGTCGTTTTGATTTGCATTTCTCTGATGACTAATGATGTTGAGCATTTCTTTACATGTTTCTCTTCCATTCGATATTCCCAGAAATAAAACCACACACTTATGGACACCTGATTTTTGACAAAGATGCCAAAACCATACAATGGAAAAAAGATAGCATCTTCACCAAATGGTGCCGGTCTAAATGGATGTCTACATGTAGAAAAATGCAAATAGATCCATATTTATCACCCTGCACAAAACTAAAGTCCAAGTGGATCAAAACCTCAACATAAAACCAGACACACCAAACCTGTTAGACTAAAAAGTGGAGAAGAACCTTGAACTCATTGGCACAGGAGACAACATCCTGAGCAGAACACCAACAGCCCAGGCTCTAAGATCAACAATCAATAAATGGGACCTCATGAAACTGAAAAGCTTCTGAAAAGCAATGGACACTGTCATCAGAACAAAACAACTACCTACAGATTGGGAAAGGTTCTTTACCAACCCTATATCAGACAAAGGGCTAATATCCAGTATAAATAAAGAACTAAACAAATTAAAGAGCAACAAATCAAGTAATCCAATTAAAAATGGGGAACAGAGCTAAACAGAGAATTCTCAATAGAGGAATATCGAATGCCTCTGGTTTTAAACACTTACTGTGGTCCTTTCAGTCTCCATATACTTTCAGGTGGCCCTTTTTCCTCTATCAAAATCTTTGCCTTCTGCTTTGTTCTCCAGAAACTGTTCTGGACTCTTGACACAAGACAGAAGAATAGAGTTTAGTCCACCAAAAGCATTCATGGTGGGAAAAACTTTCTGATCAATTCTGCCATTGGCAATTTTCTTTCTCCCTTTCCTTAGGACTTCTCATGCAATGTCTTTAAATTGCCCCAGGTTACCTCATTCATGGTCATTTTATTTCCTTAAAACCCATTTGTAAGCAGAAAAACACTAGACAGGCCATTTTGTAGTGGATTGTTAAGGTTGCCTTCAATGGCCTCAGCCATTTATTCCAAATTCATAGCTTAAAGAGGACTCTTGGGTATATATCTGGGGATTGTGGCCCCTCAGAAGCCTTAATTTAATTTGGCATCTGATATCTTCTTTTATATACTTTACTAGCGGTTTGTTGATTGTGTTACGCTCTAATGTATTCCTCCACCTTCGATATCTCTATTATCTCCTCCTAAAACAAGTCCTCTTTCTCATTTTATAAATAGATTAATAGATAATTGAAAGATAAGCAGGTGAGCAGACAGCCTAAACTTTAAGACCTAATTCACATAAAAATAAGATCATTTCCTTCCTTCAAGCAAATGCACATTCTTCTTTGCTTGCCTTTACTTCTCCCTGTTCTGATTTAAGCCAGAGATAATTTAAAATGTACTTGATGACTTCCATTCTTCTCTAAATAAGCTTAAATATATGTGTTTAAAGTGCTTAAAGATCCCTTTTTGAATATTTTTTATCACAGATTTCCACAGAAATTTTCTTATATCTCAATCTAAAGTGATGGTATATTTTTATTTAATAATCACTTCACTTTATCTCTTTATTAATAAAATTTGTTATTTTGGATAATTAAGCATTAGCCTAAACCTTTACATTAAATAACTATAATCAGAGCTTGTAAAATGTACAGAACAAAATTTAAACACTGTATATGTGAATGGGTAATATTGCCTGCATTCCATGAGAGCATAATTAACTGGAAAATGAGAGAAAGTATTATTGTTCTAGTGTCATCTGAGTAAAATTTAAAGGACTACATGATCAAGTTCTGTTTGCTCTGAGGTGAACAAACTCAGAGAAATTAACAACTGCAAAGTATTATATAAATATAGAACGTAGATCACCTACCTACTCTACCATACTATACCTTCATACCATCCACCGTGGCCTTTTGAGAAACTACCAAACATGTCATTCGCACCAGACATACCTACGTTCTCATATCCCATGCAGTATTTTTGTCAAACCCAAGCCAGTGCCAACTATTTCATGAAGATTTATTTATGAGGCTGGAAAGATGGCTCAGCAGTTGGGAGCATGTATTATTCCTGCAAGGGACCTGAGCTTACTCCACAGAACACACGTCTGCCTCCAACTCCACCTCTAAGGGATACAGTGGACTCCTTAGGAACATGAACAGACCCACATAGAGACTACATTGTTTTAAAATGTACAAATAAATCTTAAAAGGATTTCTTTATAATTTGCTAGTATTTTTTGGATTCATGGAAGGGTGTATAATGGTAATTCTAATACATATTTCTCCTTTGATTAAAAACACAACAAATGAATAATTTGCCTAATGAGCTTGTGTTGGAACAGGGATAAATAGGAGATACGTATGCTGGTATGATCGACTGAATAGGTCATTCCTTGTAATTTACTATTTTCAAAGAACAGTGCCAACTAACCGATAAAGCTAAGTGGAAGGCTAACCTTAGATCAAAGTGTGAGGTTTAATACTCTCTGTGATTTTAGCTATCCATCAGATTCTCAGGACATATCTTCTAAGTCAAAAGAGAACTCACTGAACGGACATGTGACAGTGAATCAGGATGAAGACTATGGAAGAATTTTACTATTAGCTTCACTCACTGTGGGATTGTAATACTTTTCATGAAAGTGGCCTACACAATGATGATGCGCATGTCTGATCAACACTGCCCCAGAAAGCAATGTGTCCAAACCCATCACTTTCAGACTCTGGCTATGTGACACGACAACTACCTATCTTCTTCACCTAAGCTTTCATACACAAGCCCAGCTGAAGAACAGAGCTATATGGGATTCAACTGTTGGTCCAAATTTCACTTTTAGAAGAGAGGTGTAGGAGATCCAAGATGGCTGCCACGAGAGGACACGGTGTCTGAGGAGTAGGTCAGCAGAAACAACGCAGCAACCAAGAGACTGAACTCTGGGACTTAAAACGCCAGCATTTGTGATTGTCGGGTGAGCGGAACTCCTACAGTGAGAAAATCAAGTGGGAAAATCCTAGGGACGCTGAGTTATTTCCCGGAAAAATCTCCGGGAGACCAGCGGCGCACAGCTCTGATCTGAGCGAACAGCTGTGCTGGGAGCCAGCAGCCTCCATACTAGGCTGGATCACACAGTCTCCCGGGCAGACTGAGGAGGAACTGGGTACCGTTTAGACTGACCTGCACACTGAGGGCACACACTGCTCGGACCCGCCAGCAAAAACCTAAGTCGATGTGTGAGTCCAAAGGACAGTCTAGAAAGGACCCGGGTTCTGCTTCAACCTGCGGGCATACGGCAGGCACACACCTACCAACTCTGCCTGAACCACCTCAGACTGAGAGCGAGGGGGGGACAGTTTTGACCAGCTGCACACTGCGGGCACACACTGATCGGTCCGCCAGCAACCACCTTGGTCCATGTTTGTGTCCACGGGCCAGACATAGAAGGCCTCGGGTACCATTTCAGACAGGCCTGCATATAGCGGATGCACACTGCTCCGCAACGCCTGCAACCAACCCAAACCCAATGTGTGTACCCCAAATATCATCTCAGACTGTGGTGCACAGCCCCAGGACCAGAAGGGGGCGCCAAATCTCCATTCCAGGGGACAGCCCTTAGCAGCAAGCCCAGGGCAGAGCGCACAACCCCCAGCTGAGATCTCAAACCAGGACACTCAGACTCTAGCACAGAGTAAGGAGTAAAACCTGCAGACCAGAGGGGTGACCAGCCTGCAGTGTTCACAGCTTCTAGTACAGGGCACGAAGCCGGGCACATAGAGCCCACAACAGAGTTCAACTGAGACAACGACACACACTAACAAACCACTGGAAATCCCTGATCTTCTTGAAGAATGCTCCTGACACAAGAGATTGACAGTTTCAGACTGAAGTACAGCCTTAAAGCACAAACAGCTCCTTGATTATATATAAACA
>CM053756.1:39580573-39601076 GCA_028658305.1 Pachyuromys duprasi | reverse complement strand
GCTAGATCCCAGGGGAGGACATTGCAGCCAGCCCGGAGGAGACAGGATGAGCTGGGGTTGGATGGAAGGGGAGGAGGTCCTCCCCTGTTGGTGGACTTGGAAGGGGCGGGGAGGAGGGAGATGAGGGAGGGAGTGGGAGGGTGGGATGGAATGAGGGAGGAGGCTATGCCTGGGATGCAAAGTACCTAACCTGTGATTGATATAAAAATAAATAAATTAATAAAAAAAAAAAGAAAAAAAACGACTCACAACTGAACCTTCGGCAGAGTACAGGGAATCATATGAAAGAAGGGGGAGTTAGTAAGACTTGTCGAGGACAAGAGCTCCACAAAGACCAAATAGATCAGGGCACAGGGGTCATTTATGAGACTGTTTCTCTAACCAAGGACCATGTATAGATATAACCTAGAAGCCCTGCTCAGATTTTGGCCCATGGTAGCTCAGTATCCAACTGGGTACCCTACTAAGGGGAACAGGGACTATTTCTGTCATGAACTCAATGGTTGGCTCTTCGACCTTCCCTCCCCCGAGGGAGGAACAGCCTTGCTAGCCCCAGAAGAGGACATTGCAGCCAGCCTTGAAGAGACCTGATAAGCTAGGGTCAGATGGAAGGGGAGGTGCTCCTCCCCTATCAGTGGACTTGGAAAGGGGCAGGGAGGAGGTGAAGGAGGCATGGGGAGAGTGGGAGGGAATGAGGGAAGGGGCTATGGCTGGGATACAAAGTACATAACCTGTGATTAATATAAAAGTAAGCAAATTATTTTCTAAAAAAATATAAATAAATAAATAAATAAAACCACTACATGTGGGTTTATTTAGAAAAATATCGTTTGTGGAACACACACAAAAAAGAACATACAACAGTGTCATAAAGCAACTTTCAGTTTTGCTTAAACATTTAAGGATTAATATGAGCTTCAGTTTATTAGAGAAATTCTTCAGATGAACAGAGTGAAATGAAACAAAACAATATGATGAGATGTGGCAATTCTTTACGTGTTTTGTAAAAAAGCAAGAAGATGACACTTAACTATATTTTTAAACTCTGGCCACTGGGGGATTTTAAGGACACAGAGTCAATGATTTGTAAAAGAATACAGGATGTTTCTGTCCTTATTTCATGCAGTGTAAAATGATACAGGAACGTTCTAAATCAGATTTGCCCAGCTTCATTGACAGAGCTTTCATGCTATACTTTCTTTATATCCTCCTCAACTCTGAGGTCCAGGGAAGCCATTCAGTGATTATGTTTCTCGCTATTTCAATACTAAAAACAAAACACCGAAACAAAATTGAGCTAGCAACTTTGATTTAGTTTCCATGCTTTTGCCAAGAAGATACTAATCCCTTTCTGTAACCATGAATGTCAATATCCCCTAAACAAATTTACAAATCAGAGATATAATGCTTTCAATAGTATTAAGTTCATGGACTCCAGAATTATTTGTTAATGGGAATTCCTGACATTTTTACCAAAGGTGTTTTCATTACTATGGTAGACCCTTGCTTGTGTTTTTGTTTATTGGGTAAAATATAGACTTGTCTGCTTATTTAAATAAGCAGAAGGTTGTAACCCAAAGGGATTGTAACCCTCAGGTTGAGAAACACTGATATACACTAAACTTTCCTCAACACGAACTAAGGGGTAGGGTCACTGAACTTCTCTGACCTCAGCTTAACTCATCTGCAAAATACAAATGACAGGGTGTTACTTCACCAGGTGGTTTTGTGAGAATCAGGAAATGCATGTCCATAATATGACTGCTATGCAATATTCAGGAGCAAGGCATTTTAAACACACTGCATGGAGGCCTTTACAATACTCCCCGTGGTTATAACTCTTTGTCATTAATTTAAACTTAAATTAATATTCAATTTAACATTTTCAAACCAGAGATGTATCAGGAAGATAGCACCTCTCTCTTGTGTCCAAGGACCCCATCACCCAACCACTAATACTGTGTTTTTCTTTCTTTGAAAGACCCCAAGAAAATGGGGTAACAGCAGGCTCCTGGAATCCATTGTTGAGACAATAAGAACAGTTGCATATATTTTTTACATCCAGTTTGTTATTCCTAGATCTCCTCTAAAGGAAAACAAATAGTTGTTCTTAAAATTTTAAATTGGACAGTTTAGACATGAAACCACTATTCATTTAATTCCAATAAGAGTAACACAAAGAAGCTTTTCATATTGGCCGTTAATAACAAAATTTCAGTGGTCTTGATGTTGGGGGTTACCAGCTGCTTTATGATTGGGTTTATGACCTGCTTGTTCTAAACTCATGCCTGGTACTGTAAATGTATCCAAAAGCTTCTGGCTAGGATAAGCAATAGAAGTAAACTGATACTATTATTTTGCTAAATAAGCATAATATCAGAGTACCTTTTCAACACATATCTCTATATTCTTACATTAGTGTAAATGTCAGTCCTCTTCAGAAAAGTATCTTTGTGATGAGGACTCAAAATTGGTCAAAAAAATATGGAGAACATGATGCAGTAGAGTGCTCGGCCACAAATGGGATGACTGTATCACATACCCTAACCCAAAGGACCAAGAATATTGCTGAAGAGGGGGTGTAAATACTATAAAAGCAAGATGGAAAAAAGGACATGGATGAAGCATCACAGGCCAGCCAAAATAACGATGAAGCCATTCAGCATTCAAGCCTGGATGAGGGAAGAGTATACAAGTTCCGACCCCTAGTTAAAAGAGCTATTGACAGCCAATGGCTAATGGAAAGAGAGTTAATTTTTTTAGGAGTGTGGTCCCCAATAAGTTGGCCTTGTTCCAATAGATGGCCTCACATCAATGCATACACATTTAATACCATTTGGACTTGATGGATACAATGTTTTTGAAGAGGAAAGTTGGGTATGGTGGTAAACACTGTTAAACACTGTATACTAGAGGCAGAAACAGACAGACACCTATGATTTCCAGCCTAACCTGTGGAGCATTATAGTAAGACAATGTGGAGCACATAGGCCGGGTGACCAAGGAACTCAGTCAGGGAGTGAAAATGAGGTCAGAGACACATCTAAACCCCAAAAGTCTCATCTTAAGACAAATATGCATAGGACCCCTCCCTCCCTGCTTCCATGTCCACATGACCTGGTCACATAGGCTGATGACCCCTAATCTTAAGGTATTCACAGTAGTCAGGTAGCCAGCACCTGGATGCAAATCCAGCATCCCAACCACAGCCAAGGAAATACACTCACCCCCAAAACCCCTCCTCAGGATCAATGGAACCAAATAGAAGACCCAGAAATAAACCCACACACCTATGAATACTTGATTTTTGACAAAGAAGCCAGAACCATTCAATGGAGAAAAGAGTGCATCTTCAACAAACAGTGCTGGTCCAACTGGATGTCTACATGCAGAATAATGAAAATAGATCCATATTTATCATCCTGCACAAAACTAAAGTCCAAGTGGATCAAAGACCTCAATATAAAACCAGATACTCTAAATCTGTTAGAAGAAAAAGTGGGGAAGAGCCTATAACTCATTGGCACAGTAGACTACTCCCTGAACAGAATACCAATACCACTGGCTCTAAGAGCAACAATCAATAAATGGGACCTCATGAAACTGAAAAGCTTCTGTAAAGCAAAAGACACTGTTGTCAGAACAAGACAACTAGCTACAGATTGGGAAAGGATCTTCACCAACCCTATATCTGACAGAGGGCTGATATCCAGAATATATAAAAAACTAAAGAAGTTAAAAAGCAATAAACCAAGCAATCCAATTAAAAAATGGGGTATGGAACTAAACAGAGAATTCTCTGTAGAGGAATATAGAATAGCAGAGGAACATTTAAAGAGATGCTCAATGTCCTTAGCCATCAGAGAGATGCAAATCAAAATGACCCTGAGATTTCACCTTACACTCATCAAAATGGCTAAGATCAAAAACTCAAATGACAACACATGCTGGAGCGGTTGTGGAGAAAGGGGAACCCTCCTCCATTGCTGGTGGGAATGTAAACTGGTATAACCACTTTGGAAATCAATATGGCACTTTCTCAGACAACTAAGAATAACACTTCCTCAAGACCCAGGTATACCATTCCTAGGCATATACCCAAAAGCTGCCCAAGTACACAACAAGGATATTTGCTCAACCATGTTTGTAGCACCTTTATTTGTAATAGCCAGAACCTGGAAACAACCCAGATGTCCAGTAATGGAGGAATGGATACAGAAATTATGGTATTTTCACACAATGGAATACTACTCAGCAATTAAAAATGAGGAAATCATGAAATTTTCAGGCAAATGGTAGGATCTAGAAAAGATCATTCTGAGTGAGGTATCTCAGAAGGACACACATGGCATATACTCATTTTTATAGACCTATAAGATAGGATAAACATACTGAAATCTATACACCTAGGGAAGATAAACAAGAAAGAGGACCAGGGGTAAGATGATCAATCCTTACTTAGACAAATGGGATTCGCATGGATGTAGGAGAAAACAAGTAACAGGACAGGAGCCTACCACAGAGGGCCCCTGAAAGACTCTACCTAGCAGTGTATCAAAGCAGATACTAAGACTCATAACCAAACCTTCGGCAGAGTTCAGGGAATCATAAGAAAGAAGTAGGAGTTAATATGACCTGGAGAGGACAGGAACTCCACAAGAACCAAATATATCTGGGCACAGAGGTCTTATATGAGACTATTTCTTCAACCAAGAACCTTGTATGGATATAACCTAGAACCTCTGCTCAGATATAGCCCATGGTAGCTCAATATCCAAGTGGGTACCCTAGTAAGTGGAACAGGGATATTTCTGACATGAACTCAATGGCAGGCTCTTTGACCTCCACACCCTGCAAGGGAGGAGCAGCCTTGCTAGGCCACAGAGGAGGACTTTGCAGCCAGTCCTGAAGATCCATGATAAACCAGGGTCAGATGAAAGGGGAGGAGGTCCTCCCCTATCAGTGGACTTGGAAAGGGGCAGGGAGTAGATAAAGGAGGGAGAGTGGGATTGGGAGGGAATGAGGGAGCGTAATACAGCATTAATAAAATGTAACTAATTAAAAAACAAAGGAAATAAAGATTGTATTATTCCTCATTAAAAATAAAACCCTCCTCAGCCAGCAAGGTTCATATAGTACCAGTTCACCATGGAATAAATTGACATTAAGTTTCACTAATAAAGGGGCACAAGCTATTTCACAGAAGAGCTGCTGTTTCACTGGGATGTAACACTTGAAGGGTTGTTTCATAGAGGGGCTCCTCTGCCAAGACATTCACTGCTGGACTCTTGGACCTGCCTGCTCACTCTGTGTCCTTACTGGTGGGACCTGAGCTTCTGCTGTTGCCTGGTCCTGCACCTGCTGGTGAACTGCTGCCAAGGGTGCTCCCCCACCCTCCCTGCCCCCTCTCCTAGAACAGCCACACACTGCTTCACTTCTCATCCCTCTTGGCAAAGGCTCACCTAAAAGAGCTATAACACTTCCTCAGAGAATGCCTTCTCCACCTGGCAGTCCCAGCTGGACTCCACTAGTTCCAGACTCCACTTGATTCTTTCCTGCTCAGTGGGAGGTGACATGCAGACACCCCAAGGGAGGAAGCAGAACAGGGAACCACAAGACAATGCTTCCAAAATAAGAAGAGGAAGAGGAAAAAGAATAGGAAATGAAGGTGCAAAGAAGACCTGAATTGAGGATCCTAGAGGAGCAGGAAGGCAGACTAGGTAATATATGATCGAAACATAATAGACCCTTGTGCAAAATTCTCAAATAATAAAATGACCTTAAATAGAAAGGTTTAATGTTTCCTTTCCAGTACCTTTTTACAAAGTCCTATAGAACTGTGAAGCTGGACATACTGTTTGACTGTGATAATTTTTATATGTGGAATATGGGCCATTTAATGGAACTATATAATTTACAAAATAAGGTATCAGCCAAACATTCCCCAATGACTGACAGTCTTTCCTCAATTCACAGAACATTGTGTTAAGACTTGAATATGTTCAGGGTTTTTCTATGTTTATTGTTTTGTGACTTCTGAGGGCTTGGACTGTAGTATAGAGAAAAAGAAACACAGTTGGGACCTCTGGGCCGTTAGTGAGGAGAGGCTCCTGCATGAGGGAGAACCCTGAAGCCTAATGAGGCACAGTGAGGAAAGTGGCCAGGAAATTACATCCTTCTGTTCCTCTTTATTGAAAACATAAGCAATAGGCACAGACTTCTCTGCACTCATTGTGTGGAAATCTGAGGCTGAGGAGGACAAGGGCAGAACATTGCACCTCAATGAGGGAGTGTTCAGAGGTCATCAAAACAGACTGTGATGAAAATCTATATTTTATAACAACATGTCCTTCACCTAGTGAAGAGTTATAATGGATATAACCACAAGGGGAATGGCTGGTGAGCTTATTAATTTGTGAAGAATATTGACAACAAAAATCATTAATGAGCTTTTATTTCAAAATATTCTTGCATATAGTCAAAGATCTCAACAATACCCCTATTCTTGCACTTAGCTTTGCCTGTGTTAATATTACTATAAGACACTTATGCTTATCATAGTTTAACATCAAAAGTTCTCTAATGAACTTGTGTAAGAACTAATATTGCTATCTATACTTAATCAAATACACTTACTTTTTATCTAAGACCTTTAAATATTCTATGAACCAAGGCATTATATAGATATGACATATATGTGTAATGTGTATAATGTATATACTCAAAGCTATCATGTTTTATTAGGTTTATTTAAACTGTAAATTTCTAAAATTAGCTTTATGAACTGTACTGTTTTAAGAAGCATTGGTCAAGGGCTTGGCAAGGTGTGTACACATTTAATCCCAAGACTTGAAAGGCAGAGGCAGGTGGAATTTTGTGAGTTTGAGGCCAACTTTGTTTACAAATTCAGTTCTAGGCCAGCCAGAGCTATAAACCTACACTCTTATCTACAAACAAACAAACAAACAAATAAATAATATTGATCTAAAATATCAGTCACATTTTCCTCTAGAGACAAAGTCTCGTGTAACCCAGGCTATCTTCTAAAACATTGTTTACTTGAAGACACAGTTTAACATTGAATCACAACACCTTCACGATGGAAGTACTGAGAGACCATACATAGTGTGTACAGCCATGTCTAGTTTCCATACTGCTCAAGACTGAACCCAGAGCATTATGCATGCTAGTCAATCACTGTACCTAATGAGATTTTTCCATGGCCTGTCAACCATAGCCATCCCAGAAGTAGAACCTTTATTCCAACAATTCATAGATTCACAAAAGACCTTGAGCTGTCAAAATAATCTTGAGAAACAAGAACAATACGGGGAAAATCATAACACCTAATTTCAAGGTGCATCACAGAGTCACAGTAGCTAAAACATATATAACTCATTTATTGTAGCTATGACAACTGTTGTGACTATTCTTGGTTGCCAACTTGACTGTATCTGGGAATAAGTAAAACCCAAGTGGCTTTACTTGGGATTTTTATTGATGAAATCATTTGAAGTAGGAAGATCCAGCTTTAATCTGGGCTACTCCTTCTTCTGGTAGCCTATAGAACTAAAGGAAATGGAAAACGGAAGCTCTTGCCCTTTGCCTGCTTGCGCTCACTCTCACTGACAGTCCATTCCTTCATTGGCATTAGCTCCGACTTCTTCTGGATTCTGGCATATACTGAAGCCCAGCTAAGTCATCCAGCCTCATAGACTGAACAACTACCGAATTCTTGGACTTTTCATTGGACATAGAATTGGACTAGTCGGGTGACAACCTACAAGCCATTCTGATAAATCTCTCTTACATATTCGTTCTATCAGTTCTGTTCCTGTAGAGAAACCTGACTAATACAACAAACTTAAGACACAAAGAAAGATTTCAGTTTGCTCTGGATTTTGGAGATTCTAATCCAAAGACAGCTGTCTCCATTGCACCAGAGTAAAGAAAAAAATCTGCCTACATCATGGTAAAAGAAAAATGTATTTTTTAAGTTATAATCCATCCCTCTAACTTTTTGGTAGACCATTCAGCTATGAATTCATTCATATCTTATCCCATTGATAACATAACATTCAATAGAATTGTTATCTGGGTGCCAAGTTTTCAATACATGATCCTTTAAGGAAATTTAGTATCTAAACTATAACATTCCACTCAACTTTCACAAAGCCATATTTATCCTGTAATGTAAAATAAACTTATCTATTTCTAAGAGTCCTCAGCACTCAACACATTTCTCAAAAGCCCAGGTTAAAAGTCTTCTGTGACTCAAGAATAAAACTCTTGCGTTGAGAGCCGATAAACTGAAAAACAAGCCACAGTCTTCCAATACATAATTAATAGGGCAAAATTCCTATTTAAATGGAAAGAAATTGGGGCACAGAAAAGAGAAGAAAAAAGAAATAACACCAAAGCAATAGCCATCACAGCAAAATAAACATAAAAGTCACCGTTTCATATATAGTATTAGGTGCCTGTGATATCATAATATGCCTCGGAAGGTCTATGGAAATTCTATTCTAGATGTTTTGTTGCTTCACCCCATGTGATGGTTCTGTTCCCTCTCTGTAAGCGTCCTCAGCAGATATTCTACGTTTCTGGCATTCAAACTTCCTTGGTGTATATTGTAGCTTTGTGTTTTCATATGGCTTCTTCATGCATTGCCTTCTTAGAAGCTATTTGCATAGATTCTAATCATGCTATACCTCGCCTGGTCTTCTGAACTTTCCCTTGAAATTTGATTGAAAGCTTTCCATTCTGCGTATGGGCTAAACCACACACATAGGGCTTTTTCTTCAAAGGAAGGAATACATAACCTTTTATATGCCCAGAAGTCTGGCGTTTCATGTTTGTGCATCCTAGCCTGATGAACTCTGAGCTACCTGTGTGACTAAAGAACACATTGGACACTACCCTATTCCATTAACATAAGCTTGTTTTTATCTATAGAACTCATCTTTATGGAAGTTATCATATGTACTTTATAAAGATTTTCAATATATTCATGATATATTATTCACTTTGTATCCCAGCTGTGGTCCTCTCCCTCATCCTTTCCCAGTCCCCTCTCCCTCCCTCTTCTCTTCCCATCTTCCTTCCCCAGTTCACTGATAGGTGAGATCCTCCTCCCCCTTCATCTGATCCTAGTCTATTAGGTCTCATCAGGACTGGCTGCATTGTCTTCTTCTGTGGCCTGGTAAGGCTGCCTCACCCTCAGGGGGAGGTGATCAAAGAGCCAGCCATTGAGTTCATGTCAGAGACAGTCCCTGTTTCTCTTACTAGGAAACCCACATGGAGGCTGAGCTGCCATGGGCTACATCTGTGCAGGGGTTCTAGGTTATCTACATTCATGGTCCTTGGTTGTAGTATCAGTCTCAGAAAAGACACTGCCCAGATTTTTTGGTTCTGTTGCTTTCCTTGTGGAGCTCCAGACCCTCCCTCTCCCTCTTCTTTCATAAACATTCCCTGACTCTGCCCAAAGTTTGGCTATGACTCTCAGCATCTTCTTTGATACCCCACTGGGTGGAGTCTTTCAGAGGCTCTCTGTGGTAGGCTCCTATCTTGTTCCTTGTTTTCACCTGCTTCCGATGTCTATCTCATTTGCCTTTCTGAATGAGGACTGAGCATCTTCCCCAGGGTCCCCCTAAAGCGGCTAAGTAAGAAGGAGGACCCTGGATAAGATGCTCATATTCAATCTTTATTTAACTTATTTTGTTACTAAGGAAATTTCAGTGTTTTATTGTGCACACAGGTTTGTGTTAATTATCACCAGGATATTTTTCAACCAATTATTTTGTGCTTAAATATGCCTAAAGTAATTCCCGAAGAGACCTGATAAGCTAGAGCTAGATGGAAGGAGAGGAGGTCCTCCCCTATCAGTAGACTTAGAAAGGTGCAGGGAGGAGATGAGGGAGGGAAGGAGGGGATAGGGAGGGAATGCAGGAGGGGGCTACAGCTGGGATACAAAGTACATAACCTGTGATTAATATAAAATAAAAATGAAAAAAATGCACAGAAAAAAATTGTTACTTGATGTGTGTGGTTTCATCCCTAGAGAGGTAGGACTGGCCATATCAGAAGGAAGCTGAAAGTGAGCCTGGAAGGAAGCCAGGAAGCAGCATTCCTACAAAGTATTTACTTTGTTTCCTGCCTTTAGATTTCTATACCAAGTTTCTGACTTGACCTCCCTTGATGACGGACTCTAACTTAAGCCAAACAATCCTTTTCCTCAGAGTTGCTTTGGTCAGTGTTTTATCATAGCAATATAAAAGAAAACTAGGATCGGTGTTTGGTATGTGACAATATTGTGTAATGAGCAAATCAGTGTGGTTACCACTTCTATTGCCTCAACCATTCAACATCTTTTCTATCAAGGACCATGCATGGACTGGACCTAGGCCCCCTACATATATGTAGACAATGGGCAGTTTAGACTTAATGTGGGTGTACTAGTAAGGGTAACAGAGGCTGTCTCTGACATGGACTCTGTTGCCCGATTTTTGATTTGATCACTTCCCCCTGGTGGGGCTGTATAGAAAGGTCATAGGAGAAGTGGACACACTCTGTTCTGAAGAGACTTGGTGAGCTGGAGTGGGTGGGAGGTTGATGGCTCCTCTTCTCTGAGGAACAGAGGAGAGGGAAGGGAGAAGAAGGAGTGAGGGTGGGACTGAAAGGAATGGAGGGAGGGGCCTACAATCTGGATGTAAAGTGAATAAATAAATTAATTATAAAAGAAAAAAATATGCCTAAAATAAACTACTCAGGGTCAGTCTCCTGAAGTTTGAACCAATATTGGCTATTTAGTCTTACTGAACTGAACTGCTTTTTTGTCTCCCATGGAGACCATTACTCTGCTGTCCATGTTAATTTTAAACAACCCCCAAAACACACACACACACACACACACACACCTCAAACAATATGTAAAACACAGACAAATTTCTTTTCTTTTTTTCTTTTTGCTATCATGTCCTATAAATGGCTTTTAGTTTAATTTCGGGAGAACTGGTGTCTTTACATGAAACCTCATGAGCACAAACTTAACTGCATCTCTATCACCATCCTATTTTTCTAATCCCTCCCCTTAATTTGATTTCAACTCTCTAAACTCTTTTAATTTGATATAGCCTACATCTTGAATATCAAGAAAATCAAAATGTCTTCTGATGACCAACACCAAAATTCTGTAAACCATATAGTCATAGAGATTCATGGCAATGACCTACTTCTTTTTAAAATAATCTTTTATTTTTTATACTAATTACAGTTTATTCGCTGTAGCTCCTCCCATTCCCACCCTCTGTCCCTCATCTCCAATGTCCCTCTCCAAGTCCAAGAATAGTGGAGGTCCTCCTCCCCTTCCATCTGACCCTAGCTTATCAGGTCTCATCAAGACTGGCTGTATTGTCTTCCTCTGTGGCCTTGCAAGGCTGCTCCCCCATCAGGGGGAAGCAGTCAAAGAGCTAGCCACTGAGTTCATGAATGTCCTACTTCTTGATAACAATTATTTGTGTGTCATTTGTTTTAAAAAAAAAAGCAAAACAAACAAAAAAGACAAAACCAGTGGAAGTCAACCTAACGATACATTAGGCTCACTATTTCAGAGCTTTCAGTCTGGCCTAGCTAGATCCATTGCTACGGGCCAGTGGAGCAGAAGAACATAGTGGAGAAGCAAACAGAAGACACCTGTTTGTTAGGCATCAGGAACTAAAGGATGAGAATAAACAAAGATCAAGGTATAACTTTTAAAGGCACAACCTCTTACACCTACATTCTCAAATAGAGCACACCTCCTCATAGGCTATTTAGCTCTCGAATCACTAATGTATTGACCCATGTGTACTTTGTCCCTTCATGGCCCAATCTTCTCTCAATGCCACCACTGTCTTTTTAGGAGATATTTTATATCCAAATCCTCCTACCTGTAGTAAAATTATGTTGGTAAAGTGTCCTATGTAACTTAAGCTTGCCAATGTGGACTTGAGTTGCACAAAGGTCCCCCACATGCCAGTTTCAAGTGGCCTCCAAAGTTCCCTGTCCTGGAGCTTATTGGCTATCCTTCTAACTCAATGACAAAGCAATAGGAAAAGAGCAAACAGCTGGTGGTATGACCTTGGGAACAGTAAGTAAGTAAATCACTTCCAATAGAGGTTAATATTATTGGTTACTTGGTAGAAACATGCTCATTTTGGAAACAAGAGTTAAGAAACTCATTTATGGATAGTCTGCCTGGAACTCTCTCAGTCAGGACACAACATGACACAATGATTCATTCCGGTTTCCTTAATCATCTCTGCTGTTGTATGCATCTGGTTTGATGATATTTTAGCATCTATCTCCTGCTTATGTGTGTTAATCATTCTTTTGATTTTGCTTAATGAACTCCTTCCCAACCAAAATTGAAGCCTTGATCAACCGTTCTTTATGTGGAAGGCACCTTCAAAACACATCATAAAAACAGATGCACCGACAAATGGAGGAAAATAGAGATCTCTAAAATAAACTTAATGTACATATAGCCAACAGAGACACATACACTGTAGAAAGGTTATCTTCTGTGTTAACTGTTACTGGGTAAACTACATGTCCACATTGAGAAGTGGAAATTCACTCTCATGTCTTAGCCATCAAAAACAGTGGATCAAAGACTTAGATGTAATGCCAGAATCTTTGCAAATACTTGATAAAATCAGGAGAAACTGATTTTTAATATGACACTCCAAAGCTCAGGAAATGATGGAACAAGTTGAACAATTATACTCTATTAAACTAAAAGCATTTACATAGCATTGCATATGAGCAAGGCAATAGTAGAAAGATGACAATGTACCTATGTGAGAGAAAGCTTTGTCTGTCACTCATCTGACAGAGTTAAAATCCAGAATACACATGGGAATCAAAAACTTTAATACACCAGTTATTCATTCTCTGGTTAAAAGAACAAATTATTTACATAGCAACTTCCCAAAGGGAAAAATAAAAATGATCAACAAATTCATGCAAAGGTGTTCGATATTAGGGCTAGTAGGAAATGCAAACCAAATTTTAGTGTGTGGTATCATCTCATTGAACTGGAATGGCTAGTACAAATGTATAATCCACAAAATAAATACTGGTAAAGATATAGAGAGGGGACTCATGTACTGTTGGTGGAAAGGTAACTGAGGATAACAATTATGGAGAAGAGTTAAAAAGACACCTCAAAAAAAAGTTAAAAATAGATCTACCATATTATACAGTAACTAATTTCTGGCTATGTTGCCAGAGGGGGGAAAATGTCTACTTAGCAATAGAATATTTGCACAGCCATACATTTGGCTGTGATAATCAAAATAAAAAGATATGAAATAAACTTTGGTCCTGTCCTATATGTAAAAGGCTAGAAAGGGATTTGAAAGTAGATTAGCCATTGCTCGAGACTGGAATGGGTAAAAGGAGGTGGGAAGAGATGGAATTTGAGCTGTGTACACAATATACAGGAATAGACATATCTCACTAACTTCATTAGTATGTAGTTATTAAAAGAAAAAGCATTAGTTGATCAAATCAAAATTGTGTAAGATTTTTCCAAATACAAGTTATATTTTGTAGGGATTGAGAACACAGATGTTAAGTCTAATTTAAATCACATGTTAGAGATACATATTATTAGCACGAAGAAGCACTAATGATGGTAGTGTGGGGTAGAATTTGGCAGTTTTCACTATGGTAAAATCACTCACTTTCTTCTGCTAGTCTTCATTAAAATAAAATCACAATGCAAATCATATACTTGGAGGTAGAAGTGGCTACATAAATTAATATTTTCTGGAGGAGAGATGTAGGACTTACATGTGTGATTACTTAATAATTATATTGCTATAACTTTCAACATTTAGATAGTGAATATTTTCCAAAGTCCTGTGTGTTGAGGACCTGGATCCCAGCCCATGTTCTATTGAGTTAGTGGGAAATCTGTGGCAGCCCTGGGCTCATTTATCACCTCTATTGTATTTTTATTTTGAGCATGTTGTATGAATCAAGGCAGAGACCACAGCCTATTGGATCACTGAAAAACACATTTAAGATTCATCCACATCTTATGTGGACTGAAAGTTCTTGTCTTCTTATCATTATAAATTATTCTTTTGTATCAAAGTTTCACGGTTTGTTTATAAATTCATCCCTTCAAGGACATTGTTATTGTTTCCATGTTTTGGGGAGTGAACAATGCTGCTGAAAGTATTTCTATGCAAGTTTTTGTGTGAGTATACTTTCTATGCAGATGGATAATTAGGAATAAAAACATTTAGTCACACACTTATAAAGTAAGGTTATGTTTGTATTTATAACAAATTGCCAAAAGGGTTTACAAATTCTTCCTACCACTTTGTCATCCCCATTAGCAAGGAATAAGAGTCCTAGCTATGCTCTGTCTTAGTCAGGGACAGATGCTGAAAAGCTGTTGGATTTTAGCCTGGTAGTGAGTGTGTATTTGTATATCCTTACTGCTTTAATTTGCAAATCTTAACAAAATATGTTGACCATCTTTTCACGTGAGTCTTTCTTATTTGTGAATCATCTCACCTAAGATGTGCCTTCAGCACTTTTGTCTACTTATTGACAATGTTTTTTTTAACAGTGGAATATTTGAATTATTTTCACGTTATGATGGGTCTTTTATTGGATGCATATTTTGAAAATAGTCTCTCCCCATTTCGGGCATGCCTCTCTGCTTCTCCAACAGTAACCTTTGTAAAGCTCTCTCTCTTTTATATATATGTATGTATATATGTATACATAATTATGTATATATGTATATATAGGTATATATACACAGATATGAATGCCCATATATGCTATATATGTATATATATATATATATATATATATATAAAACCATCTCAACATTTTTACATTTCATAAATGACTCTTGTATACTTAAAACAATATCCAAACCCAGGTTTATGCAGGTATTCTTTTCTTCTATTTTCTTCTAAAAGTTTTGTAGATTTCCCTTCTTAGCGTCTAAGGTCCATTTGAGTCAAGTTTTGTGATGAACTTCGTCTTTCTTTCCGTTCATTTTTTCAGGTAGAAGTCACTTTCTATTGTTTGAATGAGCATCCTTCCAAGTGAGCTTGTGTTTATGTGAACAATTAGTTGACCATTCTTATGTACCTGATTTTGGGTTCTCTACTCTATTTCATTGATCAATATGTCTATTACCACAACAATATAATACTGCATTGATTTCAGTGTCTCTAAGTTAAGCATTTAAATCAGGTAAAGTAAACCTTTCTTTTCTTTTCAGAACTATATTGCTATTTTAAATGTTCTATCTCACTATAAAGGTTCTAGATTTTTTTTAATATCTTCAAAATTACCCAGGAATTTTTATTTGGGTAGTTTCTAAATCTGTAGACAAATTGAGAGAGAGAAAAAAAGTCGTATTTGACTTCTAGAGAGTACAACCTCTCTAACTCTGGATTTAGGAAGTTAGGATTTTCTAAAGAGAGGGCTATTCTTCTACAATCTTCCTCCTTTTTCCCAACAGAACCAAGAGCCAAATAAGATTCTTACCAAAACAACATAAAGAGACTCTGACCTCTGTCTCTGTCTCCCTCCCTCCCTTCTCTCTTTCTCTCTCTCTCTCTCTCTCTCTCTCTCTCTCTCTCTCTCACTCTGTGTATGTGTGTTTGTTTGGATCACCTTCCATTGTAGCAGATAGTGTCAATATGTCATGATTAAGATAACTTACAATCATCTTTCATAAAATTATCATTCAAAGATGCATACAATTTTATGGATTCCAAGAGCTTGTGAGCTTTGTTTTTTTCCCTACCTATTCCTCTAGAATTGTGGAGTGGTGATCCTAGTTCTTTGATATACCTAAGAAAAGTCAGGGTTGTTTATATTTTGTTCTAAAAATGTCATTAATGACTTCAGAGCTCTTGGATTTTGGAGCAGTTCATTCTATTAACTTTTGTATATCTGCACCTTGACCTATTCTCATATTAACACAAAGCCAAAAATCAATAAGTGTAGAATTCCATTCTACATAATATGGCCATATTTTGTTTTATAGTATTTTTAGTTGGTAGTATTTGAAAAAAATGCTCAGTAATAATAGCACTTATGACAGTTACAAGGCACTAAGTAAAATGTTTTATTTTTTTATTAATAAATGGAGGAAAATATGACAGTGGACTTATTGGAGGTCAAATAGCCAGAATGCAGCAGAGACCAAACAAATGTTTCTCAAAGCTCCTTTTATTTATCATCTATCTATTTATCTACTATCTATCCATCTATCAGCTATTTATCTGTGTATAAATGCATATCAAAATTATCATTTATTTATTTATCTAATGGAGAGAGCAGGGGAAGAGAGAGATTGTAGAGAGAGAAGGGGAGGAGAGACAGATCGGTCTTTTGGAGACAGGATCTCTCTATTATACAACTCCGGATGTCCTGGAATTCTTTTGAGGGTAGCCTTTGACTCACAGAGATCCTCCTGCCTCAGCCTCTTGAGTACTCAAACTCACTGCATATGCTACAATGCACAATTTTAAAAGTCCATTCTTAAATGTTGAATATTACTCAAGCTATTTTTTATGGGTACATCTCACAATTCTTTTCTATAGTTGTTATGTTTATTCCATGGTTAAAAGCATGATGTGAACATAATTGGATAGGTGAAATATTCAGGAGTCTAAAGGAGACAATTACCAATGGCTTATACTGGCAGAAACTCATTCATTATTTAAAACATTTACTCTTCCTTGATTCTGAATTGTGGATTGTTTTCTGGTGTCTAGCTTCAAACTGCTGATGAAATATTGAAGTTCAGATTCAGAACTTGGCAATGCTTGTAGAGAATATTGAAATCATATCACATTAGTAAGTTTAAACTCTCAAGTGCCTGGTATTACAGTTTTGTATAGAATTAGGGAATAAGCAACACTGTGTATGGTCCTAATTCATCAAGTCACTGCCTTGGCTAAGTAGTTGCTTTTTTAATTAGTTCTTTATCCAGATCTATGAAGAGGTCTTTCATGCTTTGAATTAATTGGCAACATTTGACAGTCCTTTATAATGCACAATTGTAATACTTCTTATGATATTTCAGAGCACAAACTGATTTCTGTTCCATCTTAGTAATACCTGATCCCTTGGCACATTGTTTGTACATGGTATTTTTGTTAGTTATTTGAAACATGGGACACATCTAAAATCTTTGAATGCTAGAAACAAATTGATGATTATTTTGTAGATCCATGATTATAATATAATTCATTTTGTGGAAAAGTGGCCGGAAGGTGTGGGCCTAGTTTTCTATACACTTATACTATGTATAGAATATGAATATGAAACAAGGGATAGAAAATTATAGAAAAAGATTGAGCTACCAAGTCACACATGCAGACACTTTAGGAATATATAGTTGCCATGGTAGTATATAGCTACATATAACAGAAAGTTTACATTGATATAAATTAAAGATGAAGTTTATTATAGTCTTCAAAACAGAACTGCACCTATTAAATTAAACTTAAATGTACTTGCCTACCACCTTTCCCATTACATACCTTCTGAGCATTGTGACTTAAAAATAATTTCTTTTAAAGAAGGAAAGAAAGAATATTCAATATTATGTCTTCAAAGTAAGCTCCATGAGCCCCTTGCCATGCCTGTAATTATGAAGCCTGGAGTATGTAACTACAGGAAATTTTGTTATAATTGATGTTATACTTCCATGGCCACTGTCCATAGATGAAAAGGTAAACCCTCAGAGGAATGAATGTACACAAGTGAGGAAGGGTGGTTCACTTAATTAACAGACGTGAAGAACACTTTGAGGCACATCATCTTAGACAGAGACAGGAAAATGTTAAAGAAAAGAACATTAGCATTGTGAGAACAATGGAATGGGAAATCCACAAAGAAACAAATGTTCACTACCATTCTCTATTTGAATGGATCCATGGCCTGAACAAATAGGATGTGTGAGAGCCAAGTCATTGTTCCAGGAAAAACTGTTATTGTTAAGAGTCCTAAACATGTTGCCTAATGAACAGATAACTTTTTGATGCTCACATCTCTGGCAAAAGATGATTTCTCACTCATTATTGTCATATATTATATTAATTATCTACTGTGCATAATAACTTCTTCCAATGCCTTGAAATTTGTAAGTCCATCTTCAATTGTCTATGTGTAATCTGTTCTTCAAATAGAGAAAGGATACAGTAACTCCACAGGGAATAACTGTAACTAAGATATAAAACAGGCCAGTCAACACTGTCAGCTCTGTTTTACTATTTATATATTGTGCAATATTCTGAATAATGTTTAATATTGTTGTTTTATTTTTATTAATTACACTTTATTCACTTGTATCCCCCATGTAGCACCTTCCCTCCCCCCTCCCTATCCCACACTCTTTTCCCCTTCTCCACGCATACTCCTCCCAGAATCCACTAATAGGGGAAGTCTTCTTTTCCTTCTTTCTGATCCTAGTCTATTAGGTCTAAATAGGAGTGGTTGCATTGTCTTCCTCTGTGGCCTGGTAAGGCTGCTCCCCCATCAGGGGGAGGTGATCAAAGAGCAGGCCAATCAGTTCATGTCAGAGACAGTCCCTGTTCCCATTACTTTGGAACCCACTTGGAGATTGAACTGCCATGGGCTACATCTGTCCAGTAATTCTAGGTTATCTCCACACAAGTGGTTGGCTCTCTGATCCCCTCCCCCTTCCAGGTCACAGAGAACGACAATGCAGCCAGTCCTGATGAGACCTGATAGGCAAGGGTCAGATGGAAGGGGAGGAGGACCTCCCTTATCAGTGGACTAGGGAAGGGGCATAGATGGAGAAGAGGGAGGAGGGAGGGACTGAGAGGAGATGAGAGGGGGGGGCACAGCTGGGATACAAAGTAAATACATTGTGATAAATAATTCATAAAAAATGTTTTGAAGAGCAGGAGCAGTGACATACACAGCAGCCTGAATGCTGAAGCTAGAATGGCAATAGCAGGATCCTCGGAGTTTACTTGTCAGCCAATTTTGTTGAATTACACCTAAGTTCTCTCAGAAAATAACATGGAAAGTAGTTATAGAAGATACCCACTGCGAACTTATGGCGTCCATCACATGTTCAGAAGAGGAGGCAGAAGTATCAGAATTCAAGGTCATCTTCAGATACCTAGTCTTGACTATTTGCTATCTTGTATAGCCTGGTGGTCCCCATTGTTAGTATCCTGTCTTCACCAACACAGAACTGGAATCATGAGTGAACTAGGTCATTTTTTTTTCTTTTTAACAGAGATTATGGAGACTGAACTCAGATCCTCATGCTATGAGTTGAGCTATTTCAATTGCCTTTTCCCTCACCCTAATTCTTTTTTTTAAATGTAATTTATTTATTTATATATCATCACAGGTTAGGTACTTTGCTTCCCAGGTGTAGCCCCCTCCTTCATTCCCTCCCACTTCCCCATCCCCCCCTCATCTCCTCCCCACCCCCTCCAAGTCCACTGATGGGGTAGGTCCTCCTCCCCTTCCATCTGACCCCAGATCATCTTGTCTCCTCAGGGCTGGCTGCAATGTCCTCCCCTGGGATCTAGCCAGGCTGTTACTCCCTGGAATGTATGGAGGAGGGTCAAAGAGCCAGCAATCCAGTTCATGACTGAAACAGTCCCTGTTCCCCTACTAGGGTCTTCAGTTGGGCACTGTGCTGCCATGGGCCACATCGGAGCAGGGGTTCTAGGCCATATCCACACATAATCCTTGGTTGGAGAAAACGTCTCATACAAAACCCCTGTGCCCTGCTCAGTTTGGACTTTGTGGAGCTCTCTTTCTCCCCAAGTCTTACTAACTTCCCTTATTTTTATTATTACTTCCCACCCTCTGCCAAAGGCTTGGTTGTGAGTCTTAATATCTCCTTTGATACATTGCTATATTGATTCTTTCAGAGGCCCTCTCTGGTATGCTCCTCTGCTGTTGCTCGTTTTATCCTCCATTCAATGTCCATCCCATTTGTTCATCTAAACGAGCATTGATCATACCAACCTGGGTCCTCCTTCTTGAATATCTTCCCTAGGTGTATAGGTTTCAGCATGACCTTCCTATCCTATAGGTCTATATAAATGAGTATATACCATATGTTTCTTTCTGCTTTTGGGATACCTCACTCAGGATGATGATTTCCAGGTCCCACCATTTGCCTGTGAATGTCATGATTTCCTCGTTTTTAATTGCTGAGTAGTATTCCATTGTGTAAAAGTACCACAATTTCTGTATCCATTCCTCAACTGAGGGACATCTGGGTTGTTTCCAGGTTCTGGCTATTACAAATAAAGCAGCTACGAACATAGTTGAGCAAATGTCCTTGTTGTGTACTTGAGCATCTTTTGGATAAATGCCAAAGAGTGGTATAGCTGGGTCTTGAGGATTCACTATTCCTAATTGTCTAAGAAAGCACCAAATTGATTTCCAGAGTGGTTGTACAAGTTTGCATTCCCAC
>CM053756.1:39555251-39580073 GCA_028658305.1 Pachyuromys duprasi | reverse complement strand
TTTGTGACCAACTATATGGTCTATTTTGGAGAAGGTTCCATGAGGTGCTGAAAAGAAGGTATACTCTTTTGATCTAGGATGAAAGGTCCTGTAGACATCTATTAGGTCCATTTGATATAGGGTGTCTGTGAGTGGAAAACAGGATTTTTTACTTATATGAACACTTTTTAGAAAAACATACACAGTGTTTTCTATGGGCTTATATAACAAATACATTTACATGTTCATGTGAATGTATATATGCGTACACATATACACATTGGCTGAAATTTTTTGCATATGATATTACCAGTCATAATATGACATACATTTTGTATCTTCTGTAGCTCCACCTGTGATATTAATAAGGTGAGCTGCTTTATGGGATTTTGGGGAGCTAGCACAGAGCTTGGCGTGAGGCAAATGCTTAGGAAACTGTAGGTGGGGATGGTATTATCAATTCTGACCCTAGCTGCTACTATGTTCATTTTATATAGATATGTAGAAAATAGTATCAACACTTCAATAAAACAAAAATAACAATTTTTGATATTCTATTTTCAGTAATGGTAACCTACACCTTGGAATTTATTTTAAGTGTTTTCGTTACATAGAACAGCTGGGCCCCACATCCTAATGGTATGCAGTATCCTGATTTACCATTTTATAAAACAATAGCAATTTAGCTGAAGTTGTATTTCACATTTTGAATTTTGATTTTTTTTCCCAAGAGATTTAAACTATGTACTGTGATGTTCTCCTGTGAATCTGAGCAATGGAAGCCAGCTATGGCTCCCAGTTTAAATAAGCAATATTCTTCAGTACATTTGTCCTGCATGATCTCCAATATGTTAGGCATATACATTTCAACCTTTGTTATTTTTAACATATAATGGGTTTACCAGGAGATAACCCTTTATAAACAGTAGGTTATGAACAAAGAAATGTTGAATACAATAGTACTGAAAGCCTTGCTTCAGGCCCAGAGCTGCTGCTCTATACAGGCATGAAGAGGTCTTAGCAAAGCAAAGAAGAAATAACATACAGCATGTTCACACATGAGTAACATTATACTATTATGTACAGTAATTATTGTACGGTATTACAATTACTGTATATATATATATAGACATTATATATAGTAATTTAGTACTTTAAGTGCTTTCAACTATATACTTCTTCTGGGAAATACATTAAAAGTAAGGATGTTGTATGAATAATGACAATTAATTCTTTTACAAAGAAAAACCTGGAGAGGCAGTTATCTCTGTTTTACAAATGAAGAAACTGGGACTTGAAGATATCAACAAACTTCCTGTTATTCAATAGTTACTTGAACGGGTAACAGCAGTACCCAGTTAATATCATCCAAGGACAAACAAGGTCCTTGGGAGAGTTGGGTTTTTTTGTAATTCTATTTAAAGCCAAGACCGTCTATTGCTTAACATCTGTACTATTAGGTAATTGATTTGTGCTTTGAGGCTCCGTTTACACAACCATGTAAAGGGTTTAGGGACAACCTCTGCTCTGAAAAGTGATAGTCCGTGAGGTCAGTTCTATAACAACAACTAATATAGTTATCCGTATAAAAGGACATAAAATATTTTTAATTCGCCGAGTCAAGATACAGTAAGTTAATCATTTACTTTCATTGAAGTATTTCAGGTATAAAGTAAAATGCGACCTCTTTTCTAGATTCCTTGTGCCTCTGGAGAAATCATAGTATCCTTGTTGATGCCTGGTCCCATCTCGCCATGCAGTGAGAATCACATATCTGAGCTTCCTTGGAATTTCCCCACAATTCTCATCTGCTGAGTAGTTTATACGAGTGAATAGAGAGCCTAGAATCAATGACTGAAAACAAAAACCTGCCACTGAGCTCGATTCCTTCCTCTCTTTTCCTTTCCGTTCTTTCCCTGTTTTCCTCCTTTCTATCCTCTTTCATTTCTCTTCCTTTTCTTCCTTCTTCCTTTCTGCTCTCCTTTTTTTGTTCTTTCTTTCTTTCTTTCTTTCTTTCTTTCTTTCTTTCTTTCTTTCTTTTTCTTTTTTTGATGATGGGGGCTGAACCATTGCCTCTGTGCATTGCTGGGCTAGGTAAGCCCTACCTCTGAGCAGCAATAGCCCCAGTCCCTAAGTCCTGTTTCTACAGCATCCAAGTTTCTTTCTATAAGGCGTTCATAGAACAGTACCTCAAGGAACAGTAGGACTGCAAGCTCACCCAATTAGCAAATCAATATGGAGAGTTCTCAGAAAAAGAATAGATCTTCCACATGACTCAGTTTTACAAACTCCTGATTATTTACTCGACAAACTCTAGGTCAACCTGTCACAGAGATGCCTGAAAACCAATATATCTCACAACACTACTTATGGAAACTAAGAAATAGGAACAATCCCAGAATCTGTTAATAGAAAAATGGATAAAGAATATGCATTACATATATTTTATATATCATTATGTAAGTCAACACATTATATAACCATATAATATTATGTATAATAATATATTATATATATACAGAAGTATATTATATATCTCTTAGGTCCTATATAACATATGCATTCTATATGCAAATATTTCATATTTTCTCTTATTTGTGGGCCTTAGATTTTTTGCAGACCCAGAAAGCAATATAGATAGACAGGACATGAAAGTAGAAGTTAAATATACCTGCAAGGAAATGATACTATGTAATCCAGTTTAATAAAACAAGAAATTAAATTAAAAGAAAAGAGGAAGCAGTTTGATAGCTAAATAAGCAAATGAAAGTAGAATGTCTCAGAGTTTTCCTCATCAGTGACCTCCATTAATCCACGCGAGTGATGGTTGCTTTGGAGGATTGACTGAAAAAAACAGGAAGTTTTAAAACTATTTCCTGAAATGATTTACTATCTCCATGAACGTAGGCGTTACCAAAGCTGTCACGGTATGAAGTGGTTTGAAGTGGTTTGAAGTGGTTCAGAAAGGGTCTGGATCACAGAGCAGTAAAGTTCTTTATTCATTCAAACCCATATATATATGTGTGTGTGTGTGTGTGTGTGTATGTGTATATATATATGTGTATATATATGTGTGTGTGTATATATATATATATATATATATATATATATATATATATATACACACATATCTTCCAAAAAGATTAAGTGAAGACTAACTTTTGTGCAGTTCATCATGGTAGCCATTAAGGAAACTATGACCACATGTGATAAGAGCTGCACTGAGGATTTTAGTGCTGTGCAGTAATGATAAGGATCTCAAATATTTTGGTGGCGTTGTCATCTGGTATAACTTTAAAATCTTCCATCCTTCACCCTCAATGCAATAAGCGGCAGATTGACAGCCACATATTGCACGAGCCTAGTATATGGGGATGTCATAAGCACTGAAAGAGAAATTCCAGCACTTAGTTACAGATCTCCAGCGGTATTCCAGAAGCATCCTGTATTGCACAATAGGGAGGAAAAAACCTCATAAATGTTGTCAGTTTTCTGCCGTCATCTGCACTGAATGCCTGCAGAAGATGAGCCACTGACTGAAAGTCCGTGTTCAGTTTACTTTTGTGTTCTCGGCTCTACCCAGAATGATGTTCTAGCCACTGGTAGATTTTTTTTTTCCCCTTACATTAGGAGGTGGAGCAGGCAGGCTTCCTCTGCATGCCTGATGCATTGTTACAATCAATAACTGTACTGGGTTGGACATAAGGAGCAAGAGAAGTGAGAAGAATGTCGGCAATCTGACTCCAAAAGTTATGCCTCCTGCTTCTGGGCTCTCTCCATGATCCACAACAAAGGCCAGTAAAGTCAAACCTCACCCTGTGCTTATTCTGCGAGGTTTATTGTTCTCCCAAGACCTCTTTTCATTGGGCTCCTACTTCCAGAAAAACAAAACAAAACAAAAAATAAATGTTCCTTTCAAAAGTCAGAAGATTCAAGCAGATTGCAAAGTTAGGGCTACTTGATAACAAAAGAACAGCAGCTTTCACCTACATAAGCCACAGGATGCTGGACCTGCAGTTATTGGAAGTGACATCTCAGGGATGCTGCTCTTGGATTCAGTGCTTAATGGTGCTGCCCAGGACGTGTCAGAAATTGGATAAGCCCTGAGGCAGGAACAGACTCTTCTTGCCAAAAGAGCTTTTAGTTCCACCCCCAGCCCCAGAGCAAGCACTGAGAAAGGACTGCCCAGAGAAAGCTGCTGCCTTAGCACAGCCTCCTGGGACCTAGCAAAGGGGGACAGAAAAAGGCAACCCCACTCTGACATTTCCTTAACAAAGAGACAGGTGATGTCTGGCAGAACTGAACAAAGGCAAACCTTGTTTTCATAGGAATCAGGCGATTAAGACTTTGTACTCAACAGACTGTATTGTAAGAACGAGTTAGAACAGATCAAGGCTTAACAGTAAGCAGTAAGGCCCCTGAAGGGAGAGATTATGTGGTAACCTCCAGAAGCTAGTCAAATTGGGACTCCCAGGAAAGGATCCACATGCCATCCTCAGGGGAACTACCTGTATTATGGTTTGAATCTGCAACTCCCCATAGGCTCATGTTTTGAATGTTTGGTCTCCAGCAAGTGCAGCCGTTTTTTGTTTTTGTTTTTGTTTTGGGGGGGGGGGAGGACTTTGGAGGTGGCGTGTACCTAGTGAAAGTAAGTTACAAGGGATGAGACTTTGAAAGTTATACCCACCCCAGCCTGCTCTGTTTCCCGATTAGCTGCCACAGGCACACCAACAACCATATCTTCCAGTTACCATGGAGGAAATCACCCCACCATACACTCCTTACCTTGTTTGATTGAAACTTCTTTGAAATCATAAACCAAAACGAACCTTTCCTCTCAGGTTCACTCTGTCAGATTGAAGCTAAAGTAACTGAGATTGACAGAGGAACTATCATCAGCCTACAGTAAAGATGCTCAGGCAGATGTTCAAAACACATTTAAATTCAGATGAAAGAATATTAGTACAGCCAGTATCATTCCACAGATTCTCAGGAGTGTGGCTTTAGCCTTCTCAGAAAGGTCATTGCTCATTTTCATAAATCCATAAGCTACAGAATAACTTTTGAATTGTGTAGATACACAATGAAGTCATGCCTGATGCCCAAGCCTAATAGCTAAATTAGACCACAAGTGATTATCTAAACTAAAAATTTACTTCTAACAAACAGACCTGCTTGGTTATATGAAACAGTGTCTAAAAATATTTTACCACGAGTGTGATAAGAAAATGAGAAGGAGCTCAGCAATTAGAAACACATGGTTTGACCTAACCAAGACACCTGCCACTAAATGGAGGACAAAATGGATAGTCAATACTTTCAGTCTTATTTCTTTCATGTGCATAGTTTAATTATCAATTAAGCAAAAATTTAACAATCTACAAAATGACAGGTGTTGAAATGAGAAATGCATAACTCGCACTACATAACGTCAAAACAAACTCAGTGTTACATGTATTAATAGCACAACCCAGAGCACAAGGATAACAATAAATGAACTAATTTCAATTAAATACAAAAAGCACACAGAATTTCAGACAGGGAGTATTTGGACATCTGTGTCAATGTTCTGGTTATTAGAGATCACTTTCTATCTCCAGAGAAGCAACTTAATGATTGGCGAGAATGACTTTAAAGATAAAGATGGATCACAAAGATCTGCAGTGTTTTTTGCCACACTTTATCTGTAGCCAAAGAACAAAACTGCTTTGAATTGTCCATTACAGCCTCACTCTGCCTCTACACAGCAAGGGGAGAGATACAAGCAAGATGGTTTAAAACACTTGAGATGGCACCCAGCGGGGTTCTCAAAGTATTAGGCAATGAGTGTGACTATGGTTGACCAGTTGTATTTCACCTAGGCTCTTAGTCTAAGGCTGCCTTTTTCCTAGTTTAACATGTGCATAGTTTCTGTAGACATGTCACTGAGTTTAATTCTTAGCTTGTAAAAGCACATAAAGCAAGTGGTTGGTTTTGGCCAAGTGAACAAGAAAATAAAATCAGAATTAAAATGAAAAGGAAAGAAATCCGAATATTATTTCATTAGAAATTTTAATTAATATTTAATCACCCAGTATTTCCAAAGAAAATGCTTTCATCCTCTCAAGTCTTAGGCAATAAGTTGAGTAAAGTATTAAGCTCTGTTTTCTGGGCTTGTTAGTTACAGCTCTGGAGGACAGATGATGCTGTTGTTTAGAAAATGTTCTCTGGAAGAACCATGCTGTATAAAAAGAAGCTTTAACAACATCAACAGCACATCTTACCCCCACAAGACAGTTGCTGAAATGTTCTTATTTATTTCTCATGGACACACTGTTTACCAACATGTAAGAATAGAAAACTCTCGTGACAGAAGGTTTGGCAGGCAATGTAATACTTTCTCTACAGTCTATTTTAAAATTAATTTCATATTTTAAGCCTTGGAAAAGAGGAAAATTCCGTTTATGATGCACTAACATCATCGATGTAGTCATTTGTATTTGAGTAAACTTTCTGGTCCAAATTGGATATTGGTAGCCCAAGGTCAGGAAAACTTGCTCAAATAATCTGCCCTCTTAGAGGATACTACAGAGAGTCAGCTCAGTTACAGAGATAACATGCTGATGTCAGACACCAATGGTTTTCCCTGGACTGCCAAATCTGTGGCTGTACCAAAAGAAAAAAAAATTTTAAACAAGTTCCTGTACTAGGGATGTACCTATTGAAATGAGGATTTAAAGTATTTAAAGAGAGGCAACAGACCTTTAAGAACAAATACCCAGGACTAAACATAAGCATCCCTCTGAAACATGCCCAGGGTAAAAACCATTAGGATTAGAAAATATACCAATTGAAATGAAAGCATAAGACCGTTCTGCTAACATTATTTAAGTGGGGTTTGTTTATTTTTTCTAGGAGGTAATTAGATGTGATTTTTAGAGATGTGTGCTTAATTAAAGGACAGTCCTTTCCTTGTGGGATTCTTACACCTGCAGTTGAGAAGAGGAATTATCACAAATATCAGAGAAACAAGACTAGATGTGGAAACTTGTCCTGAAACACTGGCAAGAGGGATGGGTTATAACTTAAAAAGTACATTTTTCTTTTACCATGATATAGGACAAAAATCTTTGAATAAGACTATTATGCTTTGTAGTCCTCCATTTTTCTTACCTATGATGTGGAATTAATGATGTATTTCAAACAAGATTATTAAGAGTATGGCACATGTAATAGTTATCACGTAACAGTGCTGACATGAGCGCAAAGTCGTAAGAACCTAGAACAGTGCCTGGCGTATCAGAGCCACTTAAGCAATAGACAAGTGGGTGGTTATGCTATTGGGCACTGGACTGCAAATATATTCTTGCATCCCCCTGGGGAATGGTGGAGTACATGTTCCTTAAATCTTTAGGAAACATTGCATAAAACATTACTAAATGATAGTCAAGATTTATCTAGATTAGCCTTTTGCCGCTGACATGACCTCACCAAACTAACAAGACACCAAGACACATGGCCAATCTTATCCTTAAAAATCTTTAAGCCTTCCTCAGAACGAGTCCACTTAATCTTCATAGAATCCAGAACTCCTCCCATCTCCATCACACACCATCTATAAGAGTTTTATATTTCTGCAAACAACATTCACATTCCATGATCTCCCTCCAGCATTTCCTTATTCATGTTTCCTTAGAAATAATCTGTTTACACTTCTTTTTCCTTCTTGGTGTTTTGTTCCCAGTGGGTACAGTTTCCCACTGGGGAGGCCATAATACAGCAGAAACAATCCATCTTCCCAGGACTGGCAAGAGGGTCAGTCCCACAGACAACCTACTGCGTGCAGATGAGAGTCTCACCTGACTGGGGGCCTTTGGAGACAGCACTTTAATCAGTCTGACCTTCTTTCTTTTGGATAGTTCTAAGAAGAGTTATTTGTACTTTATTAGGGTGTGTTCATTTGTAAAATAATCCATGCTTTAAACCATTTCCTATTTATTTTAAGAGCAAAGAGGCTCTTTTTGTGCAGATTAAGAAGGGAAGAGGTATTTAAGCCTTTAATTATAGCTCGTTTTCTTAGTCATTTCAACATCTAGGGCAATGTCTACACACTTGAATATAGAACAGATTCTGTTGCATATACCTAGTTTTGATAGCATCCATGTCCTCTTCCCTAATGTGACTCAGTGGGTCAGAATGAAGTCAGACTACTTTGTACATATATGGTGTGTCACTCTGCCTCTTGTTATTTTGTGATAACACACAAAATCTTAATCCTAAGTATTCTATAACTGAATAATAATTTTAAAAAGGAAAAAAAAAGATATGATTTCTCCTAGGCATGGTGGAGCAAGTTTCTTGTAGATAAATGGTGAGCCTTGTCAGGGACAGGGACATCTTGGAGAATTCAGAGACAACATGGCCCTGAACCATGTAAGAGAAGAGCAGAAAGAGGAAAGGAGAGGGGACAGAGGGGAACCAGGTGCAGCATCTAGGATGTCCAAAAGAGAATATGGTAACAAAAATGTTGGATTATATAAATAAGAACAGCTTGGGAAAGAGCGACCCAGCCTCTGGGCTGAAGAATTTGGTTAGAGGTAAGGAAGCCATACCCTATGTGGTGGTTTGAATAGGTATGCTCCCCTGTCCCCACCCCATAGATTCAAGTGTTTGAATGTGTGGCCACAGGGATTGGCACTATTAGGAGTTGTGGCCTTATTGGAGGAGGGTGTGGCCTTGTTAGAGGAAGTATGTCACTGTGGAGGCAGAGCTTTGAAGTCCTAAATGCTCAAGCTATTCCCAATGTGAAACTTACCCAGTGTCCTCCTTGTTGCCTGGGGATCAACATGTAAAACTCTCAGCTTCTTCCTAAGCACTATGTCTGCCTGGATATGGCCATGCTTCCCACCATGATTATCATTGGCTAAACCTCTGAGACTGTAAGACAGTAGCCCCAATTAAATGTATTTTTTTATAGGATGTACCATGGTCATAGTGTCCCTTCACAGCAATAAAACCCTAAGTCACCCTGTAGTATTCAGAAACTAAGGGATTCTGGAAAAACCTGGCAGCCAGGTCTGCTTTGATATGTTAAACAGGCACCTCAGCCTTTTGTCCCAGTGTTTGAGACTTAACAATAACCATGGAAAAAGAGCCATAAAAGAGGAAATGGACCTTTTCTATGAATAAATGTTATCTCCTGATGTGTGATATACAGATAAATGCCTCTGATGATGCAACCATTTTTCTAATCCCCTTTTAAAATATTGAAATTGTATGCAAGCTATATTCTTTTTAACTGGGTTCCTTTGAGCATCCTAATCACTGAAGAATTTTAGACTTTGCAACAAAAAAATGACTCTTTGATGACTGACAGCATGTTAGGTAGGCTGTCTCAACCAAGGACAGGCTGATTAAAACATGTGGTTTCATTCAAATTCGGGTTTCTGTGCCTGTTTTGTCCACCCAGATAATTGCTTCTCACAATACCGAAAGAGGATGGTTGCTTTCACCAGGAAAATCCTCAGATCTCATTCCTCTCACATTGCCACAGTACAGAAGTCTGTATCCATGGGAACTACAAGCCTTAGCATCAAAATGAGACACCAAAGAAGATAAGAATGTTTGGGGAGGTAAAAATGATGCTGGTGGAAATTACAATATTAAAGGCCCAAGGAATATGTTAGCCAATGTACATATAGGGTAACCTATGAGGAAAAGAGGTTGGAGAGATGACTAGAGTTTGAGATTGGAACAAAGGGCAGTTACTGTGTAGTTTGCTGAGATGTGAAAACTTTGGTTTTGTCATTTAGCAGAACATTGTAGGGAGTGAAGAGGGTACTGCGTGCAGGTTTAGTTAAGAGAAGACCACCTAGAAAGTGGTCTCTCTCTCTCTCTCTCTCTCTCTCTCTCTCTCTGTGAGTATTTGAGTGTTGGTATGCATTAATATGTGTAAATAGATGTGGACTCCAGAAGTCAACAATGGTTATCCTCCTCAATCACTATCTACATTACTTTTTTGATACATAGTCTCCCATTGAACCTGGAGTTTCCATATCTGGTTCAATTGGCTGGCCAGAGAGCCCCACTGGAATTATAAGAGAATCCCATTACCTAGCTCTTAATGTGGGTGCAGGGGATGAGAAATCAGAGCTCCACATTGGCATAGTAAGCACTAACTGCCGGAGCCATCTCTCCAGGTCCCCTAAGTGAAGGCTCAAGAAGGCTAAGTACCATCATTCTCATTGTCAAAACTTAGTCTTTTCAGAAACTTGCTACTGAATCTGTGGAGCTTTATTGTTACCTGACTTGAAGGTCCCAGTGGGAACTTAATTACATAGTCACATTTTCCTTTTTTCCATGACAATGAGTTGAAAATTGATCTTTGAAATTAGTCAGCAGGGCTAGGTTACAAGAACAGGCCTCTGTGTTCAGCCCAGGTACCTTATCCTGTGGGAAGAAGAGACTATATGAGAAGTGTATAAGGTGTAATGATGTTAAGACATGCCCAATCTTGGATGGCACATGTGCATATTGGGACTATAGCTTTTAGCCCACTCAGAGGCTGCACTCAAATCATAAGAGAAGCAGAAAAGAATGATTGACATCCCAGCTTGAAATGTATTATGTTCCTACTGTCCCGACTTACTAGCCAACTGTCCAGAAAACTTCTTGGAAAGAAATATTATAGCCTAGTAATTTTATTAAGTTAATAAAAAGAATTTAAATTTATCAACTTTCATATTGAAATATTGAGCATTTTTCTCAGTTTTTTTTCTGACTTTAGACTACTTTGAATCTCACATGCCTCTTGGTGATGATACAGGTGGTGAGGCAAGGAAGGATTTGTCCTAGTAGATAGCATTAAACATCTTTTCACGTACATTTTTCCATGGAAATGAAATGAAATTATATTCAAGAAAAGGGACAGATGAGTTTTCATTAGCATGATCAAGCAAATGTGATGGGGATTCAAAATGTGTATAATGAGCCACTGAGTTATTACTCCCATTAAGAGTTTCCTGGAATTCCCCTGCAGGAGAAAGGTCTCCATCTACATATGTATACAGAATATATGCCAATACTTATTGGCCAGACTTATCTAATTGTGCTCCGAGCTGTGAACATTTGCCAGCACCTTCCTATCAGTTCTTCCCATAGACATTTGTATCTCTTTCTGTTTGAATCCAACTAACAAGCTTCCACTGCAGGTGTTTCTCAGGTAGACCTTCCAAGCTTTATGTCTCTCTTTTTTAACCCCTTTGATTGCGACAAAGAATGTACACTCCTGGCATTCACCAATTCAAAATTTGTAAATGTTTTGTTAAATTATGGCTGGGTATTTTGTGCTTACCTGAAATTCTGTACCAAAGCAAAGGACTTGATTATGTCTTATTTTGGATAAAGTTATCCGGTATTTGTATCACTTAAAATTATTTATTATTATTTTTTCCACTATTTAATGCTAAATTCCACTATGTGGAAGGATGATTTTGGACCAAAGAAACAGCGAAATTTGAAAAGAACTTTTATGATTCAGGCTTATGTAAGGTCAGACCCTAGTATATAAAGCTTGTGATGTAATGGCTTTTCTTTGTGCATTTTAAAGAAAATTCATTGCTCCCCATTTTAAATATGCATTATACCTGAAAGAAGGCTGTGCTAAAATATTCTCCACTGAGTACAGAACATGGCAGTGTCTCAATAATGCAGACTCTATCTTCCTCAATTGTGCAGGTGGCACTGAGAACCAGCCTTGCCTGGAAGACCTAACTCCCTTCTTCACTTCTCCTCAGGAGAGGACACTTTGTCCAGAAAATCTTTTATGGGCAAATCCTTAGGGCAAGATGAGTGGAGAAATGAATGGATTTCTTCCAGTTCCCAGGGAGTTGAACTACAGATCCCAGGCAACCAACCCACCCTTGGAAGAATGAAATAATTCGATATAGTAGAAGAAGTCAATATTCATTTCATAGCTGAGAACCATCGGCCAGACCCTTTTTGTTCCTGCTTTTGTTGGAGAGCATGCACAACGAATTCCCAAACATTTTCTCTCTTATTTCCGGGACAAGTGGCACCTCTGACGTCAACTTCTGTGATATATAGAAATCTTATTTTGGTCAATCAAAGGTGACAAAATGACTCTTTATGGGCAGTTTTGTGCAAGCAAAGAGCTTCACTTATAGCAGAATTCTGATGCAATAAAATGTATCAATGTATACAATAAAAGCAATGAGGAAATGATCCTTTGAGTGTGACATGGTCAGACTGAAACTCCACTTTCCAAAACAGGGTTTATAGAGTGCGGTGTGAAGAGAAAGAGGGAAATAAAAAGGAGAAGGAAGTAAGGAAAAGAAAAGGCTACAGCCATTGTGTACCACACTTTCAGACTATTATAGATTCCATTATAAACTCAACCGTAGAGAAGCATAGTCTATGGACATATAAAATAACCTCAATGACATTCATTTAAAGGTTATTAAAATCATTCCAAAGTCATTGACATAAACTCAGCTTTATCATGACGTGTTAGGTTTTACTCAGGGCCAAAAGACTTTGCAAATTGGTATCTTTTTTTTTTTAATTATTATTGCAAGTGGATACAAAAGAGATTTTTAGACTCATGCAGAATTCCCTGTATGTCCACTATTGTAGATTTAGTCTGTGCTGTAACTCAATGTCTCATTTCTCTAACAAGAGAGCTGGATGTATATCTCAGGAGTAGACTGCTTGCCAAGCATGTGCAATGCTATTGTTTGAACCACAGTAGCAAACAAAAATAATCAACAAAGATTAGTTTTCCAGTGGATGAAGGGCCCAACACTAAGAGTCCCAAACTTCTGAAAATAGTAGAATTAAAACGTAAAAGCATCATATCCCAAGACTGTAGCCTAGAGCTTAATAGAAAGTGTTATAAAAACACTTCTTAAATAACATGACTGACTTTTAAATTCTAGTAAGAAGCTTGACCACACACATTTAGTTACAGTCAACTTACCAATTATACGTAGAAACTGAATTTTTTTCCCTATGGCAAGAACAACATGTTTCCAGCAGGTTGGGTACCAGATAAATAAAGTATGGACATTAATTGGTAAAATAGTTGAAAACCCCTTTTGTGTCTCAAGAAATGCAAGTGAAAAGCTTATGCCAGTGTCTTCCTTCACAATGGTAAAGAATGTATGGGTGCAAACCCTTCTGGAAAACTTAACTCTCTCTCTCTCACCTGCATTTCGTAATGATATTCCCTGTGAAGGGCAGGGCTAAATGACACCTGTGAATTTTATTCTCTAGGTGCTACCTGTCAGTTAGCTAGGCTGTGACGACAATGACAAGATCCCAAATACACATTGTACACATTGGTTTAGCCTCAATGGTTTATGTTATTTATAAGCTTAACTCCGACACTTAGTTAAATTAAAGAACCAATGAACTGTGAAATAAAGCAGTGTGGTTGGCCTGGGGAGTGGAAATGGACACTAGAATGGTCTAGAGTCTCAGTAGACTTGTCTCCCTCTAAATTCACTCATGACTTGAACTGGGTGGATCTCTTTCTTTGCTGAGCCTCTTCTGACAGCGGCACATGTTTCTTCTGGCTTCTCTCTTTTAATCAAGGGCTTTTTGGCCGGAGCCTTCATTCTCCACATGACAACTGGGTGCCGGGGACCTGCAGAACTGTGGATGCGGATGATCTTGGTGGAGGCAATGTATGACATCTTCACTGTTTGCACTACAGCGTTCATTAAATTTTTGGCTGCCTGGATCAAGGAGGTGACACTGTCCAACTGTAAGGAAAAAAAAATGAGGAGAAAGCTGCTATTTAAAAAGGTAGTTAAGAATGCAAGGCTTGTGGACGTAGAGGATGATGATGATAAATGTCTTTGACCCAAGATATGAATGAGCTAACTCTTATCTTACATGTTGATATGTAACCATTTACATAATTGCATCCCATTATTTTTAAGATTTATCTAATTATTTTTAAGATTTATCTAATGCATGAATACACCCATGATTTGTTTTTAATGTAATATCTTTAAAAGCATTAAATTCTTTCTATTTGCAAGGATACTACACACGCACATGCACACACACATTGCATGAAAGTGTAGACATACATCATTTTTGTAGGTTTCTTAAATAATTACATTTAAATGGGTCTCTGTTTTAATATATAGATGTTTTTCTGTAATAGAAACTTCTATTAGAGGAAGAAATGAAAGTTCAAATAAAATTGAGTTTAAAGTCCAGATCACTCTTTTGGCAACCTGGGAAAATTTTTCATCAAATCAGTTAACTCAGAAAAAAAATGTTTATTAAAGATTAAGTAATATATACGTAAGAATCCAGGAGAGTAGCTGCCAAAAAGTTTGTTATAATTAAGCAGCATTACCTTTGCAACCTACGAAAACTGGCAAATTGCTTAATGACATAGATGTACTCACAAAATTACTAAAAATATCTTTCCCAAGATGATCTTGTTTGTTCAATTTTTAGGGTGCTATTCATGTAAACAGACTCAGAAAAAAATGGAGTGGCTTTCCTAGAATTTTTCAAAATATCTTAGATCTAAGCCAAGTAGATTCATTTTTATACAACCAATGCTATTTCAAGTATTTCATCCTGGCAGATTGTCATCTGCAGGCAACTGAAATGGGAAGAAATGCCTCTATTGTTCCCCTCTGTGAGGGGAGCTGTCAGCGCTAAGGCTCAAACACTGGCTCTGTACAGTTACTAAAACCCAGCAGCAGCTGCTGGCCTAAGTGCTGTACCCTTACTGTTTGAGGAGCTTCATCTCTCACACAGAACAAATCAGTGAGGCAGAATGGGAAGCTAAGGTTATGTGCCTGGGGCAGCAGTCTATCTGGCTGCTTCCTCCCAAGTTAATTAGAGTCATAATTTGCCAACCCTGAGATCCTTCAAAGGTAATACCTATGTGTGTGTGTGTGTGTGTGTGTGTGTGTATGTATGTATGTGTGGTGTGTGAGTGTGTGTTGTTTGTGTGCAAGTGTGCCTATGCATGCTTGTGTAGACATTGGTGTAATTATCTCTCTCTATTATTCCCTACCTTACCTGCTGAGACAGGGTTTGCCACGGAACCTGGAACTCACTGACTGGCTAATGTGCCTGTCCAGTGAGCACCTGTGATCTTGGAGAACATTAGGCAGTGTCTTCACCTGCACAGAGCCGTAGATTGTCATCTCCGGCTCAAACTACTTGAGCCATTGTCAAACTGCCAATAGATTGATAAATAAAATCGTCTCTCTTATAATTATTTTCATTAAAAGCCTAGTCTCAGGGATGGGTTACTTTTTTGGAGTTGTTGGACAGTGAGATACCTAAGACCTCAAAATATCCCAAGCTTTTTTTATTTTTTGCCGATCCCTTCAATTACCTTCCAGAACTTCATAACAAGACCTTTTTTGCTGAAGATATCATGTACTAGGACAGAGAACAGGAAAATCAAGTTGGTACTAACCTGGTTAGACTAGTGCTGGAATATGCTATGAACACTTCTGGTAATTTAGAAAAGTAATCAATAATCTCACCCAGCTGTAACCTTGATGACCTATGAGAATGACTGGAATGGCAGGACATGCCCACTGGTGCAACAGTGGCACAAATGTTGTGCAATACAATCAGAAAGATTTAAGGCTTATTCTGCTTGAAACCCATACCTGACATAGTTATCAGGATAAAGAACCTATGGCTAGCCAGGTCATAGACTATGGACAAGAATCTGCTTCTATTATTATCGGCTAGATGAACATAGTACCAAATTCGTTCCTAATCACTTGTAACTATACCAATAGATATAGGCACCTCTCAGACTTCAGCAGAGAAGTTTCCACTTGCAGTGGATGGTGATGAACACTGAAAGCCACAACTGGTCAAGGTGCAGAGAATGACAGACTGCAAGCTGTTCAGTATCAAATCAAACATGTGTGCTGTATACCCCTACTCCAAAGGCAAACAAGAGTACGTGATGAGCTAAAGAGCCAGAGAAAGTAGATGACCCAAAGAAAATAGTGTCTTGATGAAGCAGAGAGCTACAAGAATTACCTATTATGTTAGCACATACAAGACCAGTGCAAGCCCAAGCCAGAGCCAAATTCCAGGATGGAGAGGCTAGCTATGCAATGAGTTCCTCTGCCAACCGAGGAGCTACTGGCAATTGTTAGCTGCCAAGTGAGGAAGTCAGTGCTCACTAAGAGTGGAGCCCCCGACACATTCACCATGCTGCTGAACAACACCACACATCCACAGACATATAGGCTGCACAAATTATCCTTGATGGGGAAAAAAAAACCCAAATGAACAGGACACAATCTTGAGCAGGATGTGAGGTGGTTCTGGGAAGAGTTGGAGGAGGGAGAGTGAGTGTGATCAAAACCAGGAAAATGAATTTCTCAAGAACTAATAATAAAATAGTCCCATGGTGTCTCACACAACAGGGAGAGTACTTGCCAAACCCAACAGAACAAACAAAAACAAGTTTTTCCAGTGAATTCAATAATATTTTAGGATACTGAGTAATGGCATCCCCCAAACACGAAAGCACTGGCATCGTGCTATGGGGTTCTACACCACCATAGATTCTTCTATGAGAGATGATTCTAGAGACCACCTATCAATCAAGCTTTCATCAGCTTTTACCTTACCACTCCAAAAACTTTCATTCTCTCACCTTCCTTTTGACTGTACAATCTTACCATGCGTAGACTACCTTGACTTCCTCTCCTTTTGATTTCTCCATGTAAGTGCTATCTCTGGACAGGCAGCACAGGAAGGAAGCTCAAGTTCAACCCAGGCCTCACAGTGTGGGGACTGGCTTGTCTTCTTCTCCCCTTAATCAGTAAGCCCCTACCTGTGCTATTATGATCTCTTAGCGTGGTCTCCAAAAAATCTTTTGACTTTAAAATCTTAAATGGTTATAGGAAAACCTTTTGTTCCACATGACTCAGAGAAACCACAGGACAAATTATGCCCCCTGGAGAGCATGAAGGCTAGCTTTGCAGACAGCAGATTAGGGCAATTTCTCATAGAATACTGTTATTTTATGTGAAAAACCTCCAGACCTTGCTGAAGACTATTCACCTCTATGTACTGTGTGTGCTGAGATGTGTACCTCAAAGCTATTGGCCAAAAGACAAGCAATGGATAAGGACAAGCCTAGATAATGGTAGAAGTTTTCATTCAGTATCCAAGGAGTGTCTATGGCCTACTAATAAAGAATAAATATGTACAACCAAATGCCTGCAAAATATTATTAAACATCCTTTATATTCAGATCCAGTTTCATGAAAAATCCTTTAAGTAAGGATTTAGTAGAACTCTCTGTGTAAAGACAAAGGCAAATTCGAGGCAGGTAATGGAGGGCTTTGACATCCATAGTCAATGTATTGAACAAAGTGTCCTTACAATCACCTGTGCAGGACAAGATTATTGACTCATTCCAAATGCCTAGGAGAATGAACCAACCAGAATTTAAAATTCAGGCCTATGTGATCTCTGTTATCTATCACTTGCATTAACTGAAAATTAGGCTGGCAAATATTACCAGAAATGTTTGACGCTGAGAGGCTCTTTTCTCTGGTGCTGCTAATACTCCCCTCTGAGCTAGATGGAGAGCTAGGCAAGGCATTTTCTATGAACATAAATGTCTTCCCTATTCTCTCACCTCACTCACTGTAATATAAAAACATCATACACACACACACACATACCAGAAATGGGGTTAGAATTTGAGTAGTCTTCTCAAGATTACTCTGTCTCTTCAGTAGTCTTCTGGAGTGCATCAACATGTGCCACTTACTGCAGTCAAAAGGAACACACCTCTGTTTTCTTTTGATTGTGAGAATTGTGCTTGTTCGCACTAAACATCACAGGATGATTTCTAAAATAACTGTAATTAAAATAACAGTAATTTTTTCACTGTCACCATAAAGTGCTCAGGAGCCAAATAGTGTCTAAATCCAGACAGAAACTGGAACACTCTCTTGGCAAATATCTAGATGAATGATAGGTGATTATGTCTAATAAAACCTTTTGAATCCTCTCTTAAAAACACCCAGTAAGGTCTATCTAAAACAGAGTGTTAGTCAATAAGTCATCCTCTATGAATCTTGGGCTTATTGACATATATTTTCCATGCTTTTGTGGTTTGTTATATAAGGTTTCAGTTAATCCACAATATGAAGGTATTTTCAGAGTAAAGACTGCTTGTTTTTCAAAATATATCAGGAACACTTTACTATAGAAACCTCAACATGAAAAACATATCCTCTTCATCTTAGTTGCCAAGCTTTTGTCTACGTAACTAATGGATAAAGGAAATCTGTGTTCTACAAAAGCTAATGCATAGTTATTTGAAGAAGAATGGCTTCCACAGGTTCATATATTTGTTGCTTGGGTCTAGTTTGTGAAGGACTATGAGGAAAACCTTGTTGGAAAAGGCATCTCACTAGAGGTTTTTGATGTATCAGAAGCCAACACAAATCCCAGTGTCTTTCTGACTCCAATTTGTAGATCAGATGTAAGACCTTAGCTACTGCACTAATACCATGTCTGCCTATCATCTGCTTTGCTCTCTACCATGATGGTCATGGACTCATGACCTACCAAAACTGTAGACAACCCTACAATTAAGTCCTTTCTTTTATAAGTTGCTTTGGTCGTGGTGTCTCTTCGTAACAATGTAAAAGTGAATAAGACATAATGAAAATTACTTGAGGTATAATTCCTTGACAACTTATCATGTCATTTTGGACTACCTGGTGGGAAGCTCTTATCCAAATTCATTGTAATTAGTGAGAACCAAGAGGAATATTCTGAAAGGCAAACCAAAGAGTTCTTTTTAAAAAAAATACATTTCTTATATGTATATGTCAAAATACCACAATGCCCGGTAGTCATAAAACACATCTATTCTCTGCGTTCTGACTGCAACACATGCATGAAGCCAGGAGTTTGAAAGAGACTTCTGAGCTTAAATGATCTATATGCCCAATAAAGCAACTCTGTCATATGGTTTCTGAATGCTTGTGTGAGATGTCATGTCAATCATTTCTGCTGGAACAGTTGCTTAGAAAAAGGCCAAGCTTGCCTTTTTTTTACTCCCCATCTAGAAAAATGCATCCATTGTAGCATAAGACATTGTGAGTCTTAATATTTACCTGAACTTAAAGACCCTGACTGACATGAATGAAAGCAGTATTTGATAGGCACCCATGTGGGCTTTGGTTATAGTCTTAAATTAGTAAGAGTTTACAATAATTGGTAATAACATGGTGTGGTAGTGGAACACACAGCCACCCTATGAGACAATACTAATACTAATTTCATTTGCTAGATGTGGGAACAATAGAACTGGGAGGTCAAAAGGACACAGATTTTAAGTATTAGAGACAGAATGGATGAAGACATTCAGGTTTTATTTGATGTTTTTGCTGCAACACGGCCTCTCCATAATATGCCAATTCCAATACTGATTATTGTCATATATTGAAGAACTAGAGAAATTCTAAAATCTGTAACATGATGTTTAAAATTTGAGAAGTGACTCCTCAATAGCCCTGCTTTTTAGGAAGTACATATTATTTTTTTTTCTAATGCATGTTGGTACTAAAACAGAAAGGGTAAATTACCTGCTAAGGCATTTACTTTGCTATGATGATTGTTTGAAAACACTCATTCTTTAATAATTGCAAAAAAACATGTTTTCAAACTGCTTTTACTTCCTTTTGAATCAGACACTCATTGTGTAAAACACTGGCTTAATTTCAGCATTTACATCTAGTATTTTCATCATATTCAATACCCAGTACCCCTTCTTGTTCAGTGCCCACCTAGCTTTTCCCCTTTCCTCTCCATAAAATCATGCTTATAGTCCTTAAAGCACTTGAAAGCATCTAGGTTGATATGTCTACATTTAAAAACATATGCTTGGTCATAGCACAGGGACCAAGAAAGAAGTACATTTAAACATTTAAAATCTGGGCATCAAGCAAATGAATAAGGCATACACACACATACATACCCTCCCCCAACACACGCAAACACACACAAACACAAATTAAGTTCTAGCTTCCAGGACAAGGAAGTCCCTAAGTCCTTTTAACATTAAAATGTATAAATATAATCCTGATTAATCAAATATTTTTTCTGATCCTCAAAGAGAAATTAAGTTAATTTGTTTGCTTAGAGTTTGAAGCCTCAAAAAGGATACACTGCTCTGACTCTGAGAGTTTGTTTAGTTTTGACTCTAAGTGCTCTGTTAAAGCATTTGGATGAAACATCAGCACAGATCTTATTAAAGGACATGCACATGTGTTTGCTGGTAAGAGCATAAAATAACTACATCTGAAAAGATTTACAGACTCCTTTCTTGTGCTTCTAACTTATTGGTACCATTGATATCTCTAGACTAATCTCTAAACATGATTAATACACAGAAAAGTGTTTCAATACATTTTTTCAGCAAAAGTACATTAGCAAATTCAGTGTTTTCTGATCCACATAAACCTCTCTTGAGCACCCCAATTATCTCAGCACTCACTTAACACATTCTATTGTCTCCAAAGAGATTAATCTGAAGAATGGCTCACAATGAAAACATTCTCCCCACCCCAACATTTCTTCCAGACTATTCAAAAATGCTAAACAGCCTAGCTGGCTTAATAGACAACTTCCATAAAGGCTTTGTTAAAGCTCATTAAAATGGAGTTGCATCTCCAGATGTAAGCAGTCAAGGTCAATATTAAGAAGGAAGCTTATTGGTGGAAGAGGAAGAGTTATTCCAATGGGCCTCTGGTATTTACACAGTAAATATGTCCTTGGCTAACTCCTTTAGAACATGAAAGCAGGGAGGGTTAACCACTCTAGAAAAGGAGAGGTAGATGCACAGTTACAAAGTACTGAACATGCCTCAGCTTAGAAAAAAAAATGTATGACTCTTTGGCCTAGAATATTTAGATTTATTTAAAACAAACATGTATTTATACACACAAACATATAGATTGGAAATGATTATCAATCTGCCAACAGTGTTGATTGAAGGATAATTATTGAGGCAGGAGAAATACCTCCATGATTAATGAACATAGTGCTCTTCCAAAGGACCAAAGTTTGGTTGTCAGCATCCACATCAGGTAGGTTACAAAAGCCTGATATGTCAACTCTAGGGGATGCAATGCCCTTCTTTGAGCTCTGTGGTAACTGCCCCCTATATATTAATAGCTCTAAAAATATGATTTGAGAATAGTAATGATTTTTTTTTTTGCAGAAGAACTAGGGGGAGTGATCTGAGCATTGGTTCTCATCCTTTGATCATCTTCCCTCTAGCATTAGTCAAGACATTGAGGTCCGCCTTCTCTACAGATATCCCTGTGAGTGTATGACATTTTCATAATGGTGTAGGAGGTATACATGAATGCATGTGTGTGTGTGCATGTGTGTGTGTACTAGTGATAGAATTCAGGAGGCTTACATGTACTAAACATGGGCTCAACCACTGACCTTCAGCCACCTCTTTAGCCAATTTTTGGTTTATCCACAAACATATTTGAAAATCTCCTCTGTCATCAGACATACAGCACACCAATTCTAACTTGTTACAAATTGACTTACTTAAAGCAAGTAAAAAATTATAAATAAAACAATAAAGCAGAAAGAGAAACTGGAAAGCTAAACTTGCCTGCATCTCTGCCTTTTATCCTGTACCGTTTCTAGCAAAATGAAAGTTTTCTTATTTCTCTCATAAACCAGTCCTGATGTGAGTTGATATCCCAGAAGCAGAAAGACACACATGGTATATACCCACTTATAAGTAGACACTAGACACACTATATAGGATAAACATACAAAATCTCTACACCCAAAGAAGCTAAGCAAGGAGGAGGACCCTGGGTAAGATGATCAATCCTCACTCAGAAAGATAAACTGGATGGACACCGGAAGAAGGAGAAAACAGGAAACAGGACAGGGGCCTACCACAGAGGGCCTCTGAAAGACTCTACCTAGCAGTGTATCAAAGCAGATGCAGAGACTCATAACCAAACTTTGGGTAGAGTGCATGGAATCTTATGAAAGAAGGGGTGATAGTAAGAACTGGAGAGGACAGGAGCTCCACAAGGAGAGCAACAGAACCAATTTATCTGGGCACAGGGGTCCTGATACTCCAACCAAGGACCATGCATGGAGATAACCTAGAACCCCTGTATAGATGTAGCCCATGGCAGCTCAGTATCCAAGAGGGTCCCTAGTAAGGGGAACAGGGACTGTCTCTGACATGAATTCAGTGGCTAGCTCTTTTATCACTCCCCCTTCCCCAGGGGGAGAGCCTTACCAGGCCACAGAGGAGGACAATGCAGCCATTACTGATGAGACCTGATAAACTAGGCTCAGATGGAAGGGGAGGAGGACCTCCCCTAGCAGGGAACTTGGAGAAGGGCCTTAGGGGAGAAGAAGGAGGGAGGGTAGGATTGGGAGGGAATGAAGGAGGGAACTACATCTGGGATACAAAGTGAATAAACTATAATTAATATAAAAATAAAAATTTAATTAAAAAGTCATTTTGATATTTATTGTTAGAGATTGTTAACTTCTCACAAATTTAAATCTATAAGGTGAAATATCAAAAAATATGGCACAAAATACAGGAAATTTGATCCAAAAAGGGTTAGGTTAGGGTAAGTGTACCCCACTGCTGATGTTAGAGGTATGGTAGCCTGTGTGGATTAGATGCCTAGCTCACACACTTCCTGTGTGTCAGGGAACAGCCTGAGGTGATGTTGCTTGTCACCTGCCAGAGCATGATACTCTGTATCCAGTAAGGAAAACAGAAACACTTCCCAGGGTCTCACAAGGCAAATTAATGCAGGACTGTGCTTACAAGGAAAATGGAACAATTGTACAGCAAAACTGCTCCTGGCCAACTGTCACATCAGCACAAATGGCCACAGTCTTAGTGGCTGAGGAGATGGAGAATGTAAAGCCAGGGGACTCAGGATACCCCAAGTGGAAGACTGCCTGGCAGTGGTCTGACAACTGTGTAAACGTTAACCCTGAGTGAAAGTCAATAAACAAAACACCGTGATGACGAAAAATTCTTGCAAAGCACAGCGACAAGGACAATGTGAATTTTGCCTGAGCTTACAGTTCCCTCTATTTCCTATTAAATAGGCTTATTCTGGTTCAATCCCCAAGTCCTTCTTGTACATTTTTTTTTAAAAATTTTACGGATTACAATACTGTGCTTGAAAATCTAAACTTCATGAATGGTTACTTTTTCAATCAATATTGTTCATACATTGCAATCTGTTAGCTTTCTTTGCTCCATCACTGGTACATACACATACACACACATACACAAACACACAGAAGTACACACAAATAAACACAGACACACACACAGATGCATTCACACACATACAAACACACATACAAAAACACATACACATATAAACACACAAATATACATGCACATCATATACATAGGTGGACACACATATACACATGGGGATACACACATACACACTCACATATACTGGACACATACACACACAAATACACATATACACATAAACACAATATATACACATGCACACATATAAATACGCACAGATGTGCACCTAAAAACCACACAAATAAACATGTATACCACACATACAGGATGATACATACACATGGAGATATACACATACACCCATACACACACATGCAAATACACATATACAAGTAAACAGAAACATACACATACAAACATACACAAATGTACATCTATAAACATATAAATGTACATGTGCACCACACACTATGGAAACACACAAGGAGATAGACACACAAAAATACACATACACACCAATACACACAGAGAGACAGACAGACATACAAACACACACACATTGGCACATGTACGTACACAAGGTGGAGTGACAAAAATAGCCTACTTTGTCTCTTAAGCATTTTTATATTTAAATAATCTTTAAAATGCGTCAGGAATGCTTATGATTCACTAAAGTTATGCTAGTGCTTGATTATAAAAAAAATTGGGGCTATAGAAATAGAGACGTGTATAAATAAACAATTTTACATCATTTTCACCTAAGTATGCATCCAAGAAACACATCTATGCAACAAAGATAAACTCTACCTCAGAGTAAAGGGTTGGAAAAATATTTTCCAAGCAAATGGACCCAGAAAACAAGCTGGGGTAGCAATCCTAGCATCTAATAAAATAGGCTTTCAACCAAAGTTAATCAAGAAAGATGAGAAGGGGCACTTCCTTCTCATCAAGGGAAAATTCTAACAGGAGGACATCACAATTTTGAACATTCATGCCCCAAATACAAGACCACCTACATATGTAAATCAAACAATATTAAAACTGAAATCACACATTGATCCCAACACCCTAATAGTGGGAAACTTCAACACTCCACTCTCACCAAGGGACAGATCATCCAGTCAGAAGCAAAACAGAGAAACAAGGGCACTCACAGACACCCTAAATCAAATGGACCTAATAGATGTCTACAGAACTTTTCACCCCAGATCAAAAGAGTGTACCTTCTTTTCAGCACCTCATGGAACCTTCTCCAAAATAGACCATATAGTTGTTCACAAAGCAAGCCTCAGCAAATACAAGAAGATTGAAATAATCCCTTGTATCCTATCTGACCATCAGAGTCTAAAGCTGGACCTCAACAACAACAGAAACAGCAAAAGGCCTGCACATACATGGAAACTAAAAAACTTGCTACTCAAGGTCAGCTTGGTTAGGGAAGAAATAAAGAAAGAAATTTAAAAAACACTTAAATGCTCAATGTCCTTAGCCATCAGGGAGATGCAAATCAAAACGACCCT
>CM053756.1:39516261-39555151 GCA_028658305.1 Pachyuromys duprasi | reverse complement strand
TCCTCCATTGCTGGTGGGAATGCAAACTCCTACAACCACTCTGGAAATCAATTTGGCGCTTTCTTAAACAATTAGGAATAGTGATTCCTCAAGACCCAGCTAGACCACTCTTAGGCATATATCCAAAAGATGCTCAAGTACACAACAAGGACATTTGCTCAACTATGTTTGTAGCTGCTTTATTTGTAATAGCCAGAACCTGGAAACAACCCAGATGTCCCTCAGTTGAGGAATGGATAGAGAAATTGTGGTACTTTTACACAATGGAATACTACTCAGCAATTAAAAAGGAGGAAATCATGAAATTCGCAGGCAAATGGTGGGACCTGGAAACGATCACTCTGAGTGAGGTATCCCCAAAGCAGAAAGAAACATATGGTATATACTCACTTATATAGACCTATAGGATAGGAAGATCATGCTGAAATCTATACACCTAGGGAAGATAAACAAGAAGGAGGACCCAGGTTCGGATGATCAATGCTTGCTTAGATGGACAAATGAATGGAGGAGAAAACAAGCAACAGGACAGGAGCATACCAAAGAGGGCCTCTGAAAGACTGTATAGCAATGTATCAAAGCAGATATTAAGACTCACAACCAAGCCTTCGGCAGAGGGCAGGGAATAATAATGAAAATAGGGGGAGTTAGTAAGATTTGGTGAGAACAAGAGCTCCATAAAGACCAAATAGATCAGAGCACAGGGGTCTATTACGAGATGGTTTCTCCAACCAAGGACCATGTATGGATATAACCTAGAACCCCTGCTCAGATGTGGCCCATGGTAGCTCAGTATCCAACTGGAGACCCTAGTAAGGGGAACAGGGACTATTTCTGTCATGAACTCAATGGCTGGCTCTTTGACCCTCCCCCACACATGCCTGGGAGGAACAGCTTAGCTAGATCCCAGAAGAGGATCTAGGGATGAGGAAGGGATGGGAAGAGTGGGAGGGAATGAGGGAGGGAGCTACACCTGGGATACAAAGTACCTAACCTGTGATTAATATAAAAATAAATAAATTTAATTTAAATAAAAAATTGGGTCTATAGAAATAAATACATACATAAATAAATAATTTTACATCATTTTCACCTAAGTATGCAGATGTAATTTATACGTATTTTTACAGAATGTGTCATTATAATTTTAATTAAATGCCATTTTGTTAAATCTTTTTATGTACATGAAATTATACTACATGTTTAAAACTTACATTATGACTTACTGTTTCCATAGTCTGTTAAGGCTATAGTTTAAATAACTCCATAAACCATATCACTGCCCACTGTTACTGAATTAAAGAGTAAACTCAACAATATCTATAAAATAGAGACTATATTGAATATATGAAGATTATAAAATCACAACAACAAAACTTATGACAAAGGTGTCCTTTCCCCGGGTTCTTCTATGTCTTGTTAGGGAGACATTGCTCCTGTAGACTCATGTGCCTGATAGGCCTGGCAAAGGTGTGTGCACTCACTCTGGCAAAAGCTATGAGGATGAGTCACAGGTTATACATATGCAGTCCATCAGTGGTGTCTATCTAGGTGAGGCAACACTACCACATTAATCCATACCATAATTGTGTGATCCAACCTATTAGAGCAGAGGGGTGACAGCTAAAGAGACAGAATAGTTCTTGGAAATGATTCCAAGGAAAGCCTCAAGCAATAGAGCTGTTATCTGAGATGTGAAGCATGGGATATGTCAGGTAAAATGTGATGCACCTTGAAGAAAACAATTAAAGTGTCCTTCAAATCACTGCGTTCTATTTATTTCACACAAACACTTTGTATCTGAGAAAATATCAAAGGCAGGGAAATTGTCCACAGTGGGGAAATACTATAAAGTTCTGTTGCTGAATTTAGTTTCTTTTCAATTCAGAGGTCTCTTTCAGCTTGCCTAGAGTTTTTATAAAACAAAACAATCTTCAGAACCTTTCTATTGATAAGAACAGCTGTCTCCTCATTGAAGGGAAGAGGTTCAAACACATTTCAGAGCAGCTGGCTCTTGCACTCCCAGCTGCTTGGAAAATGAGAAACTTTTCTGGCAGCAGGCCCCAACCCCAAAGCAGTGGGTGTCTGAACTCATCTCCAGGCAGCAAAATGCAGTAGGCTGCAGACACAGGAAAGCATGAGTGACTTGTGATCACCCTGATCTTTGGCTTTGTGTAAATTCAAAGGAATCTCCTGGATAGGTTGGGTGACAAAGATCAGGTTCTCTGGTGCTCCTATGCAGCAAAGGAAGAGGAAGCTAAGTACAGCTGAAAGGGTAAGAATGGCCTCAGAGGAGGTTCCCCTTTCTCCACATCCTCTCCAGCATGTGCTGTCATTTGAGTTTTTGATCATAGCCATTCTAATAGGTGTAAGGTGAAATCTCAGGGTCAATTTGATTTGCACTTCCTTGATGAATAAGGACATTGAACATTCCTTTAAGTGTTTCTCTGCCATTTGATAATCTTCTGTTGAGAATCCCTTGTTTAGCTCTGTACCCCATTTTTAACTGGATTATTTGGTTTGTTGCTGTTTAATTTCTTGAGCTCTTTATATATTCTGGATATTAGCCCTCTGTCAAAGGTAGGGTTGGTGAAGATCTTTTCCCACTCTGTAGGCTGTCATTTTGTTCTGTTGAAAGTGTCCTTTGCATTGATTGTGGGAATCTAAACTTGTACAACCACTTTGGAAATCAATCTGGTGCTTTCTCAGAAAATTAGGAATAGTGCTACCTCAAGATCCAGCTACACCACTCCTGAGCCTATATTTGAAAGATGTTCAACCATACAACATTTGTTCATCTATGTTCGTAGCAGCTTTATTCATAATAGCCACAGTCTGGAAACAATATAGATGTCCCTCAGCTGAGGAATAGATAAAGATATTGTGCCTCATTTACACAATGGAATACTACTCAGCAATTAAAAACAAGGAAATCATGAAATTTGCAGGCAAATGGTGGGATCTAGAAAAGATCCTGAGTGAGGTATCCCAGAAGCAGAAAGGCACACATGTTATATACTCACTTATAAGTGGATATTAGCCATATAATATAGGATAAACATACTAAAATCCATAGTCTTAAGAAGCTAAACAACAAGGATGACCCTAGGGAAGAGGCTTAATCCTCATTCAGAGGCGCAAACAGAATGGAGAAGTAGGAGAAGACAGGGAACAGAACCAGAGCCTACCACAGAGGACCTCTGAAAGACTCTACCCAGCAGGGTATCAAAGCAGATGCTGAGACTCATAGACAAACTTTGGGAAGAGTGCAAGAAATCTTATGGAAGAAGGAGAAGATAGAAAGACCTGAAGGGGGACAGTAGCTCTACAAGGAGACAAACAGAGCCAAAAAAAAAATCTGGGCCCAGGGAGTCCTACAGAGACTGAAGAATCAAGGACCATGCATGGAGATCCCCTGCTCAGATGTATCCCATAGGCAGCTCAGTCTCCATGGTGGAGACATGGTTCCCTTGTAAAGGGAGCAGGGGCAGTCTCTGGCATAAATTTGATTGCCTGCTCTTTGATCTCCCCTGGCAGGATGGACTTACTAAGCCACAGAGAAAAGATCCAGACAGTCCTAATGATACCGGATAGGCTAGGGCCAGATAGGAGGGGAGGAGGACCTCCCCTTTCAGAGGACTAGGGGAGGGGTATGGGGGGAGAGAGAGTGGGTGGAACCAAAGGGAGATGAGGGAGGAGGCTACAGACAGAATGCAAAGTGAATAAATTGTAAATAATAATAATCTATTTTCAATTTAAAAAAATTTAATGGTCTCAGAAGAAGATGAGATAAATCCAAGCAAAGTTTTTTTTTTTTTTTTTCACTGAGCTGGAGGTTATTTTTTGTTTGATTTCGGTTTAGTTTTGATGTGGAAGACTGAAACATATGATGGACATTGACTCCCTAGAACTGTCTGGAGACATTGTGATAAGCAGGGCAGTGGGTTGCAAATACACTTTTCTCCCTGATTATGAGGGCATTGGGAACAGTAGCCTCCTTTTAACCAGGGTACCCACAAAACTCAAAGTGAGGAAAGATGAATTTCCAAGAACAGCTCCATTTTTAATGCCCACATGTAAAGGCCATATGCTTCAAGATTTATATAAAAGTTTATATCCCATACCAATAGGAACTTTGTGAGGTAGGTATCATTTCTGTGTTGATCAAATAAAGTGTCTCATAAATGTAGCACAAAAGATTCCAGGGACCCGGGCAACATAGTCAAGGCAGGAAGAGGTAGACTCAAATCTGCATGATTTGAATACCACACATCACAACCTGTGCTTGTCAGCATCCTCTGACGCTTTCTCCAAAACGTCCAACTCGCAGGACATTCACGTAAATTGTTGGAAATGTCTTCTCTTCCTCGTGTTGTGATATTTGGTTCTTTGTGAGCTCTCCAAACCCGTGTTTTGTTTGTTTGCTTGGTTTTTGTTCATTTGTTTTGTTTTGATCCTGAATCTACATATGCAGCACTGAGGTAGTGTCACAGTTTAGTGTGGGAGTCTTCTTGCTCATGCCTTGAACTCTGGTTGATGCTACCACTGACTTCTCTGACTAACAGTCTCCAACATTGCTTCTCCTTAGTGTGACTGCACATTTGTTCTGTGCCATGCATGCCTTAGAGGGACTGTACACTTGTTCTGTGTCATGCATGTCTCAAAAAAGACTGATTTTAGTAATAGAAAAGTGTTATGTTTGTGGGCATGTGGTAGTAAACCCAACATCTAATAAAAGATCATGTTTTCACATTTGTGTGTCTTGCTGGACAATGCTAGTGGTTTTATTTTCTCTTTTACATTTACCATTTAAATTAGCATTCATTGTTTCAGGAAATGTGCAAATGATAAATCAGGGGTCACACAGAGAGTAGAGAGTTGTGCTTCTGATCAAAGCTTTTAACCCAGAGGCCCAGACACATGAGTACATTTCAATGATGCATGCCATGTGTCACTGGGGTCATAATTTGATGGTAATAACAGTTCAAACACTGAAATTGGAAACTGATTTACTGTTTCTACATAAATTAGTCTGTCTTAAAGGTTACTCCTCTAATTGTATCCTTTCATTCAATTGTGTTCTGATATATTATCATGAGTGGAACAAGAAAAAAAGAGTTTAGATCTAGCTTCTAATTAGCCAAACCAGAAATGTACTTTACTAATCCAGTGACTGGTGAAATGGGCCTGTTCAAAAGAGATATTTTATGTGTGACTGTGTATCTTAGCAGAGAAACAAAAATGTAAATAAAAACAAATAAGATATGCTAGCATAGGAACCACAGAAAGAAACCAAACATCACTGATTGTTCCTATAACATCCACAGAAAAATGTATCATGTTCTATGACCCAAAGTTCTGTTGTCCAAATTATGTAATAGCTTTGGCTTGGATATTAACAGGCACTCAATTTGTTTGGTTCATCTTCACCAATATCGTCCATTGCAGACATTGTTAGCCGAATGTCCTGTAGCCATTGTTCCACTCTTCATTGATGATGGATCCTTGCTTTTATTCTTGCTGCAATTAGCCTAGCCAACATGGATGGCTAGTGATTATTACTCCTTATGTATGATTGGCCTAGAGATATTTCATATCACCCTGCTCTGATTGAAATGATTTTGTGATTTCAGGAGATTTATAATTTGTAAAAATTTCTCACTCTCTTGCACCCTAAAAAGCAGTAGTCTAAAGACAGAAGAATTTGAGCCACTGAATCCATATAAAATTATAAACTAATAATAGAATAGACAACAGGAAGGAATGGGTGGTGAAAAAGAGAACTGTGGAAAGTAGTCAGCATTGGTGGCATCCTAAAACCATGGAGCAATCACAATCTGAACTTCTGATGATGACTGACATCGTTGATAGTAAGTGTTGCTATATGAAGCAAAAGGCCTACTATTCTAAGCCCATTTTCCCCTCAGTCCAAACCTGTGCAAATGAAAGTGACATCATCCTCCTTCTAGCTGATCTTCCACATCCAACTATCTTGAGAATTTGCTGCACCTGCATTCCTCTAACTAACTCTATTTGCCTCACATTATGTGTGTGTTCAAACACATACACACAGACACAGACACAGACACAGACACACACACACACACACACACACACACACACACCTTTCTGTAAGTACCTATGAGTGCCTGGTCCTATGTTAGTTTATTTAATCCCTACTTCACATCTTTGCATAAGCAATGACTACTGCATTAGCAATCACTCATTTATCTACAACTACTTCAGCTTGATTCTGTAATTTGAATCCCAAATTCTCTTGTCCATGGAGCCATATCCATCCTGTTTACATCTATTCTCAATCTCTATACTCCAAGACTTAGGAAGGACTTATTAAATCTCAGAGAGAATATTTATGCTGTGCTAGAATTTTGGGGAATTGAAACTAGTTGATTTTCTTTTGAAGTAATTTTTATTTAAGATGTTATATGCAATAACTTTCAAAACTCAATTCTCTCTTTCCTGTTTGTGTGAGGAAGGGTCTTCCTTGCTTTTTCTGCAGCTGATCTGCATTGTACAGGCTTAGTTGATCTGCGTGCCTCACCTTCCATTTACCTGTATGAATGTTAGGCTTGCAGTTGCACACTACTTCATCTGAATAATCTTAACATTGGTTCCAGGGATGTAGATGATCTTGTTAGTCCCAAACAAGGTCTTTTACCCACTGATCCATCTCACCAGCCCTTAAAAATATCTTTTAGACACACGCTAGAGGGAAGAAGTATTGAGGGCATGTGAGGAGCAGATGGCTTGTGCCTCAAACTTGTCTGAATAATTTTCGAAGACTAATGTGAGTTCTCTGTGCCTCTATGTCACCATTAAAATGGTATAATATTGTAACTAACTAAATGGGACAAATATCTACATAAATAGATAATAGTTATATGTAGATATGTGTGCATGCTGCTATGTCACACTTGAATATTGTCTGATGCATTGTGTGTACTATATACAGAAGCTTACTTACAGCAATAATAATCATTTAGTGTGACCATTTAACCCATAGTAATCAAGATGTATCCTACCCCATAAACCCTTTTCTTCAATTGTATATCCAATTTACTAATTAAAGTCAGTATCTCTCCTATATGATACAGAGAAACAGCCTTCCATTTATCTCCTAGATTGGACTCTCTTTCTTCAATTCACCAAAAATGTTATTTTTAAAGCATAATTCTGGTGACTTTTTTTGGTGTGTGTTGTAACCTTTCATATAAGACAAATAATTCTAGACTGAACTCTGCGGTGTTGACTATGTTGTATTCTCAAATGACCCTGCTATCTTGTTTCAATCTGACTCTCAGTTCCTATCTCATCACATAAAACAAAATCATGTTCTCCTATCTCTGTGATGTGTTTATCTCTTTTCCAAGAGTTACTTTCCTTGAATTCAAACTTATTCCTTCAGACTCAGCAAGATTGTGGCAGCGATCCCCTAGCGAGATGGCAATGATTTCCCAGGCTCTATTTTGCCCTCGCAGGAAGAGATCATCATGAACTTCTCTGTGCTCATTGTGCTCAGCACACACGCTGTCATTATAGCACTTGCCACTGTGGATTGCTGCTCCCTTGTCCTGATCTTTATTGGGAAAACAGATATAAAACTATAGGTAAGCAATAAACCTAACTCAAATTTTATTCGCTTGTTGGCTCACATTTAAGAGGTGATTATACCTTTTACAAGATCCTAGAGAAATAACTATCATTTTCTTTGATTATTTGGGACTGATAAGCCACAGCACTTTGCAGCCATATTTGGCATGTTAGAAACAGCAAAATAAGGAGCAGGAGATGAATGATAATCTAATCAAAGTAGGTTTAGATTTACTGTCTAATATTAAACAGAAATATGTTAAATAATTCCTTTGATGCTACCTTGTTTGAAACCATTTAAGAGGACAAAAGATGCTGATTTAAATTCTCCATCAAAGATTTCGTATTTTAAAAGAAATCAATCATTATTGGCAATCTCAGTAAAATGGAATTAAAATTACACAGCTATTCTTAAGGGAATTTTACAGAGATGAATAAGCCTCTGGATTGAGTGGCTGTTAAATTTTGCACTTTTATTCTGTTAAAACCAGTATTTGTTCTTACTTTGATACTTAAATCTTATTCATAAGTCCGTAGAAGACTCTCAAGAACATTGAAAATAGAATTGTCATATGACCCAGCTCTACAAATCCTACAGATATTCTCAAAGAATTCTACAACTTGCTACAGGGAGATTCCTGAGCATTCATGTTTATACCTGCTCTGTTCACAATAGACAAGAAACAGAAACAGCATAGGTGTCTATCAACTGATAAATGAATAATGAAAATATGCTACATATACACAATGGAATTTTAGTCAGCTGAAAGAAAAATGAAATCATCAAACTAAAGGAAAATGGATAGGATTATAAAACCTAAGTAAAGGTCAGAAATGTCAGTGTTGTACATCTTTCATACATATACCCTAGGCTCTAATTCTCAAGTATCTGTAATGATATGTAAAAAATGAGAAAAGTCCTTGGACCTGGAAAGGGTTGATGGGACATGGTAAGAAAACAAAACAAAACAAAAAACCCAAACAAACAAAAGCATTATGTGAGAGGGATGGAAAAGACAAATAAGCATTTAATATATTAAAGGAGGAGTGAGGCAAGGAGAATAGGGTAAAGGGAGAGGGAGATGGAGAAAGGAGAGAAGACAGCGAGAAGTGGAGATTGGTCAATGAAAACAAAATACACCTGAAAATGCCACAGAACTCTTGCCTTTGTGAGTTAATTTTTTAAAAAAAATATGCTGCAGGGATCTTTTCTGAAACTCCAACCACGGACCATGCATGGAGATAACATAGAACTCTTACTCAGATGTAGCCCACGGCAGGTCAGTATCCAAGTGGTAAGGGGAACAGGTGCTATTGCTAACATGAACTCAGTGGCTGGCTCTTGGATCACCTCACCCTGAGGGGAATGGGAAGCCTTACCAGGCCACAGAGGAAGACCAATGCAGCCAGTCTGATGAGACCTGATAGGCTAGGGTCAGATGGAAGGGGAGGAGGATCCCCGCTATGAGTGGACTGGGGTAGGGGTCTGGGAGGAAATGAGAGAGGGAGGGTGGCATTGGGAGAGGATGAGGGAGGGGGCTACAACTGGGATACAAAGTGAATAAATTTTAATAAATAAAAATAAATAAATAAAATTTAAAAATATCCTCCATAAACTATCTAACTAAAGCACAGGCCTAAGTCTGAATTTAACTTAATTCAGAAAAAGATGATATGGAATTACTTCTCTCTTTTTCAATGTACAAGTTCTTGGTCTTATGTCAGAGAAAGACAGAACATGATGTGTGTCAAGAATCCACTTGCCACATCTATAACCTTGACATGGTTTCTTGGAAGTAAGTAGACAGGATGATGATTGGAGGCTGAAGGGAACTGGTAGAAGCTTGACAGAAGGAAGTTTGATTTATAACCTTTCTAACTGATGACTTTTCCAGACTTGCATCAAATGGTCTTTCTGGATCTTAGCCCTGAATTTATTTAACCTTTTTGGCTGTGCCATTTTATCTATACCTTTTATATCTGCTTTTCCCAAGAATGTGGACTCGATTTAGGCCAGACATGGGGATCTGTAAAGTATGTTTGGCAAATAGCTCCTTGATTTAGTGTCCAGTTCCATTTCCTGCTTTATGTGTGAATGAGTTGGACCTTAGTACCCCATGCTTATGTTCTGACTTGTGATGCATTAAGCGAAAACTAACATAGATTAGCAGAAAGGTATTTTCAACCATATGTCAAGAGATTAAACTTTCAATGTTCACTTGGGTACCAAATAGTTTTCGTAGTTATTCACATTCTCTAAGACTGGATTTCTTTGTTCTATATATATTTTACTGAGATCTCATCCAGTTCTATAACATTAAGAGTCTTAATAATTATCTTTTCCTCTGGGTCTTCCTACAGACTCTTTAAAATCAAGAGAGGTGATGTAAGTGTCTAGGTTCTTAATCTTAAATTCTCATGTTTATTTTCCTAATATATGCAGATTACTCACCTATTCACACATATTACAAGGTCTTTTGACTTAGTATATATTTTGGGGATTACTCATGTTTTAATATTTCCCCCTGTATTTTTCATTCCTTTCAAACTAACTACATTTTTAAATAGTCCAATTTTGTAGGACTGCCTCAAATGCTAGCTTTTCAGAGGTAATCTTAAGCTTTCCATGAAACAGGAAACAGCCCCCACACATATTTTTTAAGCTCTCAGAAAACTATGCTTGGAACTTCCGTAATAACAGTCCAGAGCTCTTCACCTTGTGAATCCTGACCTAGCACACAAAGAATTGTTACTACTGGTCTGAACATTCTATACCATGACTATAGATCTAGAACAGTCTACACTATAAATACTAGTCCAGAACAATCTATAGTATGATTACTTGTCCAGAACATTCTAATCTGTGACTACTGGTCATGAATACTCTATACTGTTTTTGTGGTCCACAACACACTCTACTGTAAAACTGATTCAGAAGACTGTACACTTTACTTGTCCCAAACACTTCATATTCTGACTACTGGAAGAACAGAGCATTTTTTCCAGGATTATTTATAATAAAGTGCAATGTCTTGGTGCTTTGGATAAAAATAGCCTGAAACCAAACTTTAAAATTTCGATAAATAAATGGGGTGACTTAATACAACCTAATAGAAAATTATATATTATCCATTCACAAAGAAGCTGGATGGAATTGAGAAATAAGGATTTTAAAAAATCAAATTACTATATTTGACTACCAACCAACCAAGTCACTATTAATAGAATACCTTGCTAAATGGAAGTCAATATTTAACTTAAGAAGAGCATTTTAAGGTCTTTCAGAAAGAGCATTTTAAGATCTTTCAGATTCTAAAACAAATCACTGTGCTGTACCATGGATGGACTCTGCTATTCAATGTAATCACACAGTAAGAGTTAACAGCCTGTTACTAAGAGAGATTGCTGCATACTATGTCATTTTTTCCGAGTCTATTCAAAATCATCAATGTTAAAGATTTTCAGCTCTCACACACTCCCAAACAATATTAAAATCTGGCAAGTAAAATCACTGTACCGTGTCTTAAAAAATTACATGCGGACAGGAGAGATGGCTCAGCGGTTAAGAGCACTGTCTGTTCTTTCAGAGGTCCTGAGTCAATTCCCAGCAACCATATTATGGCTCACAACCATCTATACTGGAATTTGATACCCTCTTCTGGCATGTGGGTATACATGGAGATAGAGCACTCATATATATAAAATAGATAAGCAAACTTTTAATTACAGGTAGATGTGAATAAAAAATATTTCTTTAAAAAACTTATATCCAAGTTCATGGTGATGATAACAGGGTTTACTTGCACAGCTTTTCAGATCAGTGACAGGAAATTAGGAGGATTAGGTATAATTGCAATAGTAGTTAAATGTGTTCTGGGAAGGCACATAAGTATATTTAGCTCCTCGTACAAAGTCATGTCTTGTATTTTTAGGAAAAAAATAATGAATAATGAATGAATGAGAGATAAATGGAATTTTATCCCTGTAGAGGGACTCTTTCCTTGTTTAAGGATCATATTTTTAAGCATACCAGTTCTACAAATGACAACACACCAGCATTCGCAGATACTCACCAAAGTTTGGGATTGTGCCCTATCCATGAATAAGTTTGTGAAATTTGTGATTACACACACACACACACACACACACACACACACACACGTTTCTTTTTGTGGTAGCCTACCCCTTCAACCTATTCAATTAGCATTTTCTACTCTGTTCATGTTGTTCATAAAATGATTGGGTGGGGGAGCCACAGCTTCTCACTATAATAGTTAGCATGTACTAATCTCTTACGTCAGAAACACTGCAAACTTTCTACATTTTCTTTCAAGCAATAACCAAATCTTATAAGTATTTAACAGTGAAACTTCCGTGTCTAGATGGGGAAAGGGAGTTAATGGCCTCTTATGAGATCATAAATCTAATCAAACCAGTGTGACCATTTGCATACTTGAAAGTCATAGTAAATACAGCTGGCTTTGTAATAAAGCATTAGTAGCAACTGTGTATATGTTTAAGTCATTAATTGATAGTGAAACATACCTATTGTCGGTCTCATTACTCTCTCCTTTTCTTTTGACAAAGCACAGAGACATATAGTCACACACACAGCAACAAGAGCAGGTCCTGAAGCCAAGGAGGATGAGTCCACATTTTAAACTAGAAAGCAGGCTCCCCAATCCAGGCAAACGCAGAACTGAAATCTACCTTTCTAGCAGCAGTGAATATTTTCTATACTCCATTATCTCCCTAAGGCCAGATTCGACAGTATATAGAATAAAAAATGTATTCAATTTTCCTGTTACATTTAAGCTGAGTCTTTCTAATGCAGGAAATAAAGTTAGAGACTGCATCTTTCCTACCAGCTGTGCAATGCGAATATCATTTGTTATCCAAAGATCTGTATTTCTGGTCTGTAAGGGACTGGCCATAGCATAAGCAAGTGTAAATTCTGAGTTTAGTTATGCATCCACAACGCTGCTCTGGATGGTCATCTGTCACCTCAGAGAGACTGCTGAATCTACTTCCCATCCTCCTCATTTTATTCTACATAACTATTAAATTAGCCCTAGAGGCTACGGAGATAGCTCAGTCAGTAAAGTGCTTACTTTGCCACGTCCCACAACCCATGCATAATTAGCTAGATGTGGTGGTGTCTGGCTGAATTCCAAATACTGTTGTGCAGAGGCAGAGACAGGAAGATGGCTGTGTCTTAATGAACAGCAAGACTAGACCGCTTGGCAAACTCAAAACCAGTCAATAGATCATATCTGAAGAAACAAACAAAAAGCACTCTGGCCAGGGAAGCAGGCAGGCTAAGTGCAGATCTTTATCTCTCTTTCCATTCCTCCAGCTAATACCCTAGTCTCCTCCCCAGGAGGAGTGGACTTCCTGGTACAGCCTCCCCATACCATCTGGCCCCACTCCCAGGGACTAAGTAGATCAAGATGGAACATCATATTTTCCTTCCTCCTGTGGACTTCCTCAGCCTCCCACTTGTCAGCCTACACCCATTTGAAAGTGTCACCTACCAACACAAGAAACATATTTTACCTGGAAACCCAAGTAGCCACATCTATCAGGATCCTAGAAGAATTTTCTAGCAGGTAACAGCCAGCTATACTGTCTGAAGAACTAGAGAGGGCAACAGAAAAAAGGAACAACCATCCAACAATGACAAAACCAGATATCAACAACCAGAATTAGAATCTTCCCTAACCCAGACTAGACTTCTGTGTAAAAACACAATAACATCCAGAACAATATGACTCCATTAGAGCTCAGCAATCCGACCACAACAAGCCATGAGTATTTTAACATCACTGAAGCACAAGACAGGACCCTTAAAATAGCCTTTATAAATATACAGGGCCTTAAAGAGGCAGTGAATATATCCCTTAAAGACATTGATGAAAATGCAAAAAACAAAACAAAAAAAACCAATAAAACAAAACAGTGAAAGAAAATGAATACAGCATTTCAAGACCTGAAACTAGAAATAGAATCAATAAAGAAAACCCAAAGTTGACCAAAATCTGGAATAAAAGAGTGAGGAACAGGAACAAGGAACAGAGGCAAGTCTCAAAAAAAAAAAAAAAAGAATACAAAGGACAGAACTGAGAATCTCAAGCACTAATGACAGGATAGAATAAATGAATAGCTCAGTTAAAGAAAATGTTAACACTAAAATACTAGTGGCAGAAAACATCCAGGAAATCTGGGAAACTATGAAGAGACCAAACCTAAGAATAATAGGAATAGATGAAGGAAAAGAGATCTAGTTTAAAGGCACAAAATTAGTTTCAATAAAATCATAGAACAAAATTTCTCTAACCTAAAGAAGATGCCTATCAAGACATAAGAGGCATACAGAACAATTAAAAGACCAAACCAGAAAGAATTTCCTTGCAGTGTATAAAAATCAGAATGCTAAAGTTAAAGAACAAAGAAAGAATATTAAAGTTGCAAGGGGAAAAGACCACATAACATATAAAGACAAACCTATTAGAATAACAAACGCCCTACTTTTCAATGAAGACATGAAAGAACAGAAGAGACTTGTCAGATGCTCTACAGACTCAGACCACAGGTGCCAGCTGAACACCCAATTACAATAGATGGAGAAAATAAGATATTTTATAAAAAACAAACAAACAAACAAAAAACAATTTTAGGCAGTATCCATCTACAAATCCAGTTTTATAGAAGGTAATAAAGGAAAACTTCAATCTGAATAGGCCAACCACATTTAAAAAAGCACAACAAAGATTAATCTCAGACCAGCAAATTAAAAGAGGGCACACACACAAAACAAAAACAAAAACAAACCCCCAAATCAACAAATACCACACATTGTTGTCTCTCAACCAACAAAAAGATACAGACTAACAGAATGGATGTGAAAATAGGATTAATCCTTATGTTGCATGCAGAAAGCATACTTTAACATCAGGGATAGACATCACCTCAGGGTAAAAAGATTGGAAAAATATATTCCAAGCAAATGGACCTAGGAAACAAGCTATTGTAGCCATTTTAATCTCTCATAAAATAGACTTCAAACAAAAACTAATCAAAAGAGATAAGGAAGGACAATACACACTCATCAAAAGAAAAATCCACCAAGAAGACATGACAAGTCTTAACATCTATGCACCAAACACAAGGGCATCCAAGTTCATAAAATAATCACTTTTAAAGTTTAAATCACATATTGACCCTCACAGACTGATAGTGGGAGGATTCAATACCCCACTCTCTACCCTTGAAAAGATATCCAGACAAAAACTAAACAAAGAAATGCTTGAGCTAAGAAACATTATAAATCAGATGAACCTAACAGATATTTATAAAACATTTCACCCAAACACACACACACACAAAACACTTTCTCTAAACTGCATGGAACTTTCTCCCATCCTGACCATATACACAGACCCAAAGGAAGTCTCAGCAGACGCAAGATAATTGGAATAATACCTTACATCAATTTGGACCACCACAGATTAAAGCTAGATGTCAACAATGGTAGCAAAAGAAAGTTTACAAACTTATTGAAACTGGACACTTACTACCAAATGAAAAATCGGTATAGACAGATATTAAGAAATTAAATCCTTCCTAGAATTGAATGAGAAAGTGAATTCATGACACGCCCAAATTATGAAGGCAGTTCTAAGAGGCAAGTTCATAGTATTAAGTGCCTATATATATATATATATATACTTGGTTTGTAATGGAGAAATCTTATACTAATAACTTACCAGCATAACTGAAAGATCTAGAACAAAAATAAGATTCCCCAGGGAATCTTGTGAAAGAGGAGACAGAAAGAGTAGTAAGAGTTAGAGGGGATGGAGGACAGCAAGAAGAGGCTCTCTAAAACAACAGGATCAATGCACTTGGAACTACTCATGGAGGCTGAGGCGGGCTGCTCAGGACTTGCTCAGGTCTTCTGCAGGTCCTTTTTGTATATACTACGGCTTCCAGTTGAATGTTTCCATGGTGTTTCTGAGTGTGCCAATGAGTGGTCTCTGGTTCCTGTGCCTTCTTTTGGGCTCCTTTCCTTCTGCTTACTAGTTTTGTCTCATTCTGATGTGTCAGTGTTTGTTTAATCTCATTTTATTTTATTGTTGTTATCCATTAGAATATAGCTTATTTTCTGATGAGAGACAGAAAAATTATGGATCCAGAGGAGGTAGGTGGGACATAAGCAGTGAAGAGGGAGAGGAAACTATAATCAGGATATAGTACATGAAAAAAAATCTCTTTTCAATAAAAAGGAAAAAAAACCCTTCAGATTAAACTGATAAACAAGCAAGATATACAGCTCCCCTGGAAGGAGAGCCAAGGTTCTCTAACCTTTACATGCATACACACATACACACCATATGTGCACATGTATGCACACACACATGCACACATGCGTATTTGTGTCTCCACATACAGATTCACTCTTTTTTTTCTTATTATGACTTAGTAATGGACTTAGAAAATAGTGCCCATCCTGTTGGGACCTGAATCAACCAGTCACAAACTATTATAAAACTCTACGGTGTAAGCAAGTGAGAGACAAGAAAAAGATGAAAGCTCTCCCTTATTTCCTGCTTTCTAGACCTGGTGTTTCCAGATCAATCCACTTGACAGAGAATGCTTAGTTCATGTAACTTCTGCTCCAGGCCTTCAATGTCTGCTTCTTTTAGTTTATTTGTTGGGTTGGTATATAAAGTGTGTGTGTGTGTGTCTATGTGTGTAGATGCCCACTGAGGTGAAAGGAGAGAATCTGATTCCATGAAGCTACAGTAACAGGAAATTGTGAGAGGCAGGGTGCTGACCTTGTGTCCTCTGTATAAGCTGTACTCATTTTTAACCACTGAACCATCTCTCCCTATTCAAGATGAACCTTTAGAGTATAAAAGGTTGTATCACACTTCAGAGGAAACCCTGCACTCACCTTTCTCATTAAAGTAAATTTATCTTGGCAATAATTAGAATTAAGGCCTGCAGCAGGATAGGTTCTGTGGTGTTTTGAGGGTTAGCTGGAGACATGATGGAGGTGGGCACAGTAACACCAGGATATGCTGACAGAGAAGATGTGGAGCACATACAGAGATGCTCCCAGACAGAGCCACACCATCACTTTCATCTTAGCAGTGCAACTCCTGCTCTGAACTTGTAGAGAGGAGTGAGAAACTAGACTTCAGCGAGGGCCTAAAACCTACACAGGAAAAAGACACGAGCACAGGAATTGTATATCACCCTGCTAAACTATGTTAGACTTCTGAGCCCATAAGTACTCTGCTTAGGAGCGCAAGCTCTGTGGTCAGAAAGCCAAGGTGTCAATCTTGTTTCAGCCATGCAATCATCATGTCATCTCAGGAATGAGTTATTTAACTTCAGCTTTGGGCTTTGATTTTCAACACTGTGGGAAAAAAAGTCTCACAAATTGCTTAAAATAACAGTAATACAAAAAGAAGAAATTAAAATTATTTTCTGGCACGTTACAAGTCTCTTATGGTTGTTTGTGTCTTTCTTGTTGCTGCTGCTAAGGGTCACATTATTTTTGTGCACATTGTCATGCAGAATCAGAGAAAATGTGTTTTTTTTTCTTTTTCTTTTTTAGTTAATTAACTTATTTATTCACTTTACATCTCCACCATAGCCCCTTCCCTCCTCTCCTTCTGCTCACACCCTCCCTCTCTCTTCCCCTTCCCTCCTTCCCTCTCTTCTATCCCTCAGAGAAGGGGAGGTCCCCCCATTAACCCACCGCGGCTCACCAAGTCTCATCAGGACTGAGTGCTTCCACTTTCTCTGTGGGCTGGCGAGGCAGCCCCACCAGGGAGAAGTAATTAAAAAGCAGGTAATAGAGTCATTGTCGGAGACAGCCCCTGCTCTCTTTACTAGGAAACCCACGTGAAGCCCGAGCTTCCCATCAGCTACATGTGTGTAGGGAGCCTAGGTCCAGTCCAAGCATGTCCTTGTGTTTGCTTGTTCACTCTCAAAAAGCCCCTCTAACCCCTGGTGAGTTGGCTCTTTCGGTCTTCTTATGGAGCTCCTGTCACCTCCGAGTCCTTCTATCCTTCTCCCCACTTTCCCACAAGACGCCATAAGCTTTGTCCAATGTCGGGCTGCGAATCTCAGCATCTGTTTCAATCTGCTGCTGGGTGGAGCCTGTCTGAGGACAGCTATGCTACACTCCTGCCTTTCAGCAGAACAGAGCATCCTTAAGAGTATCAGGGGTTGGCGCTCACCTGTACGGCAGGTCTTAGGTTGGGGCAGGCATTGGCTGGACATTTCCTCACTCTCTGCTCTATCTTTATCCCTGCACATCTTGTAGGCAGGGTAGATTTTAGGCTGAAGTTTTTGTGTGTGTTAGGAGTCCTGTCTCATTAGAGGATATCCTTTTAGTCTCCGTGACCACTTGCACTAGGAGTCTCAGCTAGAGTCACCCCCATATCTTCCCAGGAGCCTACCCTGTGTTAGGTCTCCAGCTTGTCAGAGAGATGCTGCTGCTCATGGTTTCTTTCCTTCTTCAGGCCCTCTGACCTCCCCTGCTCTCCTCAGGTCTCATCTCCACCTTCATATCTCAGGGATAAGATATTTACACAAAGGAAATACCCATCTATGACTGTGTCTACATCTTCAAATACTGTTGGTAAGTTTCACTGATGACAAATATCGCCATTTTCTCAAACAAAATCCTCAAATGATACCTATCAACGTGAGTAAGAGGATGGAAGGACCCCACTCTTCCCCAGTCTTAGTTGTGACCCACAGATCCACAGACATAGACCACGTGGGAGGCCTTGGACAGTGTAAGTACATTCCCCTGTAGGGCACGAGCCTCTTTTAAAGTATATGCGTCTTGGAATCAATACCAGTAGACTGAGCTCCCGGGCTTCGTCTTATTAGAGCAGTGAAACCATGTAAAAGTTATTAAACCTCTATGAGAGGAGATTATATATGTATTTATGCACGCACGCACGCACGCGCACGCGCGCACCCCCCCACCCCACACACACACATCAACGCCACATACACAGTATCCCTAGATACTGTTGTTAGAACAAAGCCATTTTCCTAGCGAGGTCTGCAGTGTCTGAAAGTCTGCGAGGGTACAGTCTTACAGCCTCCCGCATAAATTAGCAGGTGATCTTTTCCCCCTTTTAAGTCACCCTTCCTGACACTGCTCAAGTATTTCTAGTATTTCACTGACCCTACCAAAGAGGAGCTACCCAGGGCTGCTCCAGGCTCCATTTGTCACCTCCCCTTTTCTTTGTGGCATGTTTTGAGGCACTTAGTGCTATTAGGAGAAATTATGTCATTCATGGCTTGTACCTGGCCTGGCTCCTGCTCCCAGGTGGAGCAGCAGAAGCATAATGGGGCCATTTAAAAATGCTACCTTAGAGAAAACAGCTCTCCAAAATGAGGGAGACACGCCAAGAAGTTCTCTTTCTTTGCTTCCAGCATGAGTTGTCTTCCTGGAAAACGAATTACTGTACCAACCACAGAGCAGTACAATTAAGAGGGAAGATAGTAGAGGAGCATACGGCAGCTCCCTGGATGGATGATGGAGAGAGCGTGCAAGGTACAGCATGCCAGTCATACATCCATGCATATTGAGCCGTTTAGTTAATATAAGGGATGTTTCAGGTTATCCCTGAGATTCACATGGCAAACTAAATATTGACTCAGCAGGAGCTCAAATCAGAGGTCTAATTAAATCAAGTTGTATTAAAAGGAAGTTGTTTCATAGACTCCAGGAAATCATTAACATACCAAACAGAAGAAAGAAAAGTCAAAGAGGATAAATGATAATCAGGGATACATACAGCCATATGTGAACTTCTGTGTGAGAGAGACAGGGAAATCATGATCAGAAAACACAATCAAAGTTTCAAAAACTATCATTCTCACAATTATGAAAAGAATTATTTGTTGCAATTAAAAATAATCAGTGGTACTTTTAAGTATATATTAGTACGTTGGTTTTAATTTATTTCATTGATTGACTGTGACTAGAAATGCACATATGTGATGCACAGACATACATGCACGCAAAATATCAACACACAAAACCAAAAATTAAAAGAAAAGCTCTGTATTTCTTGTTTTCAGAATCCTGAATGTTGTCAGAAAATTCAGCCACACGTTTCCTGTGACCCAAGTCTTGACTACATTCATCCTCATGACATCTAATATCACAAAGAAACAAGACTGTATTTTCTCCTCCAGGTTGTCACGGTTATTGTCATGGGCTGTATCACCAGAGAGCAGTATTATTACAGAACGAGCCACATTATTACAAGTCCTTGCTGAAACACCCTCACTCAATTTAGACTTCATAAGAAATTCAGGTGCATCACCTGGAATGGGGCACTGTTTTTCTTGTTCCAACTGATACTTTAATAGTGATTTGACTAATATAAAACATCATCTTCAAAGTTAAAACCTGATAAAACATCATCTCTCCCAATTACCATTTACAAGATAGTAATAGTAGTAATGACTATTTATGAGAATTTACTCATTAACTTCTAACTTTATATTTACATAGAACAAATTTATCCTGGAAGTCTACATTGGTTTAAAATCTCCCATGATCCATTATTAATTTAATTTATAATTGTATACATCGTTTCATTTTTTATATTTTGCAATTCTCAGACTCAAGTTAATGAAACTATTTATAGTAAAACATGTTGCAGTTTGTTACTTTTTCTGCTTGACTCTCTTCCTTGCTGAATGTTTAGAGACCAGGAAGCTTGTTTTCTGTGTCATAGAAGGAAAATGAGACAAAATATGTGTTAGTGTGTGCTGCAACTAGAGCCTGGATTCATAATTTCTTCTTCTCATCAAATAATCATGTGATATTTGGCAACTTATATTCATTTATTAGCCTTTGTTTGCTTGTCAACAAAATACCATGGATTTCCTTGTACTGCAGTTGAGAGATAAAGAGAAAAAGAGAGGGGAGAGAGAGTCAATAAGTGAAAAATCACCAATGGAAAAAGTTCTCCTGCTATTTCCTCAATCAGTTAAGGAGTAATGATAAAAGATACCACAATGCTATAACGTCCTTTTAGGTTGTTCCTATAAAAAATGTCTGGGAGATACTGTGTGCATGGTTCTGTTCTTAAGAGAAGAGAAGGAAAGAAAAAACATACTGCAATAAAAATTATAGTCAAAGAGAGCACTGGTCATCTCAGCCAAAGGTAAGAATTTTAGCCAACCGATAAGGAGTTATGGAACTGCATAGCAATGTCTTGAATTGAGTTGTTTAATGTTTTATGTCTATCTCTTAGTTATGGGCTAGCTTCATAGACAGGCCATACAGAGGTGGTTGTGTAGATTCAAACAGATGGCTTCCCAGAGCAATGGGTGACTATGAGATGAAGTCCTCCAACACCCAGCAGCCAGGAGTCAAAGGAAAGCCAGCTAAAGAGATGCACCACACTGTTGGTATAATGTTCTTGTGGAATGTATACAATTTACCCTTGTTCATTCAAATGCTGATTACTCTACTGTCTGGTTTCATCACGTTGCATTGTGATGCTTATTCTAAGTATCACCTGCCTCAAGTTTGTGTAAACATGTCACCATTTGTTCTCTGTGTTGTCAATAAAACAGCCAGCCAATGCTGAGCAATGGAGAGACTAAGGTGGGACAATCTGCTCCAGAGGGGAGGAGAAAAAAGCGAGTGGGAGGAGTTTGGAGGGAGAGATTAGAGAGGACAGGTTTTGGAACCACCAGGCGAGATGTACTGGACCTAAGATAATGACTAAAAAGGAAGCATAATATGGGAAATCTGAATGGGAGGAAATACTGTGGGCTTGGGGGTTTAGGATGGAGTAACTATTGCCCAGCATTGTGCTCTAGGTTAATTAAATAAATTCTAGTCTCTATGAGGTGATTTGGGTATACAGCTGGTTTAGGAATAACTGCTCTTAGTGCATCAAAACAGATGCTGTGACTCATAACCAAACCTTGGGCAGAGTGCAGGGGATCATATGAAAGAAGGGGGCTTTAGTAAGACCTGGAGAGGACAGAAACTCCACAGGGAGCAAATATATCAGGGCACAGGGGTCTTTTCTGAGACTGTTTCTCCAACCAACGACCATGAATGGATATAACCTAAAACCCCTGCCCAGATATAGCCCATTGCAACTCAGTAACCAAGTGGGTTCCCTCGTTAGGTGAACAGGGACTGTCTCAGACATGAACTCAATGGCTGGCTCTTTGACCTCCTCCCCTGTCCCCCAAGGGAGGAGCAGCCTTGCTAGGCCACAGAAGAGGACATTGTAGCCAGTCCTGAAGAGATCTGATAAGCTAGGATCAGATGGAAGGGGAGGAGGACCTCCCCCATCATTGGATTTAGAGAGGGGCAGGAAGGAGATGAGGGAGGGAGGGTGGGATTGAGAGGGAATGAGGGATGGGGCTACAGCTGGGATACAAAGTAAATAAACTATAATTAATATAAAAATAAATAAAAAGGAATAACTGCTGTTTAACTAAAAGATAAATCAATAATAAATATTAATAATTAACAACACACCACCATTTTTATAGAGTAAAGAGTTGAGGGTTAAACATTTTAAAGAGTTGAGTTAAACATTTTACAATGAATGGGATAGGCCAAACATCAAGCAATTATCTTACTTTCATAGGCAAATAATGCCAAAGTAAGCAATCTGGTAATAGATGAAAGCACAAGAAGCCAATGTTTGATATCACTGGCTAACAATTATTGATTTATTATTAATATCATCTAGACTTTCAATCATGAAGGGTCAGCAAGATGACCCAGTGACAACAGTATTTACTGTGAAAGTTTAATGACCTAAATTCTATTCCTGGAAACCACCTAAAGGTGGAAGGAGGAAAGACTTCCTAGGGTTGTCCTCTTGTTTCCTAGGAGCTAGATGACATTCATACTCACTCATACCACATCTCACATTCACACCATCACCCTTTCACTCTCTTCCCATCTCCATCCCCCCACATATACACCTGCCATATTTCCACACTAATAAATAAAAGTAAAAGATAGTAAATTATGAAGAAATAGTTCCACTGCTTTTGATAACAAACGCAGAGAAAGGGAGGGAGAAGGGAAAGAGGGAGCAGGAAAAGAAGAAATGAAGGAAATGGGAGGGAGGAAGAAAGTGATCATCTATGCCTTCACTGGTATTGTCTATTATGCAACTCCAAGCATAACCTAAAGTCAGAAATGAAGGGCTACCTCTGCATGCAATCCATACCACCCAGTGTATTTGCGCACAGGGCTTTCAATTCTGCCTTTATCTGCATTGTAATGAATTCTGAAATCAACACTATGCTCTTCTTGAATCCTTAGCTCCTTGCTGTGTTCTTGTTCTTCTTGTTCTTGTTCTTCTTCTCCTTCTTCTTCCTCTTTCCTTTGCATCTGTGATTTTTATACCGGATTTTCCCACTAAACTCATAAGCATCCAGGTGCCAGCATGGAGAGTTGCTTTTACTTTGATGTGTATGTTGCCTAATGGGAAACTGACTCCTTCCTGCAGTTATCAAACACAACTTGTTTACCTTATGGAGTTTTCTTCCACTGGGGCTTTCAAGTTTCAGGTTGTTTAGCATATACAAGACATAATTAATCTCTTCTCTTTTTTACTATGGCTTGATAACAAGCCAGTTTGTTTCAAAGACAGTTTTACAGTCAAGAATTCTGTTATTGATAGTAACAGAAAAAATACAATAATTCAGTGTCTGTGTTTTAAATTATGTAAGACTAATACAGATATCAATCTGTCCATCATTATAATCAGTAAAACAGTAAAGACATTGTACCCAATTTACGTTTCTTCTATTCATTCTTCTTTGTAAGCACTGCCTTTTGTGTATAATCTGAATGCCCAGTCTTATCTCTCCCTGTGATCAAAATTAAGTATCTCAATTTCAAATAACAGAACACTGGTCTTCTTAGAAGGAACTGTAGCCATATCAGTAAAGTCCTATTGCCACAGAGAAGATATCATACTGGCTTGAATTGTGTGTATCAACTCTTATAGGTTAACAACAGTCAAGAAAACTCCCGATATCCTTACCTCCTATTCTTACTAATGAAGATAAAACAAATTTATAGAAGTGTCCTCTTCAAACCAATTGAGGCCAAAGATTCTGCCCTTTATGGTCTACTATCATGTGGCAATTGTTGTTGAAAAGAGTACTTTGGACAGACTGAGAAGGACAAGAAGTACAAGATCAGAAATTTAGGAGAAAGGAACCAAGATGAATACATAGAAGATTCAGGAAGGAAGATATTACGGTCTAGATTATACCCTGGCCTAGTCTTCAGGGTTGAATTGCATCCTATTAACTCTATAATTTGAACATGTGTTCTGGTCAATTAGTCTTGCAAATCCTGAGTCAACAAACCCTTCCTGTCATTAATATTATGTTTAGTCATTGTTTTCCCCAATTTGCACTTAAATCAGACCTCAGCCCTTGACAAAATCAGGTACCATGAAGCTGGGTGTTATGATACCATAGCACAAAACTCACTGGGAAAGAGAAGGTAATATTTTCAATAACTAAATAACATGATAGTGAAGATTCTGGTCCTGAATCTGCTTAGACCCAGCTCTGTGTCCTGGAACAAGTTATTAAAATACCTTCTATTTTCATCTTCATTAAGTTGAGATAGCTATAACAAAAATATTACTACCATAGTTCCCAATGTTATTGGAACTTTTTTTCCAGAAAAGAAATCTCATTCATGATTATGGGTGTTTGCCTATAGACCAAGATTATTTCTTAATCTACTTTGTTGAACAACAATACAAAAACAAACCATACCCTTCACATACTAAAAAATAATTCCAGAAATCACTGAGGTATGAGCAATTGCTTTGATTATGGTTTTACAAATCAACCCAACAACGAGCAAATTGGACTCCCTAGAGCTGATATTTATAATAAAGTGTTTTCTCCTTGTCTCCTTTTCCTTTTTTCATCTACCTCTCTTTATTCTTCCTCTCTCTCCCCCTCTCCTCGTTTCCTTTACTTTTTCTTTTATCCTATTCTTTTATCCCATGTCCTGCTTTGATAAATATTTCTGCTGATTTTCAAAATCTTTCCTTTTTTTGTTTTCTCATTTTTTTTCCTGCCTAGACAAATGGATATACTATATTGGGAAAGCTCATTAGCTAATTCCCTGATGCCATAACATGGCAAGCACATTAGCCTACTAAGTTATTTGTATGTACTTGATTGATTAAGTTCTATGAGCCCTGGTGGCTCCTTTGGTCAATAGCTATATTACTGCTGACCCCTATCATTCCTTAATTGATATATACTGCTCCCTGATGTAGGCTACAGCGCAGTTGCAGTTGCCTGGAAAATTTTTAAAAGTTGCTGATCTTCTCCCTCCCAATGGATTAGTTTCATATATTTCTCTAATTTTTAAAAGTGTGGCTTTGGCACACCTGCCTCAGGGTAAGAGAGCACAAATAAACACATTAGGGGAAATCCACAAAAACAGAGTAGTTACATAATTAATCAGTTTTAAGTAGTGTTAAATTTGGTGAGCTAAAAACATGGCAGATGGAAAAAGGAAAATTTTCAGAGTTTAATGCTGTTTATAATTTGATTACTTTTACTGAATTTACACACACACACACACACACACACACACACGCAGAGAGAGAGAGAACAGAAGGTAACAGTGCTTATTTTTATGGCATGCTTCCTTTCATGTGCTACAACAGTTATTTCAGTGGCCACTGTGCTTTCAGAGACTAGAGCAGAATGTTTTGGGGACTGACTTCTGGTAACCTATGCATAAGATAATCACTTGGGAGTTACATTCTTTATGTTTTTCTGTAAGGCACTCATAAGACAGCATGCCTATGGAGGCTGAGCCACCAGGATCTGTTTAGTTACCTGCGCACTTTGCACAAAGCTACTCTTTTGCGATGACTCCCTTGTGATTTGATAGAAAAAACTTGGGGATTCATTGAGACTTCATGTTTTTGTGATCGAGGATGTACAGGTTGGGGCAGACTCCACCATCAGACAATGTCCTGCAGGATGTATGTAGAAGGAAAAAATGTTCACACAGCTTCTCTGCTCTACCTCAATCACTGTGTCAACCTTAGGCTCCTTTCTCTTCTAAACAACGTGAAGAAGTGATTGAGGATGTGAGCATCTTAATTCTATCTCTACAATGAAGTTTGGATGGAGAACTCAAACTTGGCTGTTAATAGCAGATGTCTCCAATTTTTATCAGAAGATAGGATCCAGGAGGAAGAACTTCAGTTATCCACTTATCTGTCTTCATGTTTGATTACATCTTCATTCACCTCAGTCTCCACAAAAAGCTCTCTTATTTTCCAACTTGAATACCTCTAGCTTTTCTCCTCATCCCTCTCACTCACTTAAAACATTATTTTCTCTGTTATTACATCATTTTTCATTGGCTCCTTTGCTTCTTCATTTTTCTTATTCTTTACTTGAGCGTTCCTCAACTAATGCCATTTACATTTATTTAAGTATTTCTGGATCCTCAGTTTGATTCCCTTGATCCTTTTTTTTTTTTTTTTTTTTGGCCTAAATAATAATGCTAGCAGAGCCAGAGATATGAAGTTGAACGGGCAAAACAGTCTGACTTCCTGAGGACTCTCTGAACCTTTGGGAAATGTGGAGAGCTGCGTGTGCCATGCACAGTTTCCACCTTCCGCCATACAGATGGCGAGTGCTCTTGCGGACAGCTCCTTATTTGGCTGTTGCTGTGTCTTAGGATCCGCCTTCTTTTGCGTGTACCTATCCGCACTTCCTACGTGGCTTCCCGGGGTTGGCTGGCTCGGGGGTACTTATTCCTGGGACGGGCTCTCCTCGAAGAAGAAGAAAAAGAAGAAGAGGAGGAGGAGGAGGAGGAGGAGGAGGAGGTTGTCTTCAGTCAAAACACTCTGATGTCCTCCTTTCTACAGCTACTATGCTGTGTCCTCTTGCCTTTTTGTCTTATCTGCCTGAGTCCTCTTTTGTCCTTCCTCCATCTGACTGCCACTGATAGTCAAGGCTCAAATTTGGATCAGGAAACTTCTGTAACTTTCTCTTTCCCACTCTGCATACTAGAGGAATTAATTGCTTGTTCAACTATGTGCTTCTGTGTCCCATTTTATTATTTGTTCTACACTGATGCCATATACTCACATGCACTTTTTGCTACATTTATATCTCTGCATGTATCTCTGTGTGTATCTCTGTATCTCTGTATCTCTCTCTCTCTCTCTATCTCTCTATCTCTCTCTCTCTCTATCTATCTATCTATCTATCTATCTATCTATCTATCTATCTATCTATCTATCTATCTATCTATCTATCTATCTATCTATTAGTTTTTCATGATAGGCTTTCCCTGTGTTGCCCTGGATGTTCTTGTACTCCCTCTGTAGACCATGCTAGCCTCAAACTATGAAATCCGCCCACCTCAGCTTTCCAGGTGCTGAGATTCAAGGTGTGTGCCACCACTGCCCTTATGATACTTTTGTATGGACTTGAGCATCATAAAAAGCCCACTGATTAGTCATTGTTTTGTGATCAAGATATATTGGTGTGCATGGCACAGAGAGGAACTCAGCACCTTTTCTGTGATTTTAATGAACTGTACTGTTTTCTTATAGTTAAAGCATATAACTTCAGGATAAATGTGCATCACACAGATTTACAAATGAGAGATGATGGATTTTAATTTGATGCTGTATTATGCAAATGTATTTCAAATTATTTTACTTCATTAATTCAGGTTCTCTGACATAAACCTCAACACTCATAGAATATATTCTGCCTGTTTTCTTCAGGATCACAGCCACTCAGGCTTATTTCTTTATCAAATGTATTTGCAAGAGTCCTGTCTCGTAAAACTGATTTTGTAATGAACACATCCTTTAGTGAACTCAGTAGTTTTAAATAAAAAAATCTGTGTGCTATTTAAAAATAAGTTTCTGTGCTTTAGGAACTTGGTTTAATATCTCATAACAGCTTAGTTTTCAAATCTTTGAAGGAAAAGAAAGACAGGCATAATGAAAACTGATGAAGAAAGAAAAAAAGGTGAATACAGGGTCACTGAAATATTCAAACATGTATAGAGTTTAGCACACAAAAAATGGAATGTACTTTTAAAAAGCTTTTCAGGATCTACCTGCAAGCAGATGTCAAGAAAAGTAAAAGGCGGCATCCTTTTCCCTGGCAGATTTATTTTTCTAATGAAGAATTGTGAGCAAAATGATAACAAATGGTTCTGAATTCACAATGATACATGGACACATAATGACTCCGTTTTTAAATGGTAAATCCTGGATATTAAATGGATCCTGTCTATTCTATATACACAACATGTAGTTCATGAATTTGAATCATATCAAACAATGGTAAATATTAATCCCATTTATATATCTCAAAGGAGTCATATTTTTGGATGGCAATTAGCAGTCGCTTTTAAATTATATTTTGTTATTTAATACAATTTTTTAAAATACATGTATTTTCACCGTACTCTTCCCCTCCTCCAAGTGCTGCCAGAACCTCTCCATTCTCCTTACTCATCCACCTTTATGTACTTTCTCTAAAAAAGAAACAAGAACCTGAACCTAATATAACAACCAACCCCCTAACACAAAAACTAAAGCCAAAACAAAACAAATAAACAAAACACCACGCAGGAAGAAAAAATAAACAAATCCCCTAAACCCCACCAAACATAACCAAATAAAAGCACAGGTAAAACTGTGGTGTCTGTTATATGTTGGCCAACTACTCATGAACATGAGGCCCTCCCTGGAGTGATTGATATTCACAGTGTTACTCCATTGGACAAAACGGATTTTTCCTCTGCCAGCAGGTATAAGTGACAGTTCAGTTAACATTTACCCTAGTGGCTAGGTTTTGATTCAGTCACTCTTTGAAAATACACCAAAATAAAATACAATAAAATCAAAGCAAACTACCATATGAAAGTTGGACGAAAAGAAAACAACAGAAGGAAAAGAACCCAAGAGAAGACACAAGAATAAGAGACCGGCTCATTTGCACACTTGGAACTCTCATGAGAATGCTGAACTGAAAGCCTTCATATAAGCACAGAGAGCCTGGCGCAGACCCACGCAGTCCCTATGCATGCTGCTTCAGTGACTGTGAGTTCACATGAGTTTAGCTCATGTGGATTTAGATGGCCTTGTTTTCTTGATGTCCTCTACCTCCTCTGGCGCTTACACTCTTTCTACCTCCTCTTCTGTAGGGTTCCATGCCTCTGAGGGAGGCATCCCATTTATAGCTGAGTGTTCCAAGGTATCTCACTCTATGCACAGAGTCTGGCCATGGGTTTCTGTATTGGTTCCTATCTGCTACAGGAGGAAGCTTCTCTCACGATGTCAAACAGGCACTTGTTTATGAGCATATAAGTATTTTAGTATCTATGTTCAGACTGGACCAGTGGGCATGAATGAGTTTTTGAGAGTTTGCTCTGGGTAAAGACAAATAACATTGCAAATATTTGGAAAATAAAATGTGTGTGAACTTGGACGTTGTAACGACAATGACCATGTGAAATATTGAATGAGGGGGTAAAAAAGACTGGGTGTGTAATAGCTCAGAAACAGCTCAGATAGCTTAACACACATATGTAATATGATCATGGATTTGGTCTCTAATTTACAATTATATGTCTTACAATTTTTCAAATTCTTAAATGATGGGAAAGTGACAAACTTGTCAGTAGAAACTAAACAATATCGACTCCAGATCCTTCCCTGAATTAGCGATACGCAGTATGTGATGAGCTGCATTACTGTCAACCTTGTCCTCACAGATGTAACAAAAGACACATTCTACATGCAGTATTGCTTTATCTTGATGTAGTTATTCAATATCTTATGTAAAACATTCCACACTTTATAAAAGACACCGTGTTTAACAATTTGTTTTTGTAGCTTGTAAATAAGTATGTATGTTCTGTTCATGTTTAATGTGGACAATGCCACAATATTTGCTATGTTATCTGAATTGTTACATGAATTAAATTCATTTCTTACTTGGGATGTTTCCAATGTACAGTTGATCCACAAGTACATAATTGCACAAGTACATAATTGCACCTCCAAAACTGCAGAATTCTCTCGACTGTGAGTGCCCATAAATATTTCTATCTAAATATGGTGATATAGCTTATGTGGATTTTGATTAAATAAAATATATTTTTGAAAAGTAAAAGGATATCAACATTGATATTCATCTGTATGATTTATTAACATTTGTATATCTAGAACATAAATATTTATTTTCTCCTCTGACCCTTACTGGACTAAAAAGCAAGAGAAAAATCAGACCAGTTCTCTAAATCATTCACTCTTGCCTTAAAAGCCTCAGTTTCTTCACAGACTTAATGCTGGCCACCAGAAGAGAAAGCACAGAGGTCTCTGAAGGGAACCCCAACTTTGACATTTATTTTATGACCCCAGAGAAGCTTTTTAACCTTTCTGAATCACATTGATTCAGATATCAAAGAAAACAAAACAATCAAATAACTGTCTCCTCGGAATGTGATTGTAATGACTGAGCTAAAACTTAGGTCAGAGAGAGATAATCAATAACGGTTAGTTTCTCCTCTCTGCCCCTGATGATAACCTTTGCTTTTTCTTATAACTACATTTACTTCAAGAACATCAATTTATTAAGAGAAGGTTCAGTGCTATGGTATGAAAGGATGAGATGCTGCTAATACTTAAGCACGCTGGCAGAGCTTCTAAAGACACGTCTGGCAATATGGCTTCCTGAAACGTTCACCATGCTTTAACTTAAATTTATAATCTTGGTATATGTCCTTCTCAAAGTCACTGATAACTGAATCCAATATAGACATCAAATACTATTTTATTACTGTGCCTGCTCTGGAGAAATGATCTAATATTATTAAAGGATGAGCAAAATCCACCAGACATTATTTCTACCATGCTAATTTAAAAGCAGATTGAAACTCAAAGCCACCAAAGAATTTATGCAAGTTCTTTTAACCTGAAAATATTTATAATACTCAATTTTAAAAACCACTTATGGATATTTTTAATTATCAGGAGCAGATTTTTTAAGTTATGAGAATAAGTATGTAGAAAATGAAGATTAATAGTAATAGTAATAAAATAATTGAATATCCATTCCATAAAGTTTTACATTCACTTATTTTAAAACTTTACAGAACTCAATTCAGAGTTCCCTCTATATTCTTTATAAGGCCGGAAAACTGTTCTATATAACTGGGAGCTTCTTATCCAGGTAGTATCCAAAAGCTGATATATTCCATAATCTCTGAAGTAAAAAAAAGTATTGATTTAACATTTTTTAAAAATAAACTTGGAAAGTATTCTTGCTTGTTTGATTGCATGCACTTTACACTAAGTGTGACTGAGTTTGTGCTGTGCTAAATTCGTGTGAGAGATGGTGGTGGATGGCACCATGGCCACTCTGTTTCTGGTATCTTCTGTGTGTAATAGTGACAGGCAGCACTCACGGCAGACATGATGAGCTCGCCACCCAGGTTTTGGATCTCTGCTTTAACTTGACTGCAGATCTTCAGCTGGTGAGAGTAGAATTTAATCTGTTCCAGATAAGCCAACAAGTCCTGTTTGCACGGTGGGTCTGGACACTGCAAATGTGAGAAAAACAGAAGCAGTAAAATAAAGATGAGGCAATCCTTGTTGTTTAACTTCTTCAGAACTATAGACTTTAGTATATTTATCCTATATTATACATCTAATATCCACTTATAAGTGAGTATATACCATGTGTGTCTTTCCGCTTCTGGGACACCTCACTCAGGACAATCTTTTCTAGTACCATCCAGTTGCCTACAAATTTCATGATTTACTTGTTTTCAAAAGCTGAGTAGTATTCCATTCTGTAAATACACCGCAATGTCTGTATCTATTTTTCAGTTGAGGGACATCTGGGTTGTTTCCAGATTCGGGCTATTACAAATGCAGCTTCTATGAACATGGTTGAGCAAATGTCCTTATTGAATGGTGGGGCATAGCCTTGCCGGGCCATAGAGGAAGATGATGCAGCCAGCCTTGATGAGACCTGATAGACTAAGGTCAGCTAGAAGGGGAGGAGGTCTTTCCCTATCAGGGGACTAGGGAGAAGTCACAGAAGGAGAAGAGGGAGGCTGGGTGTTACTGGGAGGAGATGAGGGAGCAGGCTGCAGTGGGGATACAAAGTGACCAAATTGTAATAAATAAATATATAAATAAAATTAAATAAAAGACATAATATATATAAAAAGAAGAGGTACATCAGAGTGGGCACATCACCATGGATACCTGACAGGGTGGCAATTTTCCACAAGCCCCATTTCTTAGGCTAGCCCAAGTATTGTCCCATATGCTTCACTGGAAAGCGCCTGTTCAAACAGCCTGTTTGTTCTTCAATTGTAATCATTGAGTTTAGGCAAAGCACTTGTTATAGGAAATAACAGATATGAAGAAATGCCTAAAGAGCCTTCAAAATTATGACAAGTTTAGCAGGCTTTAGATTATATCTTTGGGTAGACATGAGGAAATATTAATATGCAATTATCCCATCACCAGAATCAGTACAAGATTATTCCTTTGCATGCATCGTTTTCTGCTGTCTGCCAACTAATATTGGTGTGAGAAAACCAAATTTGCAACAAAGCATATAATGTTGTATTATTTTCAGCTTTAAATGCTCTTGGCTGGTGCAGATAAAGGAAATTATTTCTACCTGAGATGACATTTGCAGATGCAGTGCAGGAAACACACAGGATGTAAATGTAGAAAACCTCTCTTCCAAGAACAATCCCACCTGGTGGTTTATTTTCTACAGTGCACTCCTAAGAAAATAGTTCTGAGCTTCACCATTTCAGGCCAAATGTTTGAGGATTTGGACATGTCTTTGCGCTGTCACTCCAATAAAGTTGGAGGGTTAAAATGTATCCTCCTCACTTTAATTCTCTTTTTTAGTAACTTTTCATCAGAACATTGACATGAAAACAGAAACCCATAAACAAAGAAATCTATTGCTACAGCACTTAAAAAATAAAAAAATAAATAAAAATAATGCAAAATCGTTGGAAGGGGAAATAGGAATGTCTGTCCGAAAACTGTGACATTGCGTCATTTCAAAGTTCTTTCAGGGACTGAAAAGATGGTTCGGTAGTTAACAGAGCTTGCTGTTCTTGGAGAGAATCCAAGTTCATGTCCTAAAACCTATGCCAGGCAACTCACAACCACCTGCACCTCCCAGTTTCAGGGGATGTATCACCCTCTTCTCGTTTTCACAGGTACCCACAGACTTAGGGTATTCACTTACACAGACAGGCACATATGTATAAATAAAATGATTTTAAATGCTTTCAAATAATAGGGGGAAATTTTTCAGTGGTTGAAGGTTGAAAACTCAGCTTTTCAAAATTTCATGCATGATCACAACAAAATTGTACAAAAACATGTGATTTTAAATCATACTGAAAAGGAAATCTGTGAAAAACGATCGATGAATATGATACAGTCAGAAGTCTTCATTTTCTTCATGTGTTTCATCTGTATTAAAATAAGTACACATTTATTTCTGTAATTATAAGATGATATTTAAACCTTTAAATCCAATTATATAGATTTACAAATTAAAAGATAGGATGAACATTCACCAACAAGATGGCTCAGTAGCAAAGGTATTTGTCAACAAATCAGAGTTGAGTTCCTAGAATTCACAAGGTAGAAGAACAGATCAGAGTCCTGCAACTTATCTCTGACCACTCAGGTACATTGTGGCATATGAGTTATGCCTCATCCCAATTAAGTAAATAAATTTTTGCAGTTAGATGAAAAACCATCAAAACTCTCATGAATATCTGCATTCATCTAAAACACTCATCTTCTATTATCCCCTAAGGAGAGGTCCTAGAACCCATGTAGATACCAAAATTCAAACCTGCTCCATTCATCTTAGATAAGATGGCAAAGTATTTGTGTATAACCTAAAGATACACTCCTGGAAACTTTATATCTATATCACATATAATTAATTAACATAATGTAAATAGATTTTGAACAGTAGATGCATTTCTTTCTATCTCCCCCTTCTTCCTTAAGATTCCCTGCACTCTGCTCAGTTTGGCTGAGTCTCAGCATCCCCCTCGATACCCTGGTGGATTGAGTCTCTCGGAGGCCCTCTGTGGAAGGCCCCTGTCCTATTCCCTGTCTTCTCCTACTTCTGATGTTTATCCTGTTTGCCTTTTCCCTAGGGTCCTCCTTATTATTTAGCATTTTTAGGATTATAGATTTTAGTATGTTTATCCTATATTATATGGCTACCATCCACTTAGAAGTGAGTATATACCATGTGTGTTTTTCTGCTTCTGGGTTACCTCACTCAGGATGATTTTTTTAAGTTCCATCCATTTGCCTGCAAATTCCTTGACTTCCTTGTTTGTAATTGCTGATTAGTATTCCATTGTGTAAATGTACTGTGCAGGGAACCTTATAGAAGAAGGGGGAGAAAGAAAGACCTGGAGGGGACAGGAACTCCACAAGATCCAAAATAGGCCCTGCAGAGACCAATAATCCAAGAAGGACCATGCAGGGACCTAGACCCCCTGTTCAAACTAAGCTCATTGGCTGTTCAGTTTCTAAGTAGGCTCCCTAGTAATGGGAGCAGGAGCTGTCTCTGATGTGAACGCAGTGTCTGCCTCTTAACTCCCCGCACCCCCCACCCCCCACACACAGGAGGTGCAGTCTGGCCAGGCCACAAAGGAAGATGATGCAGCCAGCCCTGATGAGAGCTGATAAGATAGGGTCAGATAGAAGCAGAAGAGGTCCTCCCCTATTAGTGGACTAGGGGAGAGGCAGAGGGTAAAAGAGGGAGGGTGGGTATAACTGGGAAGAGATGATGGGGTCTACAGCCAGGATACAAAGTGAATAAATTGTAATAAATAATAATAACTGAATAAATTAATTAAAAACAAAAATAGATGGTTCATTGCATTGCTTTGGAAATAATGGATACAAGGAAAGATGTACAATACACATATGGATACAATATACATATACTGTCAAATGGTTATGTGTGTAGAACTTAATTGGAGGTGACTGATTTGGTACATATGGGATTCATATATAGAGGGACAACTAATTTATTACTAAGATGTGGCACGGTTGGGAAGCTCCTGAGAAGTCTGTTCTATTTCATACTTTAAATACTTTGAGCTACATCTCTCCAATTGAGGTGTACAAGATGAGGACATAGAACTTACATTCAAAATCCAAAGTAATTAATAAAGGAAGCAAATATAATCTTTTGCAGAAACAATTCCACCTGCTAGACAGATGCAGGTACATGCAAAGCTTGGTGAACATATGATCATCAGCAAGGCAGACACTAGATATGATGGTAAAAAGAAGTTGAGATGAATGGTATTTACCATATTTTGAATAAAGAATTAACCAGTTGTCTGCAAAGTTCTTAATGAAGATTACATTGTAATTCACTGAAAGGAAACAAGACAGAACAAAAGGCAGTTTAAAAATAGAAAAAGAAAAAGAAAAAGAAAAAGAAAAAGAAAAAGAAAAAAAAACCAAAAGCTGGGGAAGTACAGTAGGTAATTTCTGTATAGATTTTACTGCCTGCAGGATGCTGCTTTCAGTAACATTGGTATGAAATGACATTCAGTGATCAAGCTTTGAGACATAGTTATCTTCATCTGATGAAGACAGGCAAACCCCATCAACTGCTTCATCTTGACGGGAAGTACATGCTCACTAGGTTCTTCCTCCCTGGAAAGCACCACATGCAGTCTTTAAAAAGCATGATGCTCAGTATCCATAACACCATTTCAATCAGATCTAGGTAATAACGTTTTGCAGAATTCCAAGCCAACCTTCAGAAATCATAAATTTTGATGTTAAGCTTTCTCTGATTCATCCTATGGATGAACAATCATCTCTTCTGCATAGCATTGCTTCAAAATAATTTTGATTTTGTTTGTTGAGGAACTTTTACCTTATTCTTTAATCTTATGGTCATATCCATTGGCTGTGTTGGCATAGGCTGTGTTTCATAGGTCATGTATAACATTGCCTGTATAAGACTTCAGAGGATCACAAGAGATCCAAAAGGCTGGTTCTTCAACAACCCTCAATCAAGAAATTCATAAACGTGATCATGACTGAGTGAGGGGTATTCACTCAACAACCTAGACATACTTCTTTGACAAAGTTACAAGGGTGTGGTAGGCCGACTTGGGACATATCACCAGGCTCGGATTTCCCTGTGTGACCTATTTCACTTGACCTCTGTTCATTCCTCCCTCTGTGAGGGGGCATTTCATCTGCACCTAAACAACTTTCTATATTTTTCCTGCTGTATATGGTTTATCATCTAATTTAGAGTATCTGCTGGCATAGCAAATCATAGAGTGGTGAAGAGGAATTAAAAACATAGGAACCTGGGTTCGGGAAGCCTGTTCTATTCACCAGCCTGCTGTTATTCATTTTTTAATTGCTTCACAATTGTGGTAGTTAAATATCCTATTCCATTTGTTTCTTATATGAGGAAATTCTATATTTCAAGATGATAGATTTTGCTCTTAAATACAAATGTTAAGTGTTGTGTCAGTAACTCTTAGCTGAAATGCTTGGACAAGAACTACTTCGAATTTGGGGTAGTTCCATGTATTTTTAAAGAAAATTTAAATACTCTGAAAATCAGAAATCTCAAGTCTATCTGAGTGCCATGCCTGTTTCTGGACTATTAAATGACCAATGTTCAATCTACATTAAATAACAGATTGGTACAGTTTTTATAATGTTTAAAGTAGCAAGCTATTGATAAAAACAATGCACACTCAAGGAATTTAAAAAGTTTTCTCTGGTTGAATCTTCTCTCATTTGTTTATTATCTATTATACTAAAAAATGTTATCTATCAGATTAAATTTTTTCATGTTCCAACAGAATAGGTATGAAGAGATGGGACAGCAGCAATCATACTAAAACGCATCTCAATAAAGATTTGCTTTCACTATATAAACAAAGCATAATATGACATATATGCAAAATATTTACTATGAAGAAATATTTGCTATGAAGTTAAATATAATAACAAATACAAGTTAAATTTATTCATATTAAACCTTTGCCTGAAATATTAACTTCTCACTCTACAGATAGCTTTATAATATGGTCACTGATTAAAAATATTTTTATTTATTTTTTAAAATTTAATTTAATTTAAAAATATGTTTAAAACCTGGGAAAATATCAAGGAAACGAAATGGTGTGCAGAAATGCCAGTCTGCCCAAAATACTTCCTACAGTTGACATCTTTACTTTATTTTCCTAGTAATGCTGTAATATGTTGACGTAAAATAGCTACCATCTTAGAAGAAGAATGCGAACTAAATGACAACATCAAGGAAAAGAGAAACACCCATTCTATCACTACCATCAACTAAAAGAAATCTGCTTCATTTCAATCTGACAAAGCTGATTTTAAAAATAAGGTATATTTAAAGCTAAATATATAACTATTCTGTGAAACTAATTATACTTTCCTATCACTATTGTCTCCCAAGTTGCATAATTATAACGTTATACATTTTTTTGAAACTCTAATATACAAAGCGAATGTATTCAACAAGGTTAAAAAAAAGTCGTCACCCAGCTTTTCTCTAGTCGATAATTAAGCAGAAGCAGGCAAACAGCAAAAGCTTTCCTATGTCTATTTATAAGTAGCTCACCTGGTTAGCAATCTGCCGAGCAAGAACATCCATCCTTGAGCCTGATTCTGATATCAGTTTAGCTGCGTAGATTACATCAGTGGTATGCTTTAGTGGCCCTTTCCCCCTAGAAATAAATAACACATATTAGTTTTACTGGTACATATAGAATGCATGTAATGAATATATAGAAAAACATACTTTATCTATTTTTATTTTTGTCATTTTAGTGTGGTGTGTGTGGTGTGTGTGTGTGTGTGTGTGTGTGTGTGTGTGTGTGTATGTGCTTAAGTGTAGGTGTCTGCAGAGACCAGAAGAGGGCTTTGGCTCCCCTGGCTCTGAAGTTATATGGTGGTGTTAGCTCCCCTACATGAGATCTGAGAACTGGGTCCTCTATAAGAATGCAAACACTCACTAACAACTGGACCACTTCTCCAGCCCCGATAGACAGATATTTATATTTACATAATTAACAGATTTATAACTCAGATCAATAGCAATTATTCTTATGTGCTTTGTTTGCTCTTGGATATACTCAAAATATATTTAATTATCGTCTGAAAAGGAAAAAAAATAAAATCTATGGTATCAAAATTTAGACAGTAATACAAAGAAGACGAATAACATTGGACTTTATTCTTTGTTTTGTTTTATTATAATAAGACTTAGTTTAGATATATCTTGGTGGGCCCAGGTATCTGATGCGAATACCATTTATACTCAAGACATATGCATTCAAGCTTGCAAATTGAGAGGTCAGGCTGCTTATGATTTTTCTCTTTTATTCCATCTCATACATTTAAAAAGTTTTATTGATTTTTTGTGTGAATTTCACACCATGCATTCCATCCTACTCATCTCTCCATCCCTCCCGTCCTTCCATATCCACTCTCTGCCCTTGCAACTGCCCCCAAAAGAAAACAAACAAAAAAAATTTAAAAAAAAGAAAAAAAATCTTGCCATGGAAGCTTCGGTGTATCACACAGTATACCCTTTTGCCTTAACAACTTTACTTGAAAGTTGCCATTGCAATAAGTCATTGGTCTGGCTCAAGACCTCTGTCTTCTCATACAAGACCCCTGTGCCCTGCTCAGTTTGGTCTTTGTGGAGCTCTTGTTCTCCCCAAGTCTCCCCAACCTCCCCCAGATCTATCATTACTTCTCGCCCTCTGCCAGAGGCTTGATCGCGAGTCTTAATATCTGCTCTGATACATCGCTACATTGACCTCCCCAGAGGACCTCTTAATCAAGGACCATGTGTGGATGTGGCCTGGAACCCCCGCTCAGATGGGGCCCATGATAGCTCGGTGTAGGACTAAAGACCCTAGTGAGGGAAACAGGGACTGTTTCAGTCATGATCTTGATGGCTGACTCTTTGACCCTCCCCCATACAAGCTGGGGAGTGACAGACTGGCTAGATCCCAGGGGAGGACATTGCAGCCAGCCCTGAGGAGACAGGATAAGCTGGGGTTGGATAGAAGGGGAGGAGGTCCTCCCCTGTTGGTGGACTTGGAAGG
>CM053756.1:39494444-39515761 GCA_028658305.1 Pachyuromys duprasi | reverse complement strand
CTCATCCTGTCTCCTCAGGGCTGGCTGCAATGTCGTCCACTGGGATCCAGCCAGTGTGTCACTCCCGGGCTTGTATGGGGGAGGGTCAAAGAGTCAGCCATCAAGTTCAAGACTGAAACAGTCCCTGCTTCCCTCACTAGGCCCTCCAGTCCTACATCAAGCTATCCTGGGTCCCATCTGCACAGGGGTTCCAGGACACATCCACTCGTAGTCCTTGGTTGTAGAAACCGTCTCATACAAGACCCCTGTGCCCTGCTCAGTTTAGTCATTGTGGAGCTCTTGTTCTCTCCAAGTTTCACCAACCTCCTCCATTTATTATTCTTTTTTAATTAATTTATTTTCTTAGTAATTATAATTTATTCACTTTGCTACTCTTGTTTAAAAGTATAACAATTACTTGCCTCTGTGTTGCTAATATTCACTCAACAGTGACACACTTGCAAGAAAAACTTAATGACATGGAGAGGTCAACATTATGAAAATAGCAGCAAAAATATCCATGGCACAACATCCCCAATGACTACGTTCCGTACTTGGGGGAAATGTACACATTTAATCATTTCGTTGTCACTGTTGCTGCTAAGAGCCAAAACTTACACAAAAGTAGGTTAAATGTAAATATTAATTTATTGACCTTCCTGAAAACAATTACTAAAACAACTAGCAACTTTGATTATCCAGCATTTATAATTATTATATATGTTCACTAGACTATCCATTATAATTGGGATTCTCTAATTTGAAATTTTAGAAATCTATGCTAGCCATCATCACACTGTCCAGTAATCCTAGCAAGGGGAAAGCTGAGGTAGGAACCCATGAATCCCACAGACTACTTTGGGCTAAAGTAAGAGGATGTCTCAAAAGGAAATAAGAAAGGAAAGAAAGAAAGAAAGAAAGAAAGAAAGAAAGAAAGAAAGAAAGAAAGAAAGAAAGAAAATTTAAAGAAAGGAAGAAATTGAAAATAAGAATACAAATACTTTGTCAAATGTAATACAGCCACAGAAGTAAAGCATAGCTAAAGCAAGACTCTATTGCCGTCATTTTCTTTCTAATGTCTTACAAAATGAAGCTGCACTTAAGCCTTCTCTTACTGTCTTTAAATTTGTGTATTTGGATCCACACTTGTTTCATTTTAACTTTCATTTATTTAATCTACTTCAGTGGCGATAGTAAGACAAAACTGAACTCAATAAAGAACTGAGGCTGGAGAGAAGGCTCAATGGCTAATAGCACTTGCAATTTCATTTTGAGGGCTGGAGTTGAGATCTCAGCAACCAGATGGAAATGTTGTGCTCGTGGCTCTAAGAGGGCTAGTGCTCTCTGGTGTGGTCATTGGCATGAACACCCACATGCATGTGCAAATACACTCACACATATCCACAAACACACACATACATGTATATAACTTATTTAATAAATAAATATGATGGTTGTGTTGTGTAATATATTTGGTCTTTTTGGGTTCCTCATATACATCTGGTTATTATTTTTAAATAATAATGGTGGTTTATCTGTGTGTATGTCTATGTAAGGGTGCCAAATCCCCTGGAACTGGAATTACAGACAATTGTGAGCCACCATGTGGGTGCTGGGAATTGAACCCAGGACCTCTGGAAGAATAGCCAGTGTTCTTTTTTTTAACATTTTTATTTTATATTAATCACAGGTTATGTACTTTGTATCCCAGCCATAGCCCCCTCCCGCATTCTCTCCCCCTTTCCAAGTCCACTGATAGGGGAGGACCTCCTGCCCTTCCTTCTAACTCTAGCTTATCAGGTCTCTTCAGGACTGGCTGCAATGTCCTCTTCTGTGGTCTAGCCAGCCTGCTCCTCCCTCGGGGGGGGGGGGGCGGAGGAGGGTCAAAGAGCCAGCCATTGATTTCATGTCCAAAATAGTCCCTGTTCCCCTTATTAGGGTACCCACTTGGATATTGAGCTACCATTTGCTACATTCAAGCAGAGGTTCTAGGTTATATCCACATATGGTCCTTGGTTGGAGAAACAGTTTAATAAAAGACCCCTGTGTCCTGATATATTTGGTCCTTGTGGAGCTCCTGGCCTCTCCAGGTCATACTAACTCCCCCTTCTTTCATATATTCCCTGCACTCTGCCAAAAGGTTGGTTATGTGTCTTAATATTTGCTTTGATACATTGCTAGGTAGAGTCTTAAAGCACAAAGACACACATGGTATGTACTCACTTATACAGACCTATACGATAGGATAAACATACTGAAATCTATACACCTAAAGAAGATAAACAAGAAAGAGGACCTGGGATAAGAGGATTAATCCTCACTTAGAAAGACAAACGGGATGGACATTGGATGTAGGAGAAGGCCTCAGAAAGACTCCATTTGGTTATTAACCCCTTTAAAATGTACAGTTTAGGATGAAGAAGGGGTGTTGGAAAAGACTCAAATACAGGAAATAAAGATCAAAATAGATGAGTAGGGGTTTCTCAGAACAAATAGCTTCTTCATAGCAAAGAAAAATAATCATTGTGATAAGAAAAGTTCCAGAACAGGAGGAAATGTTTGATAGAATTTTGAATGCACATCTTTCATTCCCAGTTCCTTAGAAATCAACTGAAGCTAACTAAAAAGGCTCAGCTTGGTGGAAATATTGATTAAATATTTTATCAAAGTGAAAATTGATACAGAAAGCCCTTTAAGGGCATGGAGGATTATGTGTGGCAATTAAAATGCTGATTGGCATGTGGAACCAAACTTCTGTGCTTATGTCCTCAGATATAAGGTAACTGATAAAGTCTTTTTACCCGAGACATTTAAAGCAAGATTGCAGACACTATGTGGCTATGATAGAAATCAAAGGGAGAAAGGTTAAGTTTATTCTTTTTATTTTTCTCTCCTTAATTTTTTTTATTAATTGCACTTTATTCACTCTGTATCCCCCCTGTACACCCCTCTTCCCCTCCTAATCCCACCCTCCCTCCCCCTTCTCCACGCATGCCCCTCCCCAAGTCCACTGGTAGGGGAATTCTTTTCTTTCCTTCTGATCCTAGTCTGTTAGGTCTCATCCAGAGTGGCTGCATTGTCTTCCTCTGTGGCCTGGTAAGGCTTCTCCGCCCTCACAGGGATGTGATCAAAGAACAGGCCAATCAGTTCATGTCAGAGACAGTCCCTGTTCCTATTACTATGGACCCACTTGGAGACTGAACTGTCATGGGCTACATCTGTGCAGGGGTTTATTCTTACAGATCTTTAAGTCTCAAAGTATATGAAGCTCAAATTCTGAAATACCATTTATGTGGGATATAAAACCAGCTAATATCAGGAAATTGAATCCATGTTTTGATTTTCAGGTTTAGTATGTCTTGTATATACACATATGTATATATATATATATACATATACATATGTATATATGCATATATGTGTATATGAATGCATATATGTGTATATGTATGTGTATGTATACATATGTGTATGTGCATGTGTGTGTTGGCCACAACTCTCTACGTGTGCATGCATATACTTATACACTGTGTGTGTGTGTGTGTGTGTGTGTGTGTCGAGTGTGTGTGGTGGTCACTAATGCCAATTTGTTTACAGCTCTCAAACTCATTGGCATATTAATAACCAAGTTTGTGTTTTTCAATTAATTTGCTCTTTTGATATACAGACCCATTTTAAAAATCATAATTATTCCATGAATCAGAAGATTTCCTACTGGTAATGTTTAGACAGTAAAGTTCCTGTAAACAGGATGAATATATTCCATTGCTAAGACTTCTCTAAATCCAAGGCTTGGAAAATATATCACATTGTACATAATTATGGCCCTGGAAAGCAGAGTTTCAACCTGATGTAAATTGAATGGTAATGTTCAGGTTGTGTGAATTATTCCTTTGGTGTAGATAAACAAAACATAGATAGACTTGGAAAATGCAGCTGTGATTTGTAGAAACCTACTGAATTCTGTGAGACCCTGTCATAGTTAGGGTTTATTCACCACGGGGAGACATCATGCCCAAGGCAACTCTTAAAAAGAAGAACTTTTAATTGTGGCTAGCTTATAGTTACAGAGCTTTACTCCATGATCATTATGGCAGGAAGCATGGCGGCATGAAGGCAGACATGGTGCTGGAGAAGGAGCTGAAAGTTCTACAGTATGACCCACAGACAGCAGGAAAAGACCGAGAACCACTAAGTCTGGCTTGAGTGCCAAAGTGAGCAAGCTTGCTAGTCCCCATGCCATGCTCAATAGAGAGCAAGTAAAAACATGCAACTTGGTACACGTGGGAAGTGTTTCTGCTTCTGACCAAGAAACATACTTACAGAAGTACCAGCTTATTGATCTCTATTAACCAAAGCCCATAAATAGATAGAAAACTGTCACCATCTGATTTAGTTCTTTGGCAGGAAAAGGGTGATGCTTTCAGCACCGTTACTGTGTCTGTATTTATGGTTGAGCAAGGTGACCTCTAAACACACGTAAGGCTCAGATACAAGGTCATAGAGGATACTATTTAGTGAGAACCCTGTCTTCTGCTGCCCATTCCACTGATCCCTAAATCTCTTCAATCCAGACTTACTCATGAACATTCTCAGATCTAGTCTCGGGCTAGTGATACGTTAGTGTATTATTTTAATATCTGTTTAGTGGATTTTACAAAAGTACTACCCATCTCTGAAAGTCAATGTTTTATCTCTTAATATTGGCCTTGTTTGCATTACTAAAAAATAGTGCTTGCCCAAACCCTTTTCTTTGAAAGAGCATTTTAAAGTTACTTCTGTATTTGTCATGAGTGTATACGGCACCATCTCCAAATTGCACACTATTATAAAACTTTTCAGAGGCTGGTATCATTACTTTAAGGGGCTCATTACAAAAGTGTGAAAAATGTATTGCTTTTACTAGCTTCCTGTCACTCTGACAAAATATCAGAAATAATTTTTAAAGATATATTTATGTTTATGTGTGTGTATGTGCACTCGAGTGTGTGCCTCATATGTGAATTTGGTAATATGAAGTACAAAAGTGGTACATTCTGGCCCATGGCAGCCAGAAGAGGGTATCAGTTCCCCTGTAGTAACAGGTAGTGGGGCTGTCTAGCTTAGGTGCTGAAAAGCAATCTTGTGTCTTTAGCAAGAACACGAAGCACTCTCACCTGATGATCCATCTCTCCATCCTTGTTACTAGATATCTAGTAACAATGAAGAAGAATACCATTTGGCTATTGTTTCAGAGGTTTTAGTTCAGGGTCCCTTGGCCCCATTGCCTTAAGACCTAGGAAGCAAAGTTTCTCATTTTGGTGTTTGTGTTGGAATGGAAATTGCTCACCCAGAAGCAGACAGCTATCAAGGAGAAAGAGCTGGTGAAAGAGAAAGGTTCTGGAAGCTTAGTGTCCCCATCAAGTGCACCTCACTTTCCTTCCTGTAGGCCACACCTAATAAATGATCCATCTCCTCCCAATGGCACCTTAGGCTGGAAAACAAGTCTTGAAGAATGGTCCTTTGGAGGATATTTCAGATCCAACCTTCAAGATTTGTCAAACCAGTGGCTGTAGACAAAGATTTGTTTATATTTTTATGTTTATGATTGTATTGCAAAGCGACAGCTGTTTCCTCTGTTGTAGTATAAATAAGTGTAATTCTACAAGCCCTTGAAAAACTTTTTAACTATTTATTTTATATTGTCTTACTGAGATAAGGTTTTAAGCAAGCATGGGTAATAAGTGGTCAGTGTAAGACTTTCTGAAAATCTTTATTGATTACCTACTTTATGACAAGGTTTACTCTAAGTACTAGAAACTTAAAAAAAAATAGCCTATGAGGTTTCCAAAAAAGAAACATGAGGGGTTGAGGAGATGACTCAATTACTAACGTGCCTAGCAAAAGAGCTTCAAGACCTGAGATGGGTCCCCCGAACTCATGCAAAGCTATAAAGCTACGTTCAGTGTTGTGACCTCAGTGCAGGTGGTGTGGTGGCTGAAACTCTCTGGAGTTTATTGGCATGTCAACTAGCTGAACTGATGAACTACTGATTCAATAAGAGATACTGTCCCTAAAAATGAGGTAGAGAACCAGCATGAAAGACACCCAGCCTTAACTTCTGTCTTCTGCCTCTATACACCTCACCTGCATACACACACACACACACACACACACACAAAGTATGTGTGTAACTGTACCATACACAAAAAGTATATCATACACACAAAAGGAATATAATGCTGAAAATAATGACAAAGGTCGATATGAATTATCATGAGAGTTCTACACCAAGAAAAAAAAAAAAAGGTCTATTGAATCATAGCTGGCAGTTCCACCTATATATTTGCAGAAACAGGCTAGAAATAATAGTATAAAGACTAAGCTGAGATTAAGTTGGTAGACAAGCAAGGGCAGAGATAGTAGAGTGAGAAAAAAGATCAAGTAAGTAATAAAGATAAGATTCCAATGAACATACAGATAAAAGATGCCATACATTCAGCCTTAAGGATATATAATGATGGAAAACAGTTGGGTATCCCTGAGTATGTGGAGCCAGAGGGTAAGCAGTCCCATGTCTTATTCTGAAAGCCTGCTTGCTTTTGGTTTATGCATGTGTGGCTATAGAAAATGTGCCTGTCTCTAGGTGCTATATGCTTGTACATATGTCCACTTCTTCTCCAAAATACCCACTGACATCTCATGTTTAATGCATCCCAAATCATAAAAGAATGGATACTTTTGCTGGTAAAGCCTAACAGGTGAATATGAAGGGAATCATAAAGAGCTGTCTGTCTTTCATCAAGGCACATCTGAAACCCTCTTCAACCTTGTTCTTGTACTTGACACAAAGGTTGAGGATAATTACATACATTATTCATTTTAGAAATATGACTTTTGTTCATGATATTGAAGATTTGACAACATACTGTTTATTTGAAGAGCAGAATGAAAATGTGAAGAACCAAGCCAAGCATTTCAACTGCCAAGGGAATCCAAGGTCAAAATTCCACTCCTGGACTTTAGAAAAGGCATCTTCTCATAAAAAATCAATAGCAAAGATCTTAGGCATAGATCAGATAATTAGATAATCAGATCTTAGGCATAGTATCCAGATAATTTTGAGAATAGAAAGTGTATTATCTTTATTAAGCAGTTGTTAAATATAAATAAATATTTTTAAGTAAACTAAGTATTATATTATCTCTTCTCTTAATTTGGACATCATTATGATGGCTTGTCAAAAATTGCAATCTTCAAAATTTGAGTTCTGTAGGAACTTGATTTTGGTCTTAACAAAATTATAAAACTTTCATGGAGTTTCATATTTAATCTCTTTTGGAATGGAGTTCAATTAACAAGTTGTAAATGATGAAAATATAAGTGAATCAGTAAATATTTTACATAAATGCTTGGCCCATTTTAAGAAGTTATATTTACAAATATGCCTGTTAATTTTAATTTAAATTCTTTTTTTAAGATTTATTTATTACAATTTATTCACCTGTCTCTGTGATGGTTTGTGTTTATTGTCAACTTGAGGAAACCTAGAATAACCCAATGGATAACTCTCTGAGTAAACATGATGGATTATCTAACTTAGGTTAGCAGCCTCTGAGTATAATTGTACAGAATTATTTTGAAAAGGTTAACTGAGGTCGGAATTCTTGCCCACTGTGAGTGACATCATTCCCTAGTCTCGGATACTGTGTTGTACAAGGAAGAGAAAGGGAGCTAGGCATAACCAGTCATTCCTCTCTGCTTCTTGACTATGGGTGTTATGTGAACAACTGCTTCAATCCTCTGTTTTTATGACCCTCCTGTAATGATGGGCAGTAGCCTTTAATTTTTTTCCCAAATGAGCCCTGTCTACCTTAAGTTGCTGCTGTCAGTGTACTTTAGTATAGCAACAGATGAAAAATAAGCAAAACAAATATCTTAGCTATAGAAAATTTAATATTGGGCTAATTATAGAAATGAAATTGAGAAAACACTAAAGAATGATTATATCAAAATATGGTGGCACATACCTTTAATGCCAGCACTTGGAAGGCAGAGGCAGGTGCTCTCTGAATTCCAGCTTGGTCTACAACCCTGACCCTAACCCTAACCCTAACCCTAACCCTAACCCTAACCCTAGCCCTAGCCCTAGCCCTAACTCTCACCCTGTTTGTTCCAGGAGATCCAGGGATCTATAGGAAACCTTGTCTTAAAATAACAAAAATAAGTACAAACATGCCTATTTGTAGACAACCAAATATATTCAACATCTTTGTCTTATTTACCTCATTGATTTCACAGAGACTATAGATATAACAATATCAAATATTTTTATTATATTAACCAAAATGTTAAATATATGCATTTTTGCCCTTTTTCTTTTAGTGTTCAATTTTCCTTGAATTTTATCAGATCCCGACATTTTAGCTCTTATGCATTTTCTTTTTGTTTTTTAGCCTTTTTTTTCTTTAGATCCTTTAATGTAGTATTAGAGAATTTCAATAACACTTTTGTTTTAATATGAACATCCTAGTTAAAAACAGCCCTCTCCCACAGGACCAAAGTTCAGTTCCCAGAACCATATGGCAGTTGTCTGTAACTCCATCTGTAACTCTAGTTCCAAAAGATCCAGAGCTCTCCTCAGAACTTTTCAAGCACTGTGCATCTGTACGTGGTACACAGACATATATGCAAGATTCCCAGGGTGGGAGAGCTACAGAGACTGATGAATCAGCCAAGGGCCATACATGGAGAGGCCCTAGACCCCCTCCTCAGCTGTAGCTCATGGGTATCAGTCTCCATGGGGGTTCCCTAGTAAGGAGAGCAGGGGCAGTTTCTGACATGAATTCCTTACCCTGTTCTTTGATCACCTCCCCCTGTCTGGATGGCTTCACTAGGCTACAGAGAAAGAGGATCCAGACAGTCCTGATGAGACCTGATAGGCTAGGGTCAGATAGTAGGGGAGGAGGACCTCCCTTGTCAGTGGACTGGGGGAGGGGCATGGGGGAAAGAGGTGGGGAGGGTGGCACTGGGAAATAAGGGAGAAAACCACAGCTGATATATGAAGCGAATAATTTATAATAAATAATAATATAATAAATAATATAAATGAAATAAAATTTCAAATAATTAAAAAAATATTGATGGATGAAACAATCACTATACTAATATCAATGTGTAAGTCTCGTGTTATGAGTTCTATTCCCCACCAGTAGAGCATGAATTGGAGGAATTATTCCCCACCACTACCTAAATCCATTTCTACTGAGGTATATGGAAGATAACTAGATGGTTATATAAACGGGCTAGATATTTAACTATAGTTAATTTATTTCCCAGTATATATACTCTTTATAATTACTACTGCTGGAGAGGGGCTGAGTGGCTTTTCTAAAATTATTATGTTTCCATATCTTTACGTGAACCATTGTGTAGAACTGCAGCTGGGTGTGAATGAAAAATAATTCAACATTAATTTGTTTGAGAAGCGATTATAGAGTGAAATGGCTGGTCCTGTGGTAATTGTTAATCATGACACAATTTCTCAGCAATAAAACTCCCAGCCAAATAGGTAATATATGACACTTTCATGAGTTAGTTTACCCATTTGGTTAAAATATAAATTGCTCCATGTCTGTCTTGTTTATTCATCAATTAATGCCATATGGTGGATCATCTGTGTAACTGTCTCAGAAAATAGTTCAGATAGCTGAAACTGAGGGCATGTTTGCCTTGTATCCAATACAGAAAATACATATTCCCCACCATAAACACAATTATGATAGATTATGTATCATTGAATCCGCTAGTGTTTTTTTCTCTCAAGTCGGGAGCATCTGTTTAATTCTGAGGAATCAATACTAAAAAGATAAAGAAAAGTACTAAGAGTTAAAAGATTATGAGACCAAAGACTTGGAATGTCCTGTGATATAATCTTATCCACTTTCTCATTTTCACAGATGAGCATAATTCTTTGTTTTTGAGAACTCAATATCATGCCTAGGATGAATGGTTTGACAAATGGTTAATACTTCACTGAAGGCTATTACACTTCAAGGTTTTAGATTTAATGTGACATTTCACACAAAACAGACTTGTTGATTATGTAATAAGTTAAGTGTATTGCAGTATAATTGCTGTAGATGGTTGTGAGTGCTCATGAGGAATGACTTGGGTAAAATATATGTCATTATCCTGCTCCTAAAGGAATCTGCACACATCCAGTGGCAGAGTACTATACTTTCAAACAAAATAAGAGCTAGATTGGGTAACAATTCTCAATGCTTTATCAATGGTCCCTTTGATAATCTTTCTACATATCTCCCTTGAACTGCTTTTGGTACACGGACATTTCATAAAAAAACAAAACAAAACAAAACACAGAAATGAAACTTGAACAAGTGTTTATTAACCATCTATCTAGATGTGTATGTATGTATGTATGTATGTTTGTGATGTTTTGAAATCATTTATGCTTATATTAGGTAAGTGGTTTATTTTATAAAAATAAACCATTATTTATTTGATAAGAAATGATTTAAAGTCAATGAATAAAACAGTTGTACTGATGCATAATTCACTAATTTATATACTCCAATGCTTCTGTATTTACTCTTTGTCAAACAATACAATACTGTGTCCATGTATGTATTCACCCTTTCTCTTCACACAAACAGAAGAAATTAAACATGCCTTTTGGCTATAGGCATGTTCGGCTTTTGTGTTTTGTATATATGACAGTTACTGGATTGTATCAGACCTGTTTCTGGAGTGTAGCTAAGAAGATTTCTATAAAACAATAACTCTGTCTTGGGGTCTAACACAATGTTGCAAAAAATGATTGAAAAAAAGATTAGCTTACATACTTGTGCTTGCTTATATCTGACCTTGATAACAGCAGTTTATTAAAGACAAAGGAGGCCCTGTAAACAAACAAATTGTGTGTACCTTCAGAAAAAAATGAATTTTACTTTGTACAGTAAATAACAAGCATGATATTAACAGACAATAATATTAGTATCAATAAATTTTGAACTGACAATATGAACACAGTCTGTTGTCTCAGATATTTAACTAGAAATTTGGAGTTTAGCATTATGTTAGTTAACAACTATTCTGTTTGGCACCGTGATTGACAGGTGCCAAGGATGCACTGTGGTTTCTCTTGTTTATGTGTTTCTTTGTTGATAAGAGTGGAAAGGCACTGATGCCTCTGGAAACCGTCAATTTAAACTCACTAATTCATTGTCAGTTTTTAAAAAGCTGCCCAAATTTCTGTAACTACAAACAACACTTGCAGTGATTCAATTTTACCTTTTTTTTGTAGTTCAGAGAAAAAATCCTCAATGATATTTCAGTTGCTAACATTTAAAAAAAGGACCCATAGGGAGCTTTAAACATCTCTTCTAACAGAAATCAAATGTTACAGGCTTGTTTCTAATAGTAGTCACAATGGTTATCCAGGGCTTTGCTTGGAAAGCCTTCGTAGGATGCTGTGGCCAGAGATAACTTTGGGAAAATTAAATACGGAGACAATTCTTTTGTGTCTACTTTATCTCCACATGACTGGTTCCATAGAACTAATAAGGCACCACACTGGAATAAGAAAAATGATTCAGGAAAGCAGAAGCCAAAGTATCTTTAGCAACACAGTGCAAGAAATTGCAATGACTCATAGGTTCTGTCTTTAAACACCTCTGCATTTGACAGGTCTACATTCATACATATGGTTAAAAGACAATAGCACAGTGTAGACATCTCTATAAGTCAGGTTATCATGTACATTTTATTGTGTTGTAAGGTTTTTATACTCCTATTCTATAAAACAGAAAACAAAAGCTCTTAGTTAAAATAAGATTTTTTTTTACTTTCAGGATTTTTGAGGCAAATTATTCTGACTACTGTTGAAAGCTCAACAAAGACCAAGCTTCAAATGACTGCGCCACTAACTAGGCACTGAGTGATCCCCACTGCCTCTAGAGAACCCCAGAAATTCTTATGAGATTTCAATAAAAATTCCCACGTTTTGTAGTTTTTCTCCAAACTTGTACTAATACATATTTCAGATGAGAATAAGAAGTAGATCAACTTAATAACATATTGCTTCTTTAAAGAAAGAAAAATAGATTTTTTTTCTACAGAGTTCAGAAAGTATTTTTGAAAGATTAAGTAAATTTTATTTTAAAGATGTTTCCTAATAAATAGGACCTTTCCTTATAATAACCTTGTGGCATCAGACTTACCATTTAGATAATCATAATGCATTGCAATATAATGGAACATTTTCTATCTTGAAAGGCAAGACTAGTGAGAATAAATCAAACCTAAAATCCAGGTGCTTAGCACTCAAAGACGCCATCCTCTGGGATAGACAGATCTCTTCTCCTGCTGTTTCTCTCATTAGACAAAGAACCTCAGTGTTCCATGCTGCCCAAAGTGCTCTAGCTATTCTCATTGTCAATTGATGGAAGAAAACATCAGCAGCCAAGGAATGGAAACTAATTTGAAAGATCCATTTTTCCTGGTAGACTGAGCTGAGAATATTGTACATAGACAGCCTGGGCACTGTGGCCCGTTCAGCTCCAGAGATTCAATGCTTTCTGAACTCTCCCTGGTACATAGATCAGAATGGTACCATCAATAGAAATATCTCAATGAATATTCATGGATTAACTGCTGATTTCTGTGTCCTTCAAAATCCCTAAGATTCTTTGGGTTTTGTATTTAAAATGAGTTTAGAATACACCATTTCTGTAATTTATTTTGAGAGATAGTCTTGCTCAGTTGCCTAGGCTGACCTTGAACTTGATTTGCAGCTCAGTCATAGCTCAAACTTTTAATCCTTTCATCTCAGACTCCTGAAAGACTAAAATTACATACCTATGGCTATGAGATCTAGTTTAGAAAAATAGTTTTAATATTCTACTTTAGCTAAGATACTCTCTGATTACCAAGACGTAGGGTCAAATTAGCTAACACTTCTGCTTCATATTAAAAAAATAGGAAATGTTATTAGGCATCTAACTTATTTGTGAAAGGTTTAATTTTATGTATGGGTGAATATACATGGGCTTTTAGTGTCTAACACACAACTGTTTACATATATTATGGCATTTTCATATATAAATATAATAAATGTTTTATTATATGCGTTATGTGAATTTAAATTAGTAACTTTTATTAAAAATAATTCATCTTTACATTTATTACATAACCATTTCCATAGATGACGGGCTAACACATGTTTCTCATGGGTACAGAAATACTATGTATTCTGCGCTGAGCCTGAATTTGATTTGAATGCTGTAGTTCATCACTCTTGCACTAAGCCATATGAAAAATGATAGTGAATACACTGAGTCAAATGAGCTGTACCCAGTGCTGCTATGAGTTGATTTCTACCATTGCCCACAATACTGAAAAAGTTAACCAGCCTATTACAATAGCTATTACTTAGCTTTGCCTTGGTAAATCCAAGGAATAGCAAAAATCCATATGCAAGTCATTTAGCATTGTTCAGCACATGAAAAAGCAAATTTTACTTAATCAGAAGGTCCCACATCATGAATAAGATGTGTGAGTTCTTTCAGAAGCCCTTACTCAAATTTCATTATTCATATTTAATTATAAATTAAGGTTAAATAGAAATAAAACTCAATATCTTAATTATATAAAAACCCATTCCCATGTTCAGTAACTACTTGTGTTGGATGGAAATCATATTGGATAGTATAGAGAATGCACTCACTGTTGTCAAAGCATCACAGAAACTGTACCACCATAAAAATACAAATATTGAAGGCACTAAAAAGTAAAACCAATCAAAGAATCATAAAAATAAACTATAAATTAGGTACTTCATCAATCTAAAATTATTACTTTATAAAAATACAGAGAATTTTCTATTTAATATGATGATTACAAAAAATTTCCTGAGCTTCATTTAAGGCCATCATAGAATCACAGGGAAATTATAATTATAATGCCATCTATTGAAGCTACTCAGTCAAAGAGCTAAAAAACTATTCAATGGTTCCTTGTGACTTCCAGTACAGAGAATATATGAAATGATCGTGAGAAATTTTAATTTTAAAAGTTGAGCTTTCGTATAGATGAAATGGTTTTCTACAGTGCATCTCTGCTCATGTGTGCCTGTGCATGAACCACAGAAAAAAGTGAAGAACAGCTGTCTCTTTTTTTTCAGCTGTCATATTTTGATGCTTTCTTTCCTATGCATTAAAGGTCAATGGATGGAAAAATAAATGTTTCTTTGTAAAATGAAGATTCTAAAAAACTTTGGCTCGGGAAACATATTTCCTAGTGTAGGCTTTTTGCTTTCCTTCACAAGTATTCATTAGTGAATTATTTTAGAAATGTTGAAAGAATATTGACATTATAAGGGAAAACATACTGGATGGGATTTACTTTTTTTGTAATCCAGTCAAGGAAAACAGTTTTGAATCAATTATCCACAGTTTTCAATGTATAATCAAGAATTTTGACAATATTTAGCTGTTGAACTGCCAAGCTATTAGCAACCAAGAGATGTGATTAGGCATCCATATTAATAAACACCTGTCACAATACCATAACAGATGCTGTGGGGACAAAGCTAATACAAAATATAAATTTAAAAATTCCGGACATAGTCATCTACAATATGGAACCTAAATTAAACCTAATGATTGTGATCTTATTTGTGTTACCAAATGCAGTAGCTTATTTATCCTACTCAAATTTAATGACGATTTATTTGATGTTACTAAAAGTCTGTCACTGTAATAAAAGCCTAAAGCAACACTTGAAATTGCCCATTACCTTTACATTAACAAAACACTAGAGTCTATTATCTTTATGTGAGTGTGTACACTCCCAAGTATTTCATGTAATTTAGAATTTGTTATCTTAAAATACATGATGACACACAAATAGTACTCTTAATTTCAATTGATACTCACAATTTCAATTCATGTGTGTAACTTACAAAGAAAAGTAGATGTGATCAAAGAGACATGTGGGCTGGAAACATCTCTGGAGACATAGATGCCTACTGCCATCCTAAACATAAGACCTACATTTTAGAAAAAGAGAAGTGACTCTTAGAAATTTTTCTCTGACCTCCACACATATGTTTGGACAACACACACATATAAACATATACATACACACACACACAAGTAAATACTTTCATAAATTTAATTTAAAAAATTAAAGGTGTATTTGTTGAAACCCCCTAATACAGTGGTTTTCCTAATACAATAAACTAATTTAAGTAATATTTCTCTTTCTGTAGGAGAATAAAATCATTAAAATAATATAAATTTGCATGCAAATTTGCATATGTTGTGTAAAATAATAAAATAATTTATATGCAAATAGAGAAAATATTTTAGAGAAATGAGTACATATGAGACCTGTATTAGGGTAAAAATATATCTATCAGCAGTTGAACTGAGTATTATATAATTTTGTAATTGTTTTTTCTTAATATAACTCCAAATGCATAAAAATGATCTCTAGCACATTTGTATGACATTCAAGCAAGCGTCAATTTAAGGGAATGTCTTCTTTACTTGAAGGTGTCAAATTTCATGAGTATTTGTTGCAATTCTTGTCAAAGATTTATGTAGATATTATTCTTTCACAACGGGAATTCTATATTTGCAAAGTACTTCCATGTTCTTTCTTAAATTATTCCATGCAATGGACATGATGAACATATGATCCTCATTTTAGTCATGGGACATTTTATACTTAGATTCAGTAGTGACTATCTCTATAATTATTTAAGAATGGCTCATTTTTTTCCTCAATTTCATCTCCTTTCCTTTGTATTGTAGGTGAGTTTTGGGGAACAGAAAACAGTGTCACGTTCTTATCTCTAAAATGGTTTGAATATTAGTCTTGTGTTGGATGCTATTAAAGCCTTACTTGGTTTTGTTTTTCGAGTTTGAGTGCTTTGCCTGCATGTTTGTCTGTGTATCATGCGAATATCTGGTGCTGGAAGAGGCCAGAACGTGGTGTTTGCTGGCTTGGAAATGGAGTAGTGCTGGGAACTGACCTTGGGTTCTATACAGAAGCAGCAAATGCTCTTGACCCCTAAGTGGTTTCCCTAGCACCATATGTTGTTTTTGTTTGTTTGTTTTTATCTTCTCCTGTTTTCTTATTTGAGTAGAGTGTTAGTTATTATAGCCATGCAAAAGAATTGTTTGTCCATCTTTTCCTTGCATGGTTGTTGTATTTAGTTTGGTAAATGTTGCTTTCTTCATCAGGAAAAAAATAATGCTGTTTTAATAAGTAAATACCTTTCAGTCTAACCTTTCACTCTCATCATAAACAGATTTTGATGGTGAAAGGGTTGATGTTGGATCAAGTTTGGGAATTCAGTAGATTTTTTGCTCAGCTTAAAGAAACAGTCAGCATAATTGTTGGTACAACCCAAAGTAGCATTTTTGTTGCTCTCAGTATGAAACCATATCATCAAAGACAGATAGCATCTCACTAAGCTGGAAAGTCCATATTGAGGAAGGTCTTCCTCGCTGTCCATCATGTCTTCACTTTGCTATTGGTTTCCTAATTACACAGTAACAGAAATTTGTGATTATAAATATGGTTTGTGTCTACTTTATTTTTTCAACTCTTATTTTATATATATATAGATGTTTTGGCTCCATGTATAACAGTGTACCAAATGTGCACCTGGTAACCACAGAGGCCAGAAGAGGAACTGGAGTTACAGTGAGTTGTGAGCTAACATGAGGAAGCTGGGAATCAAACCCAGTCCTCTGGAAGAGCAACCAATATTCTCCACCACATTTCTCTAGCCTCAATGTTCTATTTACTTGTGTGACTTTATTTAGTTATATCCTATGTCATCATTGTGTTTAGTTATTTAAGAAATAAGCTATCTATTTTTTCTATACTTTTTGTGTATAGGTGGTGGCGAACCCCAGCTGCACTTTTTCCCCATTATTATTTTGTTTTATTTTGTTTCTGAGATATGGTTTCAGTCTGCTAGTCTGCTTAAATTTAGAGGAATCCTCATACCTCCTTTTCCTAAGTCTGTGATTATAGCTATGAGCCACCATGCCCAAATTTCCAATTGTACTTAGAAATGTGAAAGTTACATTTCTTTGTTATCCTCATCCAACTATTGCTACTACATATGTGTTCAATTATTTCCAAACTTGATATAGTTATTATGTTTCCTGTAATTACTTCAGCCTTCTGTCCAAACTAGTAATTTATTGTATTTGGAACTTCCAATTTCCCCTTATACTTTTCCTCTCTAAAACTATACTTTTATATTTGTCTATGTGTTCATTTATCTTTATTGTCATCTTCAAAGGATTTTGAACTTAACTGTCAAGTGATTAAAAAAAATCTTAGTCCATAGTGAAAACAGACAATAATAAAATTTAATGTATAATGAATGGATAGATGGGAGAACTATCTCCTACATACTCAGGCTTAAAATATAAGTGAAGACAGTCATGACCAAAATGGTCTTCTCATTGGGACATGGTTTCATCTCCCCACTGTAGGCTGTGAAGAGTGGATAACAGTTATTCTTTTTTTAAGTGATTTATTTTTATTTTATGTTTCTTGGTGTTTTCTTTGCATATGTCTGTATGAGGGTGTTAGATCCCATGAAAGAGGAGTTATAGCCAGTAACTGCCATGTGGGCACTTGAAATTGAATCAAGGTCCTCTGGAAGAGCAGCCAGTGCTCTTAACCACTGAACCTTCTCTCTAGCCTGTCCCCTACCATTCACTCTTATTTATATCTAGTAATTCTCCAAGCAATGAACCACATATATATAAATAATCAGTAATAGCACATTAAATTATGAACTAATTCAGTCTATGAATGTGTAATTTGTTTAATTTTTCATGACTAAGCAAATGAAGAGGTACAGTATACTGGTTTTTTTTGGGGGGGGGGCTCCTCTGAGCAAGATACAAGAAACTGATAGTCATGATAAGATCAACATAGGCAAAATCAGGTTTAATTGACCCGTAGTATGCTTCCTTCTGAACTTTATCTAGCTGTGAGTTTATGTATATTAATGATTTTGCTGGAATGTGAACACACACTCACTACTACTCCTGTATCTAATGTTTGCTATGTTCATCAGCTACCAAATAGTTCATGGGAAAATAATTCTGTAGTTTGTAAAGTGCTTTGCAATGAAAACTTGTTATTGTGCATAATATTAAGACTTCCTTGAAATCTTTACTTCACAAGGAAACAAAGATGTGCCTCGACATCCACTCAGTGTGAGGCTACGACGTAATAGGTAAAGATGAGGAAACATTTAAAGAGAACGAGTGGAGAGAGGCAGCATGGTCCACATGTCAAAAGGAATACAGTGAACTTGACGGCAGCTTTGGAGGTGGGAAAGAGAAGGAAGGGAGAGGAAAAACTATATCTACTATATCTATTTCTGCAAAAGGGGAAGGAAGGATGTGTCCAGGAAGGAAGCACACAGAAGCAGCAGGAGAGAAAATAGTTATATTTGGGAAGGATTTGAAAATGGCCTACATGTGGCAAAAGCTCAGCAGAGGCCCCTAAATTTAAGTTTCATACATTTCAAAGCCAAGGACTAAATGATGCTCTGTACTGAGATTGAATCTGTCCAACATAGGCTTAGCTGAGGAACTGCTATTTCCTGGCAACAGATAAGGCCAAATTCTGAGGCAAACCAAGAATTGCCTAATCATAGTAAATAGGGAAGCTACAGTGAAAAAAAGAGGGTTGGATATTACCAAACTCTCACATTTTAGATATTCCATATGAAACCTAGTCTTTGAGAGTTAAATTCTAGTAATAGCTTCAGATAGAAGGGTATGACCTCATGCATCTCAAAATGTTCAGATGTGCACCTGCCTTTGATGCTTTTGTTCAGTTCTCTATACTCAGAACACTTCCCCCACACACACTTCTTTACCATTTACATTGCACAGAAGGTGAACATGACATTTGAAAAGAAAATTAAGTCAACACTTGCATTTGATGGTTCTTTGGAGACATGATGTGTGGGGAACAGGCTGATCTAAAGGATGTGGAAGTCAGCACTCAGGAAACACAAGGGAATCCATTTTTTCCTGCACTTCAAGTATTTGCCATATTTCATGAAAGAATGGCCGCATTTAACAAATTAGCTGTTCTTTTTTCTGTGAATTCTCATTATTTCTATTATTACTGCTGATATCTGTGACGAGGTTTTCTGGGTTTCAGTTTGGATTTCTCCATTGTACCCTAGTTCTTTTCCATTCTCAAAGGCCCCTAAAATGGTTCTAAGCAACTGCATTCACAGGAATAACTGCTTTTGGTTGTTTTGTGACTTATATAATGCTTCCTGTCAGCATCGAAAATGAGGAGCAATAAAAACATGTCCTTATGATCACCCCTAATCTCTATCTGAAACTAATTTAGAATGAGAGAATGATATATTATAGATGATTATAATGTTGAGAATTCATGCACATTAAAAATTAGAATAAAAGCATTTTTAGGATATTCATCTGTTGTATAATTTTAGTTATTCAAAGATGATTATCCTTTGAAAAATTGACCTTTCGCAAAAAAAAAACACCCTCAAAAGAAATAACAGGTTTTATTTCTTATTTCTTCTACCCCTTCTGTATGTATTCTAATTATCTTTTCATTGACAATGCCTAAAAGAACCAAAGATACTCAATAAAAGTCCCAACATTGAAGCTTATTTCCACTTTGGGCATAGGAATAAATTATTTTCTTGCCTGAAATATGTTTGAAAGAACTTTGATATGATATGGAAATCCATGATTAATCTTGTCTCTGTTTTCTTTGCCTCAGAATAATCTAGGAAACTCAGGAGATCTCTACCTAACCTGCTTTGGTCTAAAACTCTCAAGTAGAAAGTGGTAACTATAGACTGATGTACAGATAAAATGCTAGGTCTGTTCAGGAAAAGGACAAGTTCTTTTGTCTCCTTTGGTTAAAAGAAAGGACCTAAAAAACACCAAATAACAAACAAACAAAACAAAACACTTTGCTATGAGTTTAAATATTAGTTTCCCAAATAGAGACATACTGAGTTGTACTAAAAAAGAAAATATTTAAAAGTTTATTTGTTTTCATTACCTAAAACATTATTTATATGTTCTGACCAGAATTATATTCATAAATGACATTTATATGTATTTTATAGCTTATATAGCTAAATGGATTTACCAATGATATCATCTCATTTTGACTATATTAGTGGTTATGATTATCACTCATTGTCAACTATCTGGGTTTAGAATCACCTCAGAGATTGAGGAAACCTCTGGGAGTGAGTTTGAGGGAATTTCCAGAGAGGATTAATTGGTGACAGTTATGACTGAAAAGGAGAGGGGCAAAGGAAATACCCAGCTAAGTGCTAACACCCCTCCATTTCCTTTCCCCTCCTCTTTGCCAAAAGGTAAAGACTATCCACAATTACACATTCTCATCTCCATGAGATTATGCTGAATGCATGGGGCCAGGCACCCGTAAGTCATACTTGAAGTCCTGAACCTGTCAGTCTTTCCTCCTTACATTCTTTCTTGGGGATTTGTGCACACCTATGCAAAAGTATCGCTGAGATAGCCTTTCCTAAACTGGGACTTATTTGTATTTTTTTAAAAGAAACCATGGGTTAAGGATAATTGAAAGTCAAAGTCATGATTTAAATATTGAAAGCTTCTGTATTTCTACAAGTAGATGGCAGCCAGTCAGAAAAATGAATAATAATAATCTAAAAAATGAAGAGAAACATGTTATTAAAATCTACTGCCAAAGAGACAGCCTAAAATAAGGATTACATCCTTAATAGCAACTTTATGTCTTTCATAAGGGAATATTGGTGGTTTGGGGATATTGTCATTAGTGAGATATTTGAAATATTTTTCATCATTACTTGATTCTTTCATTTGGGGGGTTGTTTTTGGATTGATTTGTTTGTTTGCTTGGTTTGTTGGTTGGTTGGTTGTTTTTTGGTTTTCTTGAGACAGAGTCACACTATGTAGCCTTGACTCTCCTGGAACTTGATATGTAGACCAGGGTGGCCTTGAACTCATAGATATCTGCCTGCCTTTGCATCCAGAGTGCTGATGTTAAGGCATGAATAATAACATCCAGCTTGATCCCCTTGTAATTTATTTATGTGTTTTATGATATTCTGTCACAGTGGAGATACCTGTAAAATATAAAGGTAATGTATCACTCATTCTTTTTTTTTTAATTTATTTATTTTTATCTCAATCACAGGTTGGGTACTTTGAATCCCAGGCGTAGCCCCCTCCCCCATTCCCTCCCACCCTCCCACTCCCTCCCTCATCTCCTTCTTCCCC
>CM053756.1:39419241-39493944 GCA_028658305.1 Pachyuromys duprasi | reverse complement strand
TTGACCCTCCCCCATATAAGCCGGGGAGTGACAGACTGGCTAGATCCCAGGGGAGGACTTTGCAGCCAGCCCTGAGGAGACAGGATAAGCTGGGGTTGGATGGAAGGGAAGGAGGTCCTCCCCTGTTGGTGGACTTGGAGGGGGCGGGGAAGAAGGAGATGAGGGAGGGAGTGGGAGGGTAGGAGGGAATGGGGGAGGGCGCTATGCCTGGGATTCAAAGTACCTAACCTGTGACTGAGATAAAAATAAATAAATTAAAAAAAAAAGAAGAAAAAAAAAGAAGCTATATTCAAAAGATCTGCACAGTGCCAACACCAACTGACATGCCAACATGATAGGGAAAATTTAACAAGGCCCTACCCCTATAAAAAGTGCTGTAGGAAATTAATGGCTGTCAATAGAAGGAGAATCAATCTTCAATCAACTACAGTGACAAGCCTACAGATAGGATATCGAATCTCAAGTTGTCTGCCCTAAACACATATACATATGAGCAATGCTAAACAGATTCAGATAGATTCAGCAGGTTATAAACACATGTACACATGCACACAAACATGTGTAGTAAGCCATTGTAGAATAGGTTATACATTTGATAGGGAGAAAGTGGGAGGTCATGAGAGGAGTTGAGGGGCAAAAGGAAGGGTTGGAAATGATAGCACATGAATGGAACTCTCCGAATAAATTTAATTTAGAAAATTTAAAGAGAAAGTTAAAATGACTTTCACCTTTAGGCACTTGTGGCTCAGTTGGAAGAAGGGTTATGAGATTAAGCTTGTTTAGGCAACACATTACGATTGTATATAAAAAAATGGAACAAGCAATGAAGCATAATAACCATACATTTTATTCACATATAAAATGGTGATTGATTGATATATTTTCTGAATTACATAGGTGTCTTTCTCAGATGAAATACGACAAATTTTATTTTATTTTGATTTTTGCACTTTTTTTAGTTTTTATTTATTGATTATCAAAATCCATTCGCTTTGTATCCTAGCTGTAGCCCCCTCCCTTGTCATCTTCCAATCCCACCCTCCCTCCCAATTCTCCACCCATGATCCCACTGATAGGGGAGGTCCTCCTTCCCTTCCATCTGGCCCTAGCCTATCAGGTCTCATCAGGACTGGCTGCATTGTCTTCCTCTGTGGCCTGGTACAGCTGCACTCCCCCCAGGGAGAGGTGATCAAAGAGCCAACCACTCCCGCTCCCCTTACTAGGGAACCCACGTGGAGGCTGAGCTGCCATGGGCTACATCTGAGCAAAGGATCTACATTATTTCCACACGTGGTCCTTGGTTGGAGGATTAGTCTTTGCAAACACCACTGGACCCAGATATTTTGGTTCTGTTGCTCTCTTTGTGGAGCTCCTGTCCCTTCCAGGTCTTTCTATCTCCCCCTTCTATCAAAAGATTACCTACCCTCTGCCCAAAGTTTGACTATGAGTCTGAGCATCCTCTTCGATATCCTGCTGGGTAGAATCTTTCAGAGGACCTCTGTGGTAGGCTCCTGTCCTGTTCCATGTTTTCTCTGGCTTTCGATGTCTATCCAGTTTGCTTTCTGAGTGAGGATTGAGCAATTTCCCTAAGGTCCTCCTTGTTTAACTTCTTTAGGAGTATAGATTTTAGCATGTTTATCCTATATTGTATGACTAAGATCCACTTACATATGCCATGTTTGTCTTTTTGCTTCTGGGTTACCTCACTTAGGATGATTCTTTCTAGTTCCCACCATTTGCCTACAAATTTCATGATTTCCTTGATTTTAATTGCTCAGTAGTATTCCACTGTGTAAATGTACCATAATTTCTGTATCCATTCATCCATTGAAAGAGATATGTTTCCAGATTCTGGCTATAACAAATAGAGCTGCTACCAAAATGGTTGAGCAAATGTCCTTGCTGTATTCTTGAGCATATTTTGGATATACGCCTAGGAGTGGTATAGCTGTATCTTGAGGAAGTGCTATTCCTAATTGTCTGAGAAAGTTCCAGATTGATTTCCAAAGTGGTTGCACAAGTTTACACTCCCAGCAGCAATGGAGGAGGGTTCTCCTTTCTCTACATCCTCTTCAGCATGTGTTATCACTTGAATTTTTTATCTCAGCCATTCTGATGGGTGCAAGGTACCAGGGTTGTTTGGATTTGCATTTCCCTTAAGACTAAGGGCATTGAGCATTTCTTTAAGGGTTTCTCTGCCATTTGATATTCCTCTATTGAGAATTCTCTGTTTACCTCTGTACTCCATTTTTAAATTGTATTACTTGATTTGTTCATATTTCACTTTTGGATAATAACCCTCTGTCAAATATAGGGTTTGTGAAGATCCTAGGGTTCCCAGTCTGTAGGTGGTAGTTTTGTTCTGATGACCTTATTCTTTGCTTTACAGAAGCTTTCATTTCATGAGGTTCCACTTATTGATTGTTGATCTTAGAGCATGTGCTGTTAGTGTTCTGTTCATGATGTTGTCTCCTGTGCCAAGGCTCTTCCCCACTTTTTATTCTAACCAATTTAGTGTGTCTGGTTTTATGTTGAGGTCTTTGATCCACTTGGACTTTAGTTTTATGCAGGGTGGTAAATATGGATCTATATGCATTTTTCTGCATGTAGACATCCAGTTGGACCAGCACCATTTGTTGATGATGATGTCTTTTTTCCATTGTATAGTGTTGGCTTCTTTGCCAAAAATCAAGTATCTGAAGGTGTGTGGGTTTATTTCTGGGTCTTCTATTTGATTCCCTTGATCCATGATTCTGTATCTACGCAAGTACCATGCAATTTTTATTTTTATTGCTATTGCTCTATAGTACAGCTTGAGATCAGGGATGGAGATACCTCCGGAAGATCTTTTATTGTACAGGATTGTTCTAGCAATTCTGGATTTTTGTTATTATTGTTTTGTTTTTCCATATAAAATTGAGAATTGTTCTTTCAAGGTCTGTAAATAATTGTTTTGGAATCTTGATGGGGATTTCAGTGAGTCTGTAGATTGCTTTTGGTAGGATGACATTTTCACTATGTTAACCATACCATTCCATGAGCATGGGAGATCTTTCCATCTTCTGATATCTTCTTCAATTTCTTTCTTCAGAGACTTGAAGTTTTTTTTTTTCAAACAGATCTTTCACTTGCTTGGTTAGAGTCACCCCCAAGGAACTTTATGTTATTTTGAAGGGTGTTGTTTCCCTAATTTCTTTCTCAGTACTTTTGTCTTTTGTATACAGGAGGGTTACTAAATTTTTTGAGTTAATATTTTTTATCCAGCTACTTTGCTGAAGGTGTTTATCAGCTGAAGAAGTTCTGTTGTTGAATTTTTGGGGTCACTCATGTATACTTTCATATCATCTGAGAATCGTGATACTTTGACATCTTTCTTTCTGATTTGTATCCCCTGATCTCCTTTAGTTGTCTTACTACTATACTGAGGACTTCAAGTACTATGTTGAACAGATATGGTGAGAGTGGGCAGCCTTGTCTTGTCCCTGATTTCAGTGGCATTGATTTAAGTGATGTTGACTATAGGCTTGCAGTATATTGTCTTTACTATGTTTAGGTATGTGCCTTTTATCTCTGAATCTCTCCAAGGTTTTAAACATGAATGGGTGTTGTATTTTGTCAAATGATGTTTTGGTTTCTAAGGAGATCATCATGAAGTTTTTCTCATTCATTTTGTTTATATGGTAGATTAAATTGATGGATTTTCATATGTTGAACCACCCCTTCATGCCTATTTGGTCATGGTGGATGATATCTTTATGTGTTCTTAGATTTGGTTTGCATGTATTTTATTGAGTTTTTTTTTCCATCAATGTTCATAAGAGAGATAGGTCTAAAATTCTCTTTTTTTTGTTGGGTCTTTGTGTGTTTTAGGCATCTAAGTAGCTGTGGCATCATAGAATGAGTTCGGTAATGTTCCTTATGTTTCTATTACACAGAATAGTTTGAAGAGAATTGGAGATAGCTCTTCTTCAAAGGTCTGGTAGAACTCTGTGCTGAAACCGTCTGTCCCCAGGTTTCTTTTTGGATGGGAGACTTTTGATGACTGCTTCTATTTCCTTGGGGGATATATGACTATTTATTATATTAGTATATTATACCTGACCTTTATTTAATCTTCGTAAATGGAGTCTATAAAGAAAATCATGCATTTCATTTAAATTTTCAAATTTTGTGCTTTTGTAGCAAGACTTAATGATTGTTTGGATTTCCTCAGTGTTTGTTGTTATACCCCCCTTATTGTTTCTGATTTTGCTAATTGGATAGTTTCTCTCTGTCTTTTAGTTACTTTGGCTAAGGGTTTGTCTCTCTTGTTGATTTTCTCAAAGGACCAGCTCTTGGTTTTGTTGATTCTTTGAATCGTTTTCTTTGTTTCTAATTCATTGATTTCCGCTCTGAGTTTGATTATTTCCAATCATCTACATCTCTTGTGTGTGGCTGCTTCTTTTTTATTTTTTTCTAGGGTTTTTAGGTGTGCCATTAAGTTGCTTGTATGAGATGTCTCAACTTCTTCTTGAAGGCATTTAGTGCCATGAATTTTCCTCTTAGCTCCACATCCATTGTGTCCATAAGTGAGGGTAAGTTGTGCCTTTATTTTCAATGAAGTTTAGGTAATCTCTAATTTCTTTTTTATTTCTTTCCTGACCAAGCTATCATTGAATAGAGAGTTGTTTAGTTTCCATGTGTATGTAGGCTTTTTGTTATTTCTGTTGTTGAGGTCTAGTTTTATGCTACTGTGGTCTGGTAGGGTACAAGGGATTATTTCAATATTTTTGTATCTGTTGAGCATTGCTTGTGTCCAACTATATGATTGATTTTGGAGAAGGTTCTGTAGGGTGCTGAGAAGAAGAAATACTCTTTTGTGTTTGTGTGAAAAGTTCTGTAGACCACTATTAGGTCCATTTGATTTAGGTCCTCTGTAAGTGTCATTATTTACCTGTTTAGTTTCTGTCTAGATGGTTTGTCCCTTGATGAGAGTGGAGTGTTGAAGTCTCCCACTATTAAGGTGTTGGGATAGATGTGTGATTTCATAATGTTTTATTTATAAATGCAGTTGCTCTTGTTTGGGGGGCATAGATGTTCAAGATTGTGATGTCCCCTTGGTGGATTTTTCCTTTGATGAAAATTAAGTGTCCCTCCTCATCTCTTTTGAATAATTTTTGTTGAAAATATATTTTATTAGATAGTATGATGGCTACTTCATCTTGTTTTCTGGTCTGTTTGCTTGAAAAGACTTTTTCCAGCCCTTTACTCTGAGGTAGTGATTATCTTTGTTGCACAGGTGTGATTCTTGGATGCAGCAGATGTTGGATCCTATTGGATCCTATTTACACAACCATTCTGTTATTCTGTCTCTTTTTATTGGAGAGTTGAGTCTGTTGATGTTGATAGATAATAGTGACTAATGGTTAGTTACTAATGATAATAGTGACTAATGATAATGTTAGTTCATTTTATTGTGTAGTTGGTAGTGATACTGTGATTCATTGCTTGTTTTCTTTTAATTTTGTTGTGAAGTTATCTACATCCTGTGTTTTCCTGGGTGTAGTTGATTTCGTTAGATTGGAGTTTTCCTTTGCGTAGGTTCTGTAGGACTTGGTTGCTGTGTAAATATTGTTTAAGTTTGGTTTGTCATTGAATATTTTGTTATCTCCATCTATGTTGATTAAAAGCTTTGCTGAGTATAGTAGTCCGGGTTGGCATCTGTGGTCTCTTAGGGTCTGCATGACATCTGCCCAGGCTCTTCTGTCTTTCATAATTTTTGTTGAGAAGTCTGGTGTGATTCTGATAGGTCTACCTTTCTATGCTTCTTGGCAGTTTTCACTTGCTGCTTTTAATATTTTTTTCTGTAGATTTAGTGTTTTGACTATTATGTGATGTGAGGAGTTTCTTTTCTGGTCTTGTCTATTTGGTGTTCTGTAAGCGTCTTTTATTTTTACGGACCTCTCTTTCTCTAAATTGGGAAAATTTTATTTTATGATTTTCTTGAAAATATTTTCTGTACCTTGGAGCCTGGAATCTCCTTTTTCATCTATTCCTATTATTCTTAGGATTGGTCTTTCTATGGTGTCTTTAATTTCATGTCTTTTTTGAGAGATGTATTGATTTCTTCAATTGTATCTTAAGTGCCTAAGGTTTTGTCCTCCATGTCATGAACTCTGTTGGTGATGCTTACCTCTACGGATCTGATCCTTTTGCTAGGTTCTCCATCTCCAAGTGTTTCTCTGTGTGTGTTTCCTTCATTGATTCTAATTCCGTTTTCATGTCTTGCACCATTTCTTTCATCTGTTTGTGTTTGGATTCCTGTTTGTGTCCATGATGGCCTCTATTTTTTTTTTCTGTTCATTTCCTCTCTATATGCTTCTACAGGTGTCTCTATATGTTCCTCTACATGTTTCTCTATTTGTTTGGCTGAATTTTCCTGTATTTCTTTGAGAGCTTTCTTAATTTCCTATTTATGTGCCTCTAATAAATGGATAAGCATAGACTTGAGTTCATTTTCCTGTTTCCAATGAATTAAAATATCTGTTGACTTTTGGGGTTTCTGGTGAAGCCGTGATTCCTGATTATTGTTGGATGTGTTCTTATCCCAGCCTCTAGCCACCTTTTTATCAGTAACCTTCGCTGTTTGTACTGGAGCCTGTACTGCAGACTGAGTCCACCTGTCTCTGTAGTTTGGAATATTCTTCAGGAGGATGCGAGAGGTCCACTAGTTCCAGATTGGATGTTGGTGTTTCAGCTGTCACTAAGGGAGGACGTTTGCAGGGGTTCAAGTGCAGAAGTGTGCATGGAAGTGTGCCTTGGAGGACTGGGTTCTAGTGCATGTAGATGCCTTTAAGGGGGAGTTTAAGTGCTTGTGGGAGGGCTGGCAATGGTTTGTTAGTGCTGTGCAAGTGTGTAGGTGCCCTGAATGCCTCAGTGGCCCATAGGCCTGCCATACTGTCCTCTAGGTATTGAGATCTATCTTGGCTCCAGGAATTGTTTGCCTGGACTCCACAGGTAGCCCCCAGAACAGGGGCTTCAATTTTGAGAACACTGTCCCAAGGATCCCTATATTGCCCACAGTGGGGGTGGGATGGGTGGGAGGGATCAGGCTGCTAGCACAGAGGGACCCTGGAACTGGAGCTCTGCAGTCACTCATTTGAAGGAGCACAACTCGCTTGCAGGCCAATGTGGAAAGCACAAGACCCTCCCCTCCCCAGTTTTCTACTCTCATATTTGGGCTCATAGAGGCAAACAAAACTGTAGCTCTGTCCGTGGTGTTCCCTGTTTGGCCACATGCATGGAGCAGAGCATGGACTCCTGTGCTTGGGGACACCTCCACTATCTCAGCTTCCACTGTCCCAGTCACCAAGCAAGGAGGCTTTGCTTCGGGCAATGACAGCAGCAGCTGAGCAGGGAGGCTGGTGCCTGGATCCAAACTGTCCCAGCTCATCGGTTGCCTCCTCTCTCCCAGGAAGCCTCAATATTGATGTTCTGACTCCAGCTGCCTCTCTACTCACCACTTTCAGAGTTTCGGATCTTCTGTCCCTCAGATAGGGTGCATGCTCATCACTGCCATCTTGGAGCCCCGACAAATTTTATTTTTAACGTTTATTTTATTTTTGATTATGTGTATATTTATCTATGCGTATGTGCGAGTGTAAATAACTTCTGAGGCCGTAAGAGGGCCTCAACATCCTGAAGTTGGAATTATTGATAGTTGTGTACCACCTGAAGTGCTACATCTTAGCAGCAAGAATATTTTAATAAAAATAAGATAAATTTAAAAGTATAAGCCTTGCTATACATTCCTTTTTACAGTGAAAATAGATTTTTTTGTACAATATATTGTGACTAGTTTCCCTTCCACTAAGTCCTCCCAGATCTTTCCTACTTTTCCACCTCCCCCAATTCATATATTTTCTTTCTATTGCTAGGTTATAAACAAACATCTATTAAGAATAACAATAACAAAACAAAATTAAAAAGAAAATTCATTTAATTAAAAGAAATTTAATTTAAAGAAAATTAAATAAAACCAAAAATAGGATGAGACAGAAGAAAAAGAGGAAAAAAGAGGGCTCAAGAAACATATATAACAAACACAAAGACAAACACATGCAACTACAATAGATTTATATAAAAATGTGACTCTTTTGACAATAGTTCACAGTTTCCTAGAGTCACCTATTACCTATAAAGTATTAGGGCTGTGAAAATACTTGTCATTATAGTTTTTATAATCATTTTGCCCATTTTTATATAGATTCAATAAACGTTCATTTTATACATGTAACATTTTCCGGGAACCAGGCACCATTTTGAAAGGAAACCAAAATAGCCATTTTCTCATTTCTAGGTACATGAGTCAATCTAACCTGAAGACAACATTCAGGAATTGTTAAGCGAAAGCTACCATATGGAACTATTAACTCTTTAAAGTGTGTACCTGAAAATCTCAGTGCTTCTTGATGTGAATCAGTACAGATCAAGCTGCTGTTTGTAAGCTGTGCTTTACAACTTTTCTGTGCTACAAGATGGTTATTTGGCCTGTTTAGAGAGAACTCAGGCTTAGCATCGTCAAAAATTGCATGTGAGATCACACACTTGAAAGAGTGAGTCAGTATCCACCTTAGCTGCTCTTTTCCATAATACCTAAGCTCTTTTAAATATATATTTCAGTACTTGGACTTGACATATTCACCCCGTACTTCTTGTGATAATCTAGATTGAGCACATGCGATCTTTTCTCACTATCACAATAATTCATTTCTGGAAGCTATAACTGGCTTTTTACACCTGGATATTAAACTATGATTGGCTTCGGTGCAGCACAATAATGGTATTTGCCTGGCAAGTAGGATTGCCTCAGTCTAATCTTAAGGTCTGTAAACAATGCAATTTATGTTTTTCATGTACATGTGCTTATGTGTGTGTATATATTTTTATGTATGTGAAATAACGTCCATATTACCATATCAATAACATTTTAATGTACTTTATTGGACTGAAAGTCCTCTCACGACAGGGCTTTATAGCAACTGCCAGCTTGTGTGATGCTGTGTGGAGCAACTTAATAAACAGGCTTGAAAGAAAAGAACTCTGGCTTTTTGCTCTGGCATATTAAAAATCCTAAGGGCAGATACTGTATCTTCATTCCCAGTATACTCTTTTTTTATTCTTTTGCATATTGCATAGAAACATTCATTAGGAATCATGGAACTATACTCAGGTTTTGCTTTTACCTTTTTTTCAGTGATGTGTTTGCATACATTAGGGGCAGACTCAATTCAAAACTGTCTAGCTTCACCTCCTGCTTCTGGCTTGTACTGCCTTTCGACCTTCTCACCTCAGTGTTTTCATTTGTAGAATATTAAAAATGCACATCTCATTGAGTATACTTAAATAAAAAAAATTAGAGCTGAGTCTGAAGTATAATAATTAGCAAATATCTATTTTTGTTCTCTGTAGAGCTGATCAAGATAGTGAACTGATATGGTATGAGTGTGTCCCGGGCATCCTCTGCCTCTTTCCAGCATGCATGCTTCTATTTAAGGTGAAGAGCAAATGACATTTACAGGTTGAGAAAGGTGTGAAACTATTCATCTGAAGTGTTGCGTGCAAACATCTAAAGGCTGTTCTCGAGGATTGACAAGTACTGTGTGCTTCTCAGCATACTCCCTCCAAGTTCAGTCAGTTAGCATCAGCCTCAGATTCTTTCTACCAGAAAGGTCTCAGGATGGAAGGCAACATGAGCAATCTGCTGTTGTATTTCTGTGGCCCATTCCAAGTTACAGCCTCCTGTTCAGTTCTTCATAATTTCCCCCAACGTTGGTAGAGAAAGCAATAGTTCAGTGTGTTCAGTCATGACAAAATAACGTGTTCACCGAGGTGACCTGCAATGCTGTCCTCTATGCCTTGGTTTTCATGTGCATATTCTCAACTGAAAATTATTACCAGTATTTGATAGTTTAATATCATTTATAAAACTCTAAATTTGTGTTCTGTGAGGATTCCAGAGAACTCTTTCAGTAGCCACTTACTTTTAATGTCCTGTGGTATAGATATTAGTCACTTGAATGAGAAGAAATAACTTTTATACAGGAAAAGCTCATGAAATAGAAACAGAGCACCTGTACCCCACATCCTCCAAACTGGCTCCAGAATGCCACTGAATTTCATACCTGCCCACCAAAAACCTTTGTTTACTCTGAGCATTTAACTGCATTAAAAAAAAAAAAAACTTTACTGTTTAAAAGCATTCTCCCCTGGGTTGTAAGATGGCTCAGCCTGTAAAGGCACTTGCCACACACACACACACACACACACACACACACAAATAAATATTTTAGAAATATATAAAGTATTGTCAGGATCATCGCATTGAATCTTTGAGTTCACTCTAGAGTCCACCAGAAAAAGTACTGTCATCAGAAAGAAATGTTCACAGAATAAGATATCCAGTGCATCTAAAATTTCACCAATTAAGAGAACCTCTAACATTTGATGAAGAACGTTATGGTTAAATGTATAAAACCACTCTTTTAGTTCCCAGACCTTGTGGTGGTTTGAATAAGATTGGTTCAGGGAGTGGTACTACTTGGAAGGGATTAGGAGGTGTGGCTTGTTAGAATAGGTGGTCTTTTTGGAGAAAACATGCTACTAGGGATGGGCTTTGATGTTTCAAAAGCCTAAGCCAAGCCCAATGGTCCTCTCTTCCTCCTGCCTGTGGAGTGAGATATAGAACTTTCAGCTACTTCCCCAGCACCATGTCTGTCTGCATGCCAGCATGCTCCCTGCCATGAGGTAATAGACTAAGCCTTTGAATTTTTAAGCCAGCTCCAGCCAAACGTTCTCTTTGATAGAATTTACTGTGGTCCTGGTGTCTCTTCCCTACAATAGAACACTGACTAAGACAGACCTTTTGTGTGCTGCTGGGCATGCATCCATAGTCTTGAGTGTCTGTTATTGTAGTGTAGCTTCTTGCTTCCTTCACCTTGAGCTATTAATCTCTTTCAACTGTTTTTTTTTCCTTTCTGTCCTACGTATATTTGCAATCAAAATTACACATTTCACAAATAATAGGAAAGGTAAGTAGCAACTTAAATCAGAATTGAGTTCATTTCTGAGGGAGGTGCAAAACAGAAAAGCAGGATATTGGGAATAAAAAGGGCAAGCAGGAAATAAAAGCTTCATGATACCATAGTGCAATCATTGAATTTGTTTTTGTAGGGACACTTTGATTTTTCTCTTAGAAAAACAAATTATTTTATTTTCTGGAAATCATCAATTAAAAAGAAATTGTATTCTCACTCTAATCTTCATTTGCGTGGTAGGTATCATGATAGCCTTGTTGAATTTTATGTGAGGCATCCCATCACCTAAGAAGAAGAAGTAAGAGGTGGGGAAGTTAAAGGTCATCCTGAGCTACCCAGGACTAACCTGGCTTATGAAAGACTCTTGTTTCATTTTAAAGGATATATGCTGTAGAGTAAAAGAACAAGTATTTCAATACGGTGAGATGGCTCATCCGGTAAAAGTACTTGATCCAAAGCCTGAGTGCTTGAGTTTGCTCACCAGAACTCACTTCGCTGAAGAAGAGAATAGAGCCCTCCAACTCCATTCTCACACTATGGCATTCAGCCCCATACATTAATACATATATGAAAATAATAAAATCATAAATATTTTACTCATACTTGACCTAAAATTGAATCCCAGTCTTCTATGTGAATATATCCAAAGCAATTTTATAGGCTTAAAAGCATATTGGTATTTTTAATAGTAATACATTTACACATGACCAAACCATGCCACATGCAGGAATGAACATATTATTATTTTCTTCCTCAATAGATAATTACTGATATTAGTCATAAATCATGAGCAGGGATGTTTCAAACATTTCATACAGAAACACTTAGGAATGTTAAAAGCACTTATACCTGACATTCAGAATCAGGAAGTCAACAGGGTAAAATAATATAAATGTTTAAATTGATGCACGTTATTATTAATGATTATAGTTTGAGAAGAATATTCTAAAACTAAATCCTGACTTCCATTTTTACAAATACTTCTGTGTGTGTGCGTGTACATACACATATATTTATGTAAGTGCATATGTATCCATCTGAAAATGTAAAGTAATTTATTTGGCCATATTTCTGGTTTCAGACAATAATTACAATATATGTAGAATAAATAATAATTCTACACATTTACGTGTTTAAGATTTGAATAACATAAGAGAAAGTCTGGATCTTTACAGATGATTGCTCTTAGACAAACCTTATTTTAGAATAGTATACTTCTGTGTCAGAAGATTGAGAAATATTTTCCGAAACTAATAAACATTGCCTTCTGTAAACAACACACAAATTAATTCTGACCTAATTCTTAGTTCCAGTCCAAAATTTTAGGCAGCCAAGTATAATTTGACAAGCCTCCTCAATTAGTTTATGAGAGCATGTCACTGCCAACTTCCTCATTTGAATCTTGATTCAGTGCATTCTCTCTTTCACTTGCCTACTAGACACATACACATACAATTCTCATCATTAATACTCCTCTTAAACTTTAAGGTGAAATACGGCTTTGATGGCAATGGGGACGGATGCTATGAATCAGTTTATTCAAGGACCCTATCCATTGTATACCACCTAGAAATGCAGGAAAACATTAAAGGTATTCTGATAGCATGGTGGTTTTTAATGCAAAATGTCTCCCATAGGCTCAAGGGTTTGGATGCCTGCCCTCCAGCAGGGGGCAATGCTTGCCAAGGTTTTGCAATCTTCAGGCTGCCCAGAGTCACTGGAGGAAGTATGTCACTGTGGGTGTTTTTTTATTTTTTTTTTATTTATTTTAAATTTTTTTTGGCTTGATTGCCTCACCCTACCTTCTGTCCACTGTTTCCTGAGTACAGTGCAGGGTAACCAGACAGCTTCAAGTTTCTGCTGCCGCACCTGCCCTGTCTGCTCATGTCTCTTCCACCATGATGACTGTATACCTCCAAAAACAATGTCAAAATTAGCCATTTCAGCACGAGGTGGCTTTTGTTAGGATATCTTATTACAGCAACAGAAAGGCGACTTAGGCAAAAAGGCTCAACCATATCGAAAGAATTTAATTGCTCATTTCTGACTTCAAAGGGAGGTGAAAACTCTAAAAAGGCCTTTATCACCTCCCTACTTCTTTGCTATCTGCTTCTGAAAATGCTATTTTTTGTTTGTTTGTTTCCATGACTAGGCTAGAAAAACATATAATTCTTTCATATGAAGTATTTACAGAAAAATTTTTAATGGAACTTTATCAATTGTTAGAAGAGGTATAACTCAGGAGTTGCTCAATACAAAAATAAAGAAAATTAAAAAAAAAACACCTAAGCGTAGAGCAAAGGGCACAGAAAGCCAGAGGGTTTTTCTATATCTGAATCTAGCCAATAAAGAGGAGGTGGGAGGAAGGTTGTAATTACACCCATGTGAGTGTAATGCAACTGCATAGAAATGTAAGACAAATTTGCAACACGTGTGAGGTGATCATTTAAGCTAATCCTATGATATGAATATGGTCAAATGCCTATAACCCAATTATAAAAAGGAAAACATATGGATATAAAATATTTGCTTATTAAATGAATATGCCCTTTATATATGAAAGTGTCCCATTCATTCTAACATCTTGATTATCATATTAGAATTAAGCTACCTAATTTTAAAAGAAAATCAGAACATTTTAATAACCTGCAGTGAATAAGATACACATCTTATGAAAGTTTTTTTTCTTCAGAGATCTTATGTAAAATGTGTGCAAAAAAGCTACCTGTTAAGTCAATTTAGGAAAATATTCACGAAGATTAAGTCAAGTAATGGATGGATGAATGCTTAGAATTTAGTATACTTTCAGAAAAATCTAAATTGTAAAATTCAAAGAAGAATTTGGAGAGAGAGAGAAATGAAGCCTGGTTTCCCCTGCATGTTCTCTGTTCTTGGTGTGGCTGTGCCAGGGCATCACTGACAAAGTGTGGGCTCTCTAATCAATCTCTCTTTCTCCAGCACATTCAAGCAGCCATTGCATCTTCCCATTTATTCATCAATGTAGCTTTTTTTCTTTTTTTACTTCCTTTTAGATTCTAAATTCTGATCTAATTATAGTAAAAAAAAATACTCTCCAGCTGAGACTGAACTTCATTCTTACAGCCTTTAAAATCTACCCTCCGAAGAAATGAAAGAATACAGGTGAAGGTAAAATACCGTGCAATTTCAGCCATTCTCTGATCCAAATTCAGCCAAGGTTACTGACTACCATCATGCTTCCTACTATGACAAGTGACACCTTCAATGGCAAAGTCCTTCCATAGCATCAGGTTTCTTTCCCACACTTCCTGATTCCATTTACACTTACATGCTAGCGTGACTCTATGTCTCTACAGGACATGGCATTCAGTGTACCTAGATACTTTGATTCTTCCCCATGAGCTTCATGCATCTAGAGACCTCTCACAAGCTCATACTACTGGTGCCTCAAGCCTTAACTTAACAACACGACATACAGGATATTTTTGTCTTTCGTATTTTATGAGGTTAATGTGCTCTGCTAAGGAGGGGACTGGTGTTTTGTTTTGTTTACAACAGGATGAATAAACACTTACATGGTAAATGGTTAATATAAAGGAAAATATCTCACATAGTTACTATTTTTTCTTGTCTGTTATAGGAACAGCTGTACAATTCACTGGCACAATATTTTTTTTTTTCATTTTGTGCCACCCTCTTTCATCTCAAATGTTCATTCTCCAGGTCTTCTAGAAAAATCCTGGCGTGTTTTTTCTCCTGTGCTCTCTGTAACAATATATAATGATTGGTTTATGCCTCCCTGTATTAGACGGAGAGCTATGTGAAGGCAAAATTCATGACAGATTAACTTTACATGTCCATTTCCTATGTGCTTAGATAACCCAGTAATTACTTATCAACTATGAACAATGAAAGCGGTGAGAAATGGGATCATGTAGAGACATAATCCGAATTTAAAGATAGATGGCAGAAGTCAGCTGTTTGTTAAAAAATGACAAAAAATGAGACAAAAAATGACAAAAGGGCCTGTGATATGTTGATAAAGAACTGCATAAGGAAAAGGAAAATATTAAGAGCAAAAATCGGAGAGGTGATGAAATGAGCGAAGTGAGTAGGATAGTTTGAGGACAAAATCAGAGAACCAAAGTGCAGAATCCAAACAATGGAAACTGACAGGAACAACCTAATCCTGCAAGGACAAAGGTGACAAAAAGGATGAGAGACACTAGGAGTCCTGTTGACATCTTTACAGAAAACAGAAAACAAGAAGTAGATACTTAAATAAACCAGGAATTTAAAAATGACCCAAGAACAACTGAAGAAAGAAACAACGACAGGACTAAGAACATAGTATCTAGGGAGGAATACAGAAGAGAGGCGATCACTTGGCATTACAGTAGAACAGAGTTCATCTAAATATTGATTATTTCATTTTATTATTAGGCTATTAAAGTTGAATAAAAACCAATAGCTTGAAGGTATTTTTAATTTAAAAATAATTGACAAACATTGAACCTGAAGTTAGCAAACACTGGCCACACAGTCATCAAGAGTATTGCAAGATGCACATGCCTTCTTTAAAAATTGTAAGCTTTGCTCTTATCAGGACTGACTGATCGAAATTTAGTATCTGACCTTGGCTCTAGCAAATGTTCCAGAACTTGAAAGGGTGTTGTGTAGCTCTTCATTCACTATAAGAATAGCAGTCCCCTGGCACTGTAGAGTCTTTTTTTTTTTATAAGGGAGGAGGAAATGGGAAGCAAAGCAACGTAGGCAGATGTCCTGGACACTGTCAGAGGAGGTGACTTTTATGTGATGTGACTCACCCTGACATTTCTTGGTATTCCATTACAAATCGGAGAGATTGGGTTTTCACTCGTGAGTTACAATTGCCTCAGGTACCCAGATTCTATGTGGGCTCTTTAACGGAGGTCAGCCAACACTTATTGTGAAACAGCACTCAAACACATGGAGACCAGTTGGCAAATTGACAGCCCTTGTAATCAGATATTTTGTAAGAGGCAGACCTTGAAAGATGTCAAGGAGTTATTTAGGGTGCATCTAAACACATATAAACAACACAACTGTTTTGGAGTTTCTTTTTATTTGAGGTAAATTTAATAGTTTGAAATTTTAATCTTTTTGTGCAGGGATAAAGATACAGCAGAGATTTAGGGAAGGCCCATCCAATGCCTGGCCCAACCAGAGCCCTACCCCATGAGGAAGAGCCAACCCCTGACACATTTAATGATACTCTGCTCTGCTTGCAGACAGGAATCTAGCACAGCTGTCCTCTGAGAGGCTACCCCCAGGAATGGATGGAAATAGATGCTGAGACTCACAGCCAAATATTCATGGAACCCTAAGAAGTCTTGTGGAAAAGTAGGGAGGGAGGGTGGAAGGACCTTAGGTGACAGGAGCTGCACAAGAAGGGTAGCAGAGCCAACTAACCTGGCCCTTAGGGTCTTGCAGAGACTGAAGCACCAACCAAGGACCATGCTCTCCTACACAGCTGTAGCAGATGGGCTGTTCAGGCTTCATGTGGGTGCCCTAGTAAGGGGAGTGGAAGCTGTTTCTGGCATAGACTTCTTTGCCTGCTTTTTGATCACTCCTCCCCTGGTAAGATTGCTTCAACAGGCCACATGGAAGGGGAATTGCTCAGTACTGGTGTGACTTAATGAGATGGAGTGGGTGGGTAACAAGGCGTTCCCCTTTTCTGAGGAATAGGGAAGGAAGGGAAGGAGAGTGGGACTGGGAGGGGAGGAAAGGAGGGAGAAGACTAAGATCAGAATGTGCAGTGAATAAATTAAGAGGATAGACAGGAGAAGCAGCAGAAGAGAGATAACAGGAAGGGAGCCTACCACAGACATCCTCTAAAAGATTCCACCCAAGAGGGGATTGAAGCAGATGCAGAGACTCACAGCCAAACTTTGAGTAAAGCGTAGGGAGTCTTATGGAAGAAGGGGGATATAGAAGGACCCAGAGTGGACAGGAGCCACACAAGAAGACCAACAAAGCTAAAAAAGAAAGAAAGAAAAGAAGAAAGAAAAAGAAAGGAGAGAGAGAAAGACAGGCAGAAAGAAAGAAAGAAAGAAAGAAAGAAAGAAAGAAAGAAAGAAAGAAAGAAAGAAAGAAAGAAAGAAAGAAAGAAAAACTGGGCCTAGGGAGAAGTGCAAAGATAGATACATCAACCAAAGACTGCTTAGAGAGGACCTAGACTCCCTTCTCAGACATAGCCCCTAGACACCTCGGTCTCCATATGAGTTCCTTGTAAGGGGAAAAGAGTCAGTCTCTGACAGGAACTTGGTTGCTTGCTCCTTGATCACTTCTCCCTCATGGGGCAATCCAGCCAGTCCACAGCAGTCCTGATGGAAACTGATAGGCTAGGGTCAGACAGTAAGGGAGAAGGACTTTCCCTATAGTGGACTAGGGAAGAGGGATAGGAGAGGAAGAGGGAGGGAGGGGCTCTAGCTGGGATACAAAGTGAAAATATTGCAAATAATGATAAAAATAATAAATTAAAATTGAAGCTTTTATTTGGAGGAAGCCAAGGAAGAGAAAAACAGATTTTATATGTATGTAAAGAAGCAACCATCACTATCAAATTATTTTGAAATGTATCAGAAATGCCTACTGGAGGGGCATTCAGTTCCTTCTTTTGCATCACATAGAATGCAAATTGATTTTCCTTCTATCTCAATCATATTACTGATCTACAAACACTTCCCTCCTTGACTACTTGAGGAGAGTTGGACTCTCTCTACCTTACTGACCAAGAGTCTCAGGATAGCATGGTTATAAAACATCATAGTAATATCTGGCTTTAATAGTTAATGGAAAAAGAGAAGGTGCTGCCAACCCTTTTGGAAAATAGAACATGCATATTCAATGTTTTTTCCACATCTTTCAAGCTGCAATACTTCAGAGGCCTTTGAATAACCTTGTGATTATCCACATTCATCCAGGAAGCTGAGTCAATCACCAGGAAATTGATATCTATTAACAGCTAGATTATTAAATTTAAAAATCATCATAACATAAACAGTGTCTGCTTCATTGATAAATACTGATCTTCAACTTCTGAAAATACAATTAAAAATTTTAGTACCTAAATATCATAAGAACATTTCTAGAACCCTAATAATTCCTAATGGGCTTCCTGATTCAGAAGGTAATATAAACAGCTAATTTCACTCTTTCTCTGGGTCTTTTGTAGACCAGAGATGTTATGGTTTGATTCTGATATCTCCCCCAAATAAGTACCCTGTTATGAGAGCATATACCATAGTTGTGGCTAGTGACTAGGGAAGCTATTGAAAATCCGTGACCTCTATGGTGGAAGTAGGTCCTTAGGAACAGTCTTCAAATGTTTCTTTCCAACCCAGGCTCTGATCAATGTTCTCCACATCCTGATTATTCATCAGATAATTATCCAAACTTGTGCTCTCATTTCTACGGCATGAGCACTATTTTGCCCGCCCTGCTACAGTTGGAATTGAACTCAGGTCTTTAGGTTTAGCAGCAACCATCTTTAAGCACTGAGCTCTTATTTTTTTTTTTGATTCTTATTTTTTAAAAATTTTCATGCATAATTTAAAATTTTTTACTGTCTTTTTTAAAGTAGTAGTATTATACTTATTTTTTCATTTTTTATTTTAATTTTTATTAATTACACTTTATACAATTTGTATCCCCCCATAAACCCCTCCCTCCTCCCCTCCCAATCCCACCTTCCCTCCCCCTTCTCCACACATGCCCCTCCCCAAGTCCACTGATAGGGGAGGTCTTCCTTTCCTTCCTTCTGATCCTAGTCTATCAGCTCTCATCAGGAGTGGTTGCATTGTCTTCCTCTGTGGCCTGGTAAGGCTGCTAAGGCTGCTATCTTATAGATTGCAACAATGAATTGCAAAATGCATTCATTAATCTATGCTTAGGATAAGAAAGTGATTTCTTAATCATGTATTTTCACAGGGAGATCCATACTGTACATTCCTTGGTTAGCTATTGTACTTTATTGAAAATAGCAGCTCAAGAAATAAAACAATCATAGGATCTAGCAGTGCGTTAGAAGAAGATAATGTATATATTATGTATATGTATGTGTGTGTCCATTTTTAACATATATATTTAAAAATTATATATACCCATTTTAACATATATATGTTAATATGTAAATATATCCACTTTAACTATTATGTGTAGCCAAATTACTATTGTGCAGGACATCATATGTATAAAATGAGAGACTATTTGTTATATTACCAACTTTGACTTCTACCCTGACATGTCTAACTATATACACTTAAAGTAATTGTGATGAAATTGTAATGTGGATAAAAACTATGTTTATGCTTTCATGCTAAATTTAACTGCATAGAAAATATTGCATCCAAGAAAAAAAAAACTTTAAAAAAGTGGACATAAGAAAAGAGTAAAAAAAATTGTTGCAATCATTTTAAAACAATCACAGGTTTATTATAGATGGTGTGAAGCAAAATTTAGTAGTCTTTGGATTCATTTTAAGTTGGAGCTGTTTTAAGATTCCAAAAGTGATAGTGCAGCTCTCCCATTGTTGAGGTGTAGACACACACTATGCCTGTTTGCAGATGCCTCTGGTGAGAATGCTTGTGTTTGAATTTTGCAAAATGGGTCTATTTTCCAATATGTTCTCACTCAGTGTACTTGAGAATTCTTTTATAACAGCCTAATTTTGGTTCACAATATCCTCAAAGTTACTGAGACATCAGAAACTTTTTAAACTAGATTAAAATACTTCATTAGGACACTGCTTTTGGCAAGAGCTGTGCACTCTGAACGTCTGAAGCCAGAGAACCTCTAATATGATGTATACTCTGATCTTGTTCTTTCTTCTACCTTTCTTCCCAATTTACCATGTTTTCTAGTGGAGAACCTATCAGTTTTCTTGATGTATGCTTTCTAGTAGCTCCTGTTTTTATGCAAATTCCTTACTAGCCTATAATTGTAGAAAAAATTTACATGATCCTCTAACTCTTCCCAGACTAAGTATAGAGTCTAAGTCATCGTTCCTCATAAATGGAGTTACACACACACACACACACACACACACACACACACACACACACACACACTGGTCAAGATAGTGAAAATAAACCTGTGTAGATTCATAGTTGGTTGCCTGGCCTTAAACATTTTTAGATCCTTCTCTGTTAGATAAATCACTAAGGAAAACAAAACCAATATGCAATTGATATGCCACACTTGTGAAGCCTAGCCCCAATGAATACAGTGACAAAGCACCCCTACACTTAAGGCTCAGAGAACATTGCAGAAGAGGAGGTGGAAAGATTGTAAGAGCCAGAGGATCAAGGACATTGCTTTGACATTGTGTCTCCCAGTAGGTACACTCAAAAAGTCTCATCAGCTGGTGAGTTGACAAGGTGGGCACCAACAAAAATCCCAAACTGCATAATGTCTCACAGGGTCTCAAGCCTACACAAAATACCACAGGCAAAGTGAGTAAATTGGGAGCAGGGAAGAATATACCAATTTGGATGCCAAATGGTCATCCCTGAAAACCTACATTATATGGACACGATAGGTTATATTAGAGAATATAAATGGAGAGAAATGCATATATACATGCAATAACAATCGATTAAAAACACTGGTCATGAATTTGAAGGTGAGCACAGAGGTATATGTAGGAAGGTTTGGAGGGAGGAAAGGGGAGAACAAATGTAATTAAAATACGGTCTGAAAAAATAAATTTAGAGAAGGGTCTAAACAATTTTGAGATGGCATTTTGACATATCCAGTCTTCTCTCTGTTCCCCATATGGGAAGTCATTATGCATTGTTTCTTATGTCCTCTTCCTTACTTAAGACTTTCAAAATTTTTCAGAGAGATGGCAAGATCAGTAATGGAAATTTTGGCTTCTTTGTAAACTCGATTATGTTATATAAACATGTGTTTGTTTTAATCTCAAGAATGGGATTTTAGTTGGGCTATTGCTTGTTCACAGTTGTTAACTGCCTCTTGCAACACCTGGCCTTTGTCATCTGGTAATGGCCTACCAAGTGCAGCAGGGAGAGGGGCGTAGTGTAGGATTCTGAGGATATAAATTTGAAAGCCAGAAAGAGACAAGGTGACATGGTAAGCATTGTTAACGTGTGGCCTGTAGCAGTTTGGAGAGATCCAAGAGACAGATGTACTTGCTGAGAAGTGTAAACACTATGGAACAATATGATTATACTGAGCAAATGTTAATGCAAAGAAGACGCAGAGCAGGGGTTAATGAGGAATAAGAGGGGGCAAGGGAATTGTCATATCTACACAAGGGGAGCTGAATTATAATTGAGATACATATGAGAAATAAATTACTTTTAAAAACAACACCATCAAGAGCTTCAACTACAAACCATAAAGAAAACATTTATTTTGAACTACCACAAATTAGGAAGTAGGGCAAATAGAATGCTATTCTGTGTATGACATATTTTATAAAAATTGTAGTAAGGACCATTTCAGTTCAAGTTCCCAGGTATAGGTGAGACTTGAAATAAAAAAAAAATTGAGTTTTAAATATGGGAAATCATGATTTATCTCTAAATATTTCTATATTCTTATTCTTCAAAACATTAATAGTATATTTGCTATGATCATCTTTGTGTTTATAGCATTTCAACCTGCTTTCCTCTCATCTTTTACTTCATTATCATCAAGTTGCAGCCATTTTATCAAGTTTATACAATTTATTACATAGTATTTTTTAGATGTCTTATTTGTCTTTTTAATGTGTCTTTAATTTTTTCTTTGACAATTTTCCTTCTTGAATGCTTTATAACTTGTCATTAAATTTTATGTCTTGTTGGTATAATGTTCTTGTGGATTGTGTACAATTTACCTTTGTTCACTCAAATGCTGATTTCTCTACCCCACTATCTAGTTTCAATCATATGACATTTATTCTAAGCATCCCCTCTCTCAAGTTTGTGTAAACATGACACCATTTGTTCTATGTATCATCAATGAAACAACCAGCCAATGCTGAGCAAAAGAGCGAATAGGGTGGGACATTCTGATCTGGAAGGGAGTAGAAAGAAGCAAATGGGAAGAGTCATGAAGAGAGATGTGAGAAAAGAAGACTTGGAATTACCAGGAGAGATGAACCAGACCTAAGATATGACTAAAAGCAAGTATAATCTGAGAAATTTGAATGTGAGGAAGCTATGCAGGCTTGGAGTAATCATTGCCCAGCATTGTGCTCTAGGTTAACTAAATAAATCCTAGTCTCTGTGTGGTGATTTGGGTATACAGCTGGTTTTTCCATAACCACGGTTTCAGTGAAAGATAAATTACTTTTAAAAACAACACCATCAAGAGCTTCAACTACAAACCATAAAGAAAACATTTATTTTTGAACTACCACAAATTAGGAAGTAGGGCAAATAGAATGCTATTCTGTGTATGACATATTTTATAAAAATTGTAGTAAGGACCATTTTAGTTCAAGTTCCCAGGTATAGGTGAGACTTGAAATAAAAAATATTGAGTTTTAAATATGGGAAATCTTGATTTATCTCTAAATATTTCTATATTCTTATTCTTCAAAAGTTTATTATTAAACTTTAATAATCAACAACAGTATATTTTGATCACTTTCCTCTTATTTTTATCAAATCATTGTATCCTTTGCCCCATTACCTCTGGCTGTCTCATGGTATATTGATTTTTAAAAATGTGTTTATATGTAATACGATTAATATATGCTTATAAAATGTGCGTCTACTTCTATCCCTATGAATAGAAAGATGCAGGCAAATGGGGTTATAAATTTTGAATCTGATAGAACTGTTGTACATCAGTTTTATTTTCAGTTTTGCATTTGTTTCATAAAAAACAACATATATTATGAATTGATCAGATTCTTACCTGCAATACCATCATGGATTCTCCTGTCATCTGGGAGTAGGAGTTTCCTCTTCCTGATGCCAAGGACATCCTCTTCCCTCAGCATAATGAACTTCTCATATTCTATGACTGACATTTTAGGTTGTGGTGAGGGTAATAAGTTTGGTATGTGTTCTAAATGTCTGATATTTCCTTGGAAATACAGAATACAGGAGCCTCTCCAGTCACTGTCCAACATTAATATTCCTTCAAAAGTTTTGAATTCACTTCCTGAGTTTCAAGCTCTGATTTTATGCTTATTTTTTCACTTTTTAAATTTTATTTATATTTTTATAAATTAGTTTATTCACTTTGTATCCCTGCTATAGCCCCCTCCCACATCTCCTCTCATTCCCACCCTCCCTCCCTCATCTCTTCCATGCCCCTCCCCAAGTCGATGCTAGGGAAGGTCCTCCTCTTCTTCCCTCTGATCCTAGCCTATCAACTCTCATCAGAAATGGCTGCTTTGTTTTCCTCTGTGGCCTGGTAGGGCTGCTTACCACCCCCTCAGTGGGAGATGATCAAAGAACCAGTCACTGAGTTTATGTCAGAGACAGTTCCTGTTCCCCTTACTAAGATGCCCACTTGGAATTGAGCTGCCATGGGCTACATCTGTGCAGGGGTTCTAGGGGTTCTAGGCTATCTCCATGCATGGTCCTTGGTTAAAGTATCAGTCTCATAAAAGACCCCTGGGCCCAGAATTTTTTGATCTGTTACTCTACTTGTAGAGCTCCTGTCCCCTCCAGGTCTTCCTATCTCCCACTACATTCATAAGATTCTCTGTACTCTGCCCAAAGTTTAGCTATGAGTCTCGCATCTCCTTTGATACTTTGCTGGGTAAAGTCTTTAAATGGCCCTCTGTGATAGGTTTTTGTCCTGTTGCCGGTTTTCTCCCTCTTCCAATATCCATCACCTTTGCCTCTCTGCATGAGGATTAATCATCTTACTCAGGGTCCTCCTCCTTGCTTACCTTCTTTAGGTTGACAAATTTTAGTATGTTTATCCTATATTGTATGTCTGATATCCAATTATAAGTGAGTATATACCATGTGTGTCTTTCTGCTCCTGGGATACCTCACTGAGGATGATCTTTTCTAGTTCCCAACATTTACCTGCAAATTTCATAATTTCCTTGTTTTTAATCGCTGAATAGCAGTCCATTGTGAAAATGTACCACAATTTCTGTATCTGTTCCTCAACTGAGGGACATCTGGGTTGTTTCCAGGTTCTGGCTATTACAAATAAAGCTGCTACAAACATGGTTGAGTAAATGTCCTTGTGTACTTGAGCCTCTTTTGGATATATGCCTAGGAGTGGTATAGCAGAATCTTGAGGAAGTGTTATTCCTAATTGTCTGAGAAAGCCCCAGACTGATTTTCAAAGGGCTTCTAAAAGTTTACATTCCCACCAGCAGTGGAAGATGGTTCACCTTTCTCTACATCCTCTCCATAATGTGTTGTCATTTGAGTTTTTGATCTCAGCTATTCTGATATTTCACTCTTATATCGTTTTGATTTTCATTTCCCTGATGACTAAGGACATTGAGCATTCTTTATGTGTTTCTTTGCCATTCAATATTCTTCTATAGAATTCTCTGTTTAGCTCTGTGCCCTGTTTTTTAATTGTGTTACTTGATTCTTTGCTTTTTAGCTTCTTGAGTTCCTTATATATTCTGGATATAAGCCCTCTGTCAGATATAGGGTTGGTGAAGATTCTTTCCCATTTTGTCCTGACAGGTGTCCTTGGGTTTACAGAAGCTTTTCAGTTTCATGAGGTCCCATTTAATGATTGATTTTATGTTTCTAATCGCCTGTGCTATGAAGCACCATGGCCCAGAACTATGTTCAACACTGCAGTACCATTCTGCTAGGGCCATGTTTCCTTCTATGCTTTACCTATTGTCATTTCATCGACACTCTCCCAATTGAGTGTTTTTATTGTCTCAGTCCCTCTTCTCTGGACTTGTGCTAATGTCAACGGTGGGCTGCTGCCTCATTGAAATCTAAAGAATGTATTTGTGGTGGTTTGAGTGGGGATGGCCCCATAAGCTCATAGATTTGAGTGCTTGCCCCACAGGAAGTGCCACTGTTTGAAAGGATTAGGAAGTATTGCCTTGTTCCTGGAATCATGACACTGGAATTGGTCTTTGAGATTCCAAAAGCCCATACCAAGCTTAGAGTTTCTTTCCTCTTACTGCCTTCATACCTGGATGTAGAACTTTCAGCTCCTTTCGAGAACCATGTCTGCCTGCACGCTGCCATGATGATAAAGGATAAACCTCTGAAACTGTGCAATCCCAACTTACACACTTTCTATTATAAGAGTTGACATGGTCATGCACTCTCTTCATAGCAACAGAACATGGACTAAGACAATATTTTATTAGGTAATTTTAAATATATACGTTTTTATACAACTGAGAAGGGTGAAATTCTAGGTGACAAAAAAGTTAATTTGCATGGTTGGGAACTAATTGCCTCTTAATTTTCAGAAAGTTTGTTTGAAATAATTGAAATTCAGTTAACTACTGCTAGCTTAAGGTCAAATTCAAACTAACTTTATATAAAAAAAAATTTTTCAAATATGATTACATAATTGTCATACAGGATCAGCAAATTTTATAAAACTTAAATTATGATAGTCATTCAAGATGAAACTGCCAAATATATTATTGTTCAATACTATGGAATAGTATTTTTATAGAAAACCATATACATATCTATATTGTATATATGTGTATGTTCCTTGACTGGGGGAAATGGCAGAACTGGGAGAAGGGAAGTACATGAGGTAAAAGACATAGAAAGACAGACAGACAGAGAGAGAGAGAGAGAGAGAGAGACTATAATACTTAGACAAAGAGAGTGTTAGAATTTCTGCCTGTACACAAACCCAAACTCAGTTATCCTGTGCATGAAAAGGACTAAGAGGTTATTATTAAGCTACAGGCTCTGACTAGAAAAAAAAATACTGTCAAGTGCTTAAATGGGAAAAATAGAAACTGATAACTAAAAGACATTCATAATGAAATGCTATGTATAAGTTTAATTTTCTTATTTTTCAATGAAAGTTGGAGTGACATCTTCACTCTATTTTAGCTGTGAAAGGTGGATTTTCTTTCAGTGGAATGCAAGATGGAGCTAAATTCTGTTTTAGAGGATAATTTCTATGCGAAATAAAAACAAAGTGTGAACAGGAATAGAATTGCCGCAGGTATTGCTTCATACAATGTAGGTCAGAGTCCTTTTCTGTTTTATTGAGTAGTTTACATTTCCATTAAAATCCTTTTTAAAAATTGACTTTAATTTTTAAAGCTTCTCATCCTAGTTTTACATATAAGACACTGTGGAGCATGTCATATGATTACTGTCACATAAGTATGTCGCTGCCCCTTGCTGGGAGAAGGGTGTCACTGGTTGAACTATATTTTTAAAAGTATTATTTCAGATTTTTTTCAAACACATTCCCTGAAGTGAACTATAGATATGGATATAGGGCACATAGATGACAAAGGTTTTTGGCACAAACAGCATTTCAAATTAAGGCATCTACTAAAGTTTGCTTTTGCCATCATGCTTTCTATGTTGGCTTTTAAAAATGTGTTGAACAATTGTATGCTTATCTCACTTATTTTTCCATTGAATATATTTAAGTATTTATTAGCCAAGACCTAAAAGTAGTGATTAATGTACACATTCTCTCAGTCATTTATATAAAAAGTATCACACACAGTAGCTAGGCCTTGTAACAAAAGTTTACAATGTTATTTTTTAATAATTTTCATATTGTTTAGAACCATCCATTGAAAAAGAATTTTTAGGTCTTTCAAGTTACTGCTTGTGTGTAATATTTGAAAACTTTTTCTCAGTCTTCACACTGAAAGCCAATGTGTGTTACCAGTAAGTTATGATTTAAATTTATTCATTAGCCCATCATAACACCGTTTTTGTGTGTAGTGCATCCTCATAAAATAGTTTCCTACATGTAACATGTCCGTCACAGAGTAGTCTTCTGTTCTTGTAGCTACATGAAGACTATATAAATTGCTTTCAGTTTTATATTCTTCAGCAACTGTTAAGAGAAGCATTACACATCTTACTGCTCATTGCTTAATTACATAAAGACATTTACAACCTGTTTTCAACATTCTGTTTCCCTTAATGACATCCTTTTCCTTAAAGGGTGGGTGTAGGCAGCTAGGCAACTGCAAGAGATGTCCTCTTGAAGATTTTGCCTTTATTGAAGGCTTGCTCACACACTGCAAAGCTCCCCCCCCAAAAGAAGTGTTCTAAGATCAGGGTCTGGGTTGCCTCACTGTCAGGATCCAGTTTCCATATGCGTAGTATTCATAGTCTACCTTTCAATCCAGACTCAGTGGCAAGGCATGTTATGGCCTAGGAAGACCCAAACATAAAACTGATGTCATAGGCTGCAAAGAGTGACACTCGCAAGAGTCCACTCACTAGAATATTCCAGTAAGTGGATTTCAGCTCGTGAAAGACTAAGGAAATGTTCCACAAAACCATGCTTGGAACAGTGCAGGAACCCGAATCTTCATCAAAGTGCTACCAGAATAGGTCAGAGTCACAGAGAGGGCTTCTTCATTGAAGACACATCCCCAATCTCATCACCACAATGATCTGGAGCTAATTAATGGAGGTTAAGGAACAAGCAGTTAGGACCATGAAATGGAGAAAACAAAGCTTTGAAACCTTTTCATAGAGCTATAACAGATTGGTGACACAGTATCAGTTTTTCACTTGCTGGGGAATTCTCATTTTCAAGAGAGCATCCAGAAGTCATAGGACATGGGGCCTGGCATTGCAGACAGGAATAAGGGATGAGGGTCTTGAGGTCTTTTCAGTTTTCAGTATACATGCACAGGGTCCTACTACCATGGTAACTCTGCAGAGAATAAGTCCAGTCTGACTGTACTACCACAAAGTCTCAAAAATATTTTTAAACATACATATTGCTTCTAGAATATAACACAATGCACAGTTCCTGCATAGCTGTCATTATTCATTGGGGTTTCAAATATACTGATTTGCAGTCTCAGGAATGGCACAGGCCACACACCCTGATGATGTGGCAGTAGGTAGCAGCTCGTTAAGAGCTTCAGAGTGAACATACCCTAGTTATCAATTTCTGTGGACAGATAGTGTGTTCTTAAGACAGTATATTCCCTGCCTCAAAATGTGGAGGTGCAAGAGTACGAAATAATAGCTTTATAAGAAATGTTGCTTCTATTCACCACAATCCTGGCACGGTACATTCATACCTTCCTAATTCTATATTTACATTTCCCTTGCCACTCAGAGAAACTTGGAAATTTCAGCAATGTGACAAACATGTAGCCACCATCAGTTATCACACATCGCTCCCCACGCAATTACCTCGTGAAGTCTGTCATCTCCATCATGATCATGCACATCTTCTTGGCAAGAACAATGATGTCGTTGCTTGTATCATCCCATATCTCGATCTCAGCATCCAACTTGCTCTTCACCTTCTTGAAATCTGCTACTTGCTCGGCAATCTTTTCCTTTTCTGCCTCGGGCAATTGAGTCATCTTAGCCTAAAAATGTAATAATTCAATTTAAAACCATACCTCTACAGAGGCAGCATCTTAGGAATGAGTAGTCACTCCAGGACATTAGTACAAATGTTTCATTTCAAATCAAGACACCTAAGCTTAAGTCACTCAATCAAAACTTTCCCATTTGATTCAAATGGGAAAAGCCATAAAATTTTTAAATACTTGGTTTCAAATTTTAGGGTTACATTTGAGATTAGAAAGCTAAAGTGATATTTTAGATTAGAAAGGTGTCTGATATTTTAATTCTCCTCTATAAAATAGCTTGCTATTTGGTAAATTTATGATATACCAAAATTTTTAATTAATTAAAATTGAATCTGAAGCGTTACATTTGTTAAATATGGGTATACCTCATATACTTTTAATTATATTAATAGAACAGTTCAAAAATGATATTAAAATTTACTTGAAATGACACTATGTCTCCTCGTCTATGTATACACACATATGTACAAATTGCTCCTTAAATAAACACTTTATACATTTTAAACAATTATAACAAGCTTATATACATTCATAGATGATTTTTATATTTTACACATGAGAATATTAAGATCCATATTAGCATATACACTGTTGCCATGAAAGAATAAGAGTGCAGGGAAGGATTTGTGAAGGACGTTTTCCCTTATTTGCATACCAGGTCTAAGGTTCTGGTCAAGCAGCAAACATTATATGCTTTGGCATGATAGCACTCTGTGGATATGCCACATTCTTAAGAGCATGCAAATTACATCTTCCCATTGCATCTGAAATGAAGGTTTGGTAGGAAACCATGTACACTCTAACACCACCAAACTTTCAACCTCAGTGCCTAGAAACTGTTTGTTTTGTGAAATAGAAAAAAAAATCTAGGAAAAATGATTTGATAATTTAAAGATCATAAAATTTTATGAAGCTGTCTTTGTAATTATATTGTGAAACTACTTAGATGCACACACACACACACACACACTCACACATGCACACACACACATACATACACACCCAAATAGACATGCAGACTCATATACAACTACACACATAAAGATACATACACAGACACATGCATATGCACACAAAGAAAGTCACAATATATACACACAAATACATACATAGACACATGCACACACAAACATACACACCCATACATGTTAGCACACACTAGAATTTCAGATATTTTCTAGTCATAGGTGAAAAAGAAGGTGTTTTGAAAAAGATAAAACATGCATGTTGAAATTTCTCACTAGTCATATAAAATATATGATATCTGCAATTATTTATGGATTCTAGTGAATGGGCATCTATAGATGGGAAAGAAATATCAGAAAGCTTTGTAATTTTATGAATATTAGATTCAAGATAGCAAAAACACTTCTTACTGGATCAATATTATACAATAACCAAAAGCTTAAGTATGTTAAGTAAAGGAAATAGGCTACCTGTGGTGGTTCACACCTTTAATCCCAACACTCAAGAGGCAGAGGCAGGGTGATCGCTGATAGTTTGAGCCACCTGGCTGACATAGTGCATTTTCTAGGCCAGTAATGGTCACATAGAGAGACCACGTCTTTAAAAAAAGTGGAATAATGGTAAGTAGAAAACATAGACAAAAACATAAATAAAAGAATCAATATGCACTCTCTCATTTATTATTGACTTATAAATATTATTAGCCTATTATTGATGGAATCAAGGATCTCAACATGGTGACACTTAGGCTCGCAGGATTAGGATACCTTGCCTTATTTCTAATGTAGCAAACACAACCAACAAGGCTTTATGATGTGAAGTTTCTTTCAAATTTCTCAGCATAAGCCTGACATGTATTAAATGTTCAACAAGTGACAAATATTTCTTTTTCAAAATATTATCAATGTGTATTCATATTTCTAGCACACCTTTATTGAAGACTAAGGTTAAGCTTCCCAATACTAGAATTTTTTTTAAAAAGATTTATTCTATTTTTTAATTATGTACATGTGTTTGTGTCTGTGTGTGTGTGTCTTTGTGTGTGTGTGTCTGTAAGACAGAGACAGAGAGAGAGAGGGAGAAAGAGAGAATGAGTGTGTGTGTGTGTGTGCTTATGAGCATATGGGTGCCAGTGACTATGAGGGCCAGAGGTGAAAATCGCCCTGGAGCTGTGGTGATGGACAGTTGGGAACCAAACTCCAGTCATTTCAGGACCAGTGCCTACTCTTAATCATTGAACCATCTTTCCTGCCCAGAGGCTAGATTTTTAATTAGTGAGCTCTACCACTTCTCTTTCTTAGCAACTGGAAGCAGTTTCCCCATGCCTCCTTTTCTTTTTCTCTTAGGAAATGGGCCCTATGCAGTGTTATGAGCAGAGCCACTTTTACTGCCCCTGGCATATGGCAAGGCACATAAATGAACACAGCTCACTACTTCCTGAATCAAATGTAACACATGAGTATGTAAAGTAAATTGTAAGCTATCAACCCGTTAAACGAGCTTGGAAATAGAAATGGGTTTTATCTGTCCTGAAGATTGGTCATTATTTTTCTCCTCTCATAAAATGTTTATACATTCAAGTACTAATAACTGCACTTGAATGTTCAACAGAGGCATCTTTTTACTTCCTACATCTGAGAGGTAATGAATCTGTGTTTCTGGCTGTGCATGGATTTTAAGTTGTTGTTCATCGTCATCATCATCATCATCATCATCATCATCATCATCATCATCTGGCCGCTTGATACAAGCTAGAGTCATTTGGAAAGAGAGATTCTCAGTTAAGAAAATGCTTCCATCACAATGCCATGCAGGCAAATTTGTGAGGTGTTTTCTTGATTGATGATTGATATGGGAGGGTCCAGTGCTCTGTGAACGCTGCAAACCATGGGCAGTTGGTCCTGATTTGAATAAAAACCACTCTGAGCAATCTTTAAAAAGCAAGGCATCAATGCACTGTCTCTGGTTCAGTACCTGTCTCTCTGTTCTGGCCCTGCTTGAGTTTCTTCCCTGACTTCCCTCAGTAATGGGCTGTTAACAGCAAGCATGTGATGAAATAAACCAAGTTCTTTCCCAGATTACTTTTTCACATTCTTTGTGTTATTATCATTTATTACAATTTATTCAATTTGTATCCCGGCTGTGGCCCCCTCTCTCATCTCCTCCCAATCCCACCCTCTCTCCTCTACCTCTATGCCCCTCACCTAGTCCACTGATAGGGGAGGTCCTTTCCCCTTTCATCTGAACCTAGCCTATCAGATCTCATCAGGACTGGTTGCATTGTCTTCCTCTGTGGCCTGGAAAGGCTACACTCCCATACCAGGGAGAGGTGATCAGAGAGCCTGCCCCTAAGTTCATGATGTGTTTTATCATAGTAATAATAACAATAAGACACTGATAGCCAGTATAACTCATAATGCTGACGTCTCCAGCAGATAATTATGGAAAGTTACTCACTAATGACAATGTAAAATATTTATGTGATGTAGTCTAGGACATTCCAGTTTCTATTCCTAAGAATGTCACTGATCTCCCATAGATCTCCAGGAAGTCCATAATTCCTGAGTATAAGTTTTCCGAGAAACAAAATGATAGTTATAACATCCACCCTCCTCTTGAGGGATCACAGTGGATTACTGAACATCACAGTAGAAGCTGTCACAGCTAGAAAACACATAGGTTGCATCTTACATAGTCCCAAAACACAAGGGGAGTTAACAATCAATGGATGTTCAAATCTGACAGGAGGAGAGTCAGAAGTTGAGCAAGCGCTTGCAAAACTCAAAGTTCTGGAGGATTTCCAGTCCTACTTTGTATAGGACAGCAACAATAATGAAACATTAAATTACAGCCTGACACCTTCACTGAAGTGTTTAAGTGGATCTATGAATAATTTATTAAATGCCATCAATCAATTTCAATCACTGGGAAAATTTAAAAGTTAAACCCAAGAGAATACCTGATGTTGAGGATTCCAGATAAAAATGCTTCTTGGATAATTTTGCATTGTGCAAAGTATGAAAAGAAACAAGAATTTCTATTTGATCAATCCTCACTTAGAAAGACAAATGGGATGGACATTGGCTGTAGGAGAAAACAAGTAACAGGACAGGAGCCTACCACAGAGGACCCCTGAAAGACTCTACCTAGCAGTGTATCAAAGCAGATACTGAGACTCATAACCAAATCTTCAGCAGAGTGCAAGGAATAATATGAAAGAAGGGGGAGTGAATATGACCTGGAGAGGACAGGAAAGCCACAAAGACCAAATATACCTGTTCACAGGGGTCTTTTATGAGACTGTTTCTCCAACCAAGAGCCATGTATGGCTATAACCTAGAACCACTGCTCGGATGTAACCCATGGTAGCTCAGTATCCAATTGGGTTCCCTAGTAAGGAGAACAGGGACTATTTCTACATGAACTCAATGGCGGGCTCTTTGACCTCCCCACCCTGCAAGAGAGGAGCAGCCCTGCTAGGCCACAGAGGAGGACTTTGCAGCCACTCCTGAAGATACCTGATAAACCAGGGTTGGAGAAAAGGGGAGGAGGTCCTCCCCTATCAGTGGACTTGGAAAGGGTCAGGGAGTAGATGAGGAAGGGAGGGTGGGATTGGGAGGGAATGAGGGAGTGGGATACAGATGAGACACAAAGTGAATAAACTGTAACTAATATTAAAAAATAAAATTAAATTAAAAAAGAAACAAGAATGAAGCTTAAGACAAATAAGGGCATAAACTCAGACATATATAGCCAGATATCCACATAACTTGGCTTAATATCTATAAAGCAGAAGGCTGTCACAAATAGCTTTGTGGGAGTCCTGTCATCCGAATGATGTTGCATTGTGTATCTATTGATTTGGAAGTTGAAACTAAAGACAATGAAAATAGCTGTGCATGACTTGTGCCAAACTCTCTCTAGGCATCATTTATTTGTTTGAGATTCCATAATCTTAAAAGCCCCATGAGGTAAGTACTATAGTAATCTCAGTTTATGCATGGTGAAAATAAGTACTTCTGGGAGAGCAAGCAGTTTAGTACAGTGTCTCGTGTCAGGCAATGCATGAACCAGGATTTGAACCATAAAGTGTAGCCAGGAATCAATACAAACACATAAAAATCAGAACCAATTTTCCCTGTGTAGGCTCTGCAGCGGCCTGCCTTCCTTTCTAGACTGGGTTGAGTGTCTACCTTTGTAAAAACATAAAATCACAGGATAAAGAAAAGCAAATGTAGCCAAACAAATCTGCAGTTTTGACTGATGTTTCTCAGAGTATGTTTTCCACACTAGGTAGAATTCTCATGAAAACTACTCTTGATTTTCTCTATTATTCTGCTCTGCAAAGAACAAATCCTGTCTATGTCATCTGTCACTCTCACTGTGTGTCCATCTCATCCCATATATTTGCATACTTACTCTACTTTCTGGTATTAATAATTACTTTTATGTGTTTGCATACTCTAATTGTACAATTCTTTATTTTAAAAAATTCCATCTATGTCTCCGTGGAAAATAAAGATTTAAAGCTCTTCTAATGTCACTATTTATTTAAAAAGATGGACTCTCAAATACTCAAGTAGTTTTTATATAAAAGTTACATGTGAAGATAGTTTGTATCTAGGTTTCAGGAAAATATAAAATCCACACAACCCGTTTGGGCTACAAATGGAGAAACTGAACACAAACTGAATATCACACAGTTATTGTTGCTTATTCAATATGAGGACTTCTATAATGTTTAGACTTGACTATAATATTAAGGTATGAACTGTTACAATGTTTCAAATTACTTTGAAGTATTTCAGAAAAAAAAGTTAAAAGTATCTCATACACCAAACAGTGGAGCTATTAAAAGTCATCTCCCAAAATTCATAAATATGACTAGAAGAATATATTCAGTCAAATAAAACTAGTATTATTAAATGTATTATATATTGCATACAATACAAACTTAGCGAATTTAGTTGTCCTGAAACAATCACCAAAGGCCTAATCAGTTCCTTTGGGGAAACAAGAATACTATATTTGTCTTCCCAACAAAGTATACACAAAGTCTAGACAGTCTCAGTAGCACAATGCTTCATCAGATACAACTAGCTTCTAAGGCTGTTCTTAACCTATCTGTATCTTTCTCTATTCATCTCTTACTTTTTCTTTCTTTCTTATCGCATTTATTAACAGGCATGCACTGTCTCTTAGGCACTCTGTTACAGTTTTGGCAACTGCTAGCTCTTAGATCATTCTTCACGTCTCCTCCCCTTTCTTGCTGCACATCAGCCTCAGTTCACCACTAGAGAGCTGAGGGAAGGATGTGCAATCTACTTCCTGCAAATGACTTTCTTTACATGAAAACAACCATCAGATGTTGTTAACGGTGCCTTTCCTTTTGTGCTTTCCTTTTTTACAGTTACTCATTTGTAGCCACTTCTTCAAACATCTTTTATCCAGATGATCAACACTAGGACTCCTTCCGAGTTGCCACATGTGTCTCACCCCCTCTGACTTCCACCTGCTACCTGATTCCTGGCTAGTCAAGAATACAATACGGTCTTTAGGAAGGACACAGTGTTTACTCTGCCAAGGGTCTAAAACTATCCTAGAAGTTTTTTTAGCATCCATACACATTATTTACTTTTACCTAATACTTAATAGAAGTGTACATAAAAACTATAACTCTATCATGTATAAGTTTCTTTACATTTAATTCTTTGGACACTAGCTGTTTTCAAGGTTTAAATTAATTTAAATGGAGTTTCAATGTGCTTCCTTAAATCATTATTACAAATGTTGATAAGGCTCTTGTGATATGCAAACAGACAGTATATAAAAATTTGAGCAATTCAATAAATAGATATTGGAAAGACTGTAAGAAACTCACACAAGTTGGAGAAACCCACTCATAAAATATAGCACAAACCTTCTCTCCCACTTCACACATAAGTTTAGTTGCCTGAATTTCATGCCCCAGTTTGCAGTAAATCGGTTGGAAGTACAAAGGATGTTAGTCTGAGCACAAGGACAGAAAATCAAAGGGAGACAGAATGCTAAGATACTGGAGATCTGTTAGTTTATACATGAGCTTTCCTGCCTACATCAGCACACCGCCACCCTTCTGTCTGTTACAGCATAGTAGTGTTTGATCAGAATTGTGACCCTGAATTATCTTCAGTACATTCACCCAGCATTTAGTGATGTCTACTGCACAGTTACGTGCTGCTGCTCATGCTGGCAAAGAGCTCACAATTATTCTGTGCAGGAAATGCACAATTAATATATTTAGAATTTCAAACTATTCAAGTAATGATGCATGGAATATAATTTAGGAAGAAAAATCTACCAAACCCTTTCACCCTTTTATTCATTTAAGTCATGAAAAACTATATAAATAGAGTCCCCTGAAAATAGGCTTTAAAAGAGCAGGAGAGCTGGCCCACCCCTTGCCAGATGCAGCACTCAGGAGAGTGTGCCCCGTGCCCTGACTGGGCAGGCAGTGGAGCTGGCTCTGGTGGCATGAGTTAGGTGAGCCTTGAGGGCATGACAGTCTGAGAGCTGACCCTGGGTGCTGCAGGTTGCATTGGGGGAGCAAGTTGAGGCAGCACTGGAGAACTTGCTCTGGTGGTGCAGGTACAGAGAGCAAAGCCTTTGTGCTGACCAACTCAGTTACTAACCCAGGCCCAGATCCAGGCCTTCAAGTTGGTCCACACCCAAATCTACATCATCGATAAACTGTTGGAGTATGTGAAAGGACAGGTCCTGCTGATTTAAGCTGCAGGATCGCCATGACACAGGGTAAATACAGGATATCAGAGGAGTCCTAGTAAGGATACAGCATTGATAGTGTAGCAGAAGCCAGTGGCTAGGAACCAGACTAATGACTCATTGCAATGAACATTTACAAGTAAAGTTGGGTGAACAAAAGGGTTTACTGTGTGACATACTGTGACACACTACAGTTTCCACAATGAGATACTTTCTAAGCTTTGTTCTTTTGGTTTTTTTTGTTTGTTTGTCTGTCTTTGTTTTTTCTTTTTCTTTTTCTTTTGGGGGTAGGTTTCAGTGGCAGAGGGTGGATACAAAGAGACAGGGACTGGAGTGTGTGATATGAAATTTACAAAGAATCAATAAAAAGTTAAAAAGACTTATATTGCTACGATTTCTAAGTACATATTTCTTTGTGTTTTATGGTTTAATTTTTATTTTCTTTTTTATTAATTTTTTATTACGAGTTCTTCACTTTGTATCCCAGCTATGGCCCCCTCCCTCACCCCTTCCAATCCTGCCCTCTCTCCCTCTTCCCCTTCCATGCATATTTTAATTTTAAAATAAATATGATATAAAACTCCTAGGTGTTCTTATATCCATTAGTAAATGGACATACGTATCATTAACATATTTTTCCAAGGTTCAAGAGAATCTGAATATTTCAGTCTGATATGCTTTCTGTGATAAAATAATACTTAGAAGAAGCAATATATAATTTCCAATACTTACGGCATTCACCTGCCTAAAATCATTCTCACATATGTATGGACATGTTGGTGTGGTTTAATATTTAGTGACAGGTAAAATATCAATGAAATGATCATTTTTAAATTTTACTTAATTAAGTATAATGCCTATAAATGTATCCATTCCGGAGAATTATACATAATACATTATGATCAGGTAAATATAGATTATACGGTATCTAAGAATTTGCTTGGGACACCGCCTGCTTATCCAGTTCTAGGTTTTAAAATACAGCATAAACTAACTTATGTTACTGTGGAAATTCCACAAATATTATTTCTTAGTGATGGCAGTTAATCACCCAGTAATTATTCATGCTTCTATTCATCTGTGACCTAACATCCAAAGCTTGTACAAGTCTCCGTATTTGAGATTTATGTAAATTATAATCAAATTGCTTATTTATAATGACAAATTTGAAATCATTCATGAGCTTTGCACACATTGAACATTCTACCTCTGTATCTATTTTTTCTTGTCTCTATATTTCTGCTCATACTTTTTCATACATTTCATTTGATAATAACATTTGACCATAAGATGCCATAAGGAAAATCCAATATTCTAAATTTCTTTAAAATCACCTATGTTTGTCATTTATATATTTGGCAAAATTTTTAAAGTATTTAGGGGCAACATTGAGAGTAACAGGATGAAAATGGAAATAAAATTTCAACTGCTTTCATTTCACTCATACAGAATATAGAGAGAAGTGTGGCCTTCCGTATTTACAACAAAGCAATTTAGAACACAAGCCTTAGAATGTCATGCAAAACCTATTAGAGTGGCTGAAGAGGAAGTTTCCTGGTTAAGAGTGCTTGCTGATCTTGTAGAGGATGTGGGTTCAGTTCCCAGCACCCTATTTTATGCTGTAGTTCTTAACTTCATGTACCTCTAGCTTTAAATGATCTGACTGAGACTCTCTTCTTGACTTCCTATTCACCTGCACATGTGTGCATGCACACACACACATGCACACACAATTTACTTAAAACATTTAGAGGGCAGGTACTCAGTCAGTAACACGTTGTTCACCAAGATTTTTTAACTCTTATGATAAAAAAAAGTGGTGAGGATGTTGTGTTGAAGGGGAACTCAGAGTGAGGCAATATGAAATTTATTCTGGCTTCTATCAACGAAGCCTTCCTTTGCACTGAGTGGAAGTAAATACAGACTCACGCCCAAAATGCAGAGAAGAAGTGACTGTGTCTTTGAGCTGAACTGAACCCGCATTCACATCATCCCTCTAAAGCCCAAGAGAAAAGATCAGAGAGAGGGCTAGTAATATTTAAGAGCAAGGAAGCTGTGAAATATCATTCTGTAAACTTTATACAACTACTGACATCATAAATCACAACATGTGTGGCTATTAACACTGGGCCCGCATGAGACTGGCCTTATCAAAAATCAGTTACGGAAGGGGGGGGGGAGGAATAAACCCTTGTCCTTCAGCTGTGGACTTTGAATATTTACAGTTGGTGGGTGGGTGTTGCTGTGCCACTAATTTTGGTTGGATATCCTTTGCCAAGGCACTAGATTCCAATGGGCAGTTCCTCCGTCAATGGTCACACAGATGTCCCTGGTGGAACTAGGTGAGTAATGAAAATAATAGTTGTGAATGTGTGGGGGTGGGGGAGATGTATGAGAAATCTGGTAGACTGGGTGTCAGAAAGATGTGAGAAGATATGAGAGTGAGAGTGCTTATTATGCATGGATACATGTCTGAAATAATCTAAGAAAAAATAATTAAAAATGAAATATTTAATGAGCACTGTCAGATAAAATACTCGTGAGTATAAACTTAAGATTAAGTAACAAATAATTGCTCATTTTTTAAAAAAGTGACACAATATATAAAGAAGAAGAAATTGCAAAGAACCCTCCAAGCAAGTAATGGCTAAGTCAACCAAGGTTAGGACTTAAGATACCTCAGAACACTCCCAGTAACAAAGGTGCTTAAGAGGATAGCCAAGCAAGAATGAAACATTACTTGTGAAATGTGAATTTTGTATTTTTATTTAGGAATATTAACAACATGCTCATGCATTAGTAGAAGTGATGAGGAAGAAGCAGATAGATAAAGAACTGACATGTCCATTAGCCATCAGGGAAATGCAAATCAAAACAACCCTGAGATTTCACCTCACACCCATCAGAATGGCTAAGATCAAAAAACTCAAGTGACAACACATGCTGGAGAGATTGTGGAGAAAGGGGAACCCTCCTCCACTGCTGGTGGGAATGTAAACTTGTACAAACACTCTGGAAGTCAATCTGGCACTTTCTCAGACAACTAGGAATAGCACTTCCTCAAGATCCAGCTATATCACTCCTAGCCATATATCCAAAAGAGTCTCAAGTACACAATAAGGACATTTGCTCAACCATGTTCGTAGCAGCTTTATTTGTAATAGCCAGAAGCTGGAAACAACCCAGATGCCCCTCAACTGAGGAATGGATACAGAAATCATGGTACATCTACACAATGGAATATTACTGAGCAATAAAAAACAAGGATATCATGAAATTTGCAGGTAAATGGTAGGAACTGGAAAGGGATCATCCTGAGTGAGCTATCCCAGAAGCAGAAAGACACACATGATATATATTCACTCATATAGACATATAATATAGGATGAACCTACTAAAATCTGTACACCTAAAATCTAATCAAGAGGGAGGACTCTAGCTAAAATGCTAAATCCCCAACCAGAAAGGCAAAGCAGATGGACATCAGAAGAAGAAGAAAACAGGAAACAAGTGAGGAGCCTGTCACAGAGGGCCTCTGAAAGGCTTTGCCCTGCAGAATATCAAAGCAGATGCTAAGCCTTATGGCCAACTGTTGGGCAGAGTGCATGGAATCTCACAAAAGATGTGAGACATAGTAAGAGAGGGAAAAGACAGGAGCTCCACAAGGAGAGCAACAGAACCAAAAAACCTGAGCACAGGGGTCTTTCCTGAGACTTATACTCCAACCAAGTAGCATGTATGAAGATAACCTAGAACCCCTGCATAGATATAGCCCATGGCAGTTCAGTGTCCATGTAGGTTCCATAGTAACGGGAAGAGGGACTGTCTCTGACATGAGCCAATTGGCCTACTCTTTGATCACCTCCCTCACCCTGATAGGGGAGCAGCCTTACCAGGCCACAGAGGAAGACAATGCAGCCACTCCTGATGAGAGCTGATAAACTAGGATCAGAAGGAAAGAGAAGAAGACCTCCCCTATCAGTAGACTTGGGGAGGGCCATGCATGGAGAAGGAGAAGGGAGGTGGGATTGGAAAGGGAGGAGGGAGGGGTGTATGGGGGGATACAAAGTGAATAAAGTGTAATTAATATAAATAAATATTGGAGGGGGCGGGGAGGAGGGAGATGAGGGAGGGAGTGGGATGGTGGGAGGGAATGAGGGAGGAGGCTACTCCTGGGATGCAAAGTACCTAACCTGTGATTGATATAAAAATAAATAAATTTTTAAAATATAAATAAATAAATAAATAAATAAATAAATAAATAAATAAGAACTGACATGTCCCATCTTGGAAGGTACCAGGTAGATACTGGGCTATTGATGTTTGTGGGTGAAACTCTAGCACTCATCATATGTCACAAGGCTTGATATAATCTAAAATCTATTTCTTTCTGTCTTATATCTCCATTTAAGGATTTGTTTCTCTCTGTGGTGTATGGTTAATTCTTTTCCATACCGTTGTGAATTTATTCTAGATGCAAACAATCTGTTCTCCATATTTCCTCAGTTCCACATAGGCAGATTCAACCAACCATGACTCAAAAATACTCCAAATTAATTGTATCTTTGCTAAAATCACAGGCTCTTTTTCTCTTGACATTAATACCTAAGCACCATGGAAAATTGTCCACTGTATTTTTAGTGCCTTACATGTATCTAGTTACTTAGAGACAAATTGAGGTAAATAGAGGACATATGAAGTCATCATGTAACCACAATGCCATTTTACACAGGGGAAATAAAATTCTGTCAATTTCTCTATCCACAGCGTTCTTGAAATCTATCTCACAGATAAATGGAAAAAATTAACTGCATCTAGATCAAAATCTGGCACAGTTACTGCCTGAGATTCGAAACACTTAGCACATTCCTTTGTGGATGCGCAACACAATAAAACACTAGGTTAATAGAAATACCTACAGCAAGAACCCCAACAGCAGTCTAAATTTGTCCATATGGCTAGAGCACATGAGAAAATTAAATAAACAAAACATAATTATTCCTGTCTCCTGGATGTGAGTTTAGAGAGGCAGACATCTGGAGGAGAAAGGCACTTAGCAGAAGACAAGAGTTCCTCAAGTAAAATCCCATTTGGGACTGGAAATGAGCTCCTCCACTGAAGGTGTAGCATCTGACATGAGCACCGTAACTCAGACTGAGGTGGGATACAGATGAAGCTGCGTCTGTAGATGAGCACAAACGGGAAATAAAACTAAGTCTTCGATCAGCTAGGCTCTCGAAAGTAAAACTCCAGGCTACTTAGAGCAAGGTTCTGGGATGATGATCATCATTTCAAAATCAGTCCATGTGCAAACACTGCTCAAACAAAATCTATGTTGATTGGGGACATTTTAAAGTAAAAGATAAGAGAGAATGATTTTTGCCTAAGGTTCTCAAACAGGGGATTTTACAGGCTGTGAATAATTTCTTTTTAGGAGGTAGACTATACAATATGTTTGCAAATAATTCTGCTTTTACAGACTAAGTGTGTAGAACACATTCACACACAAAAAAAGCAAAAATAAAAAGGAAGAAAAAACTTATCCCCGTGAAAAATTGTAGATATCGACACCCGTACAACATAACCTCATTCAGTTAGCAGTCTTTCACAATGTACTTGTAACGTATCAGTGTAAATGGTCCTTCTGCTGGAGAGAGATCCTGCTCAATATTCCATGCAATATACAGGCATTACAACAACAGCCATGCCAACAAGGCAACCAGTGAGGAGTCTCTCCTCACATAGATGCTTTGTGCAGACTGACCTCAGGGTCTCTCCAGATTCTACAGACTGAATTCAGACTGCTAATGTTTCTCTCATTTTCAGCCATTCTCAACATAGTGATTAGCAACAGAGCTGCAATGGGGCGTTCTACTGTATTGCATGGTTCGGACTGAAAAGAAGGTCACTTCATCTATTCTGAAATTCTATTACTTTATCAGCACGGAAATGGCTTACTAATTTGTACCTACACTTCAAGATAGTGGGTCAATTAAATCTAGTGCTCTTTTTATAATTTCAATAAAAAGTAATTAGTCAACCTGAATGGAGAATTAATTGCCACTACCAAAAGATAAAAAATATTATTGTCTTCTTATAGAAGTCCTCACAAGCTTTTGCCTTTTCAATATTCAGTCCCCATATTTTCTATTAATTCAATTTTATTTATATTTATGTGTATAAGTGTTTTGCATGCAAGTATATTTCATAAACAGCCATTGAGTGTTTTTCATTTTGGACATATATATGAATATGTGAATATGTGTAAGTCTGCACATATATGTGTCTCTCTTTATACAGAGCTATATCACAGAATTACATCTACTTTCTTTTTTGTAAGAGATAAAACACTGTTATATGTTATGAACAGCCATTGGGTGTTTTTCATTTTGGACATATATATGAATATGTGAATATTTGTAAGTCTGCACATATATGTGTCTCTCTTTATACAGAGCTATATCACAGAATTACATCTACTTTCTTTTTTGTAAGAGATAATACACTATTATATGTCATGAACAGCAATTGGGTGTTTTTCATTTTTGGACATATATATGAATACATGAGTATATAAGTCTGTATATATATGTGTATATTATATATATGTGTATATTATATATATATATATATATATATATATATATATAAGTCTATGGTGACTATGTTTGTTAATTTCCAAAAATATTAGGCAAAATTCCTAATACCAAGAGAAAGCACTTTGAAAAATGTTTCCTGTGGTTACTAATATAGTATTAATATCTCTATAAGCAATATCAATTTTTCAATGTATCTTACCAACAAGGAGCATTATGTTTATTTTTCAAATATGATAAAATGAACGCAATTGTTTTTATCCTTAGAACAGTGTGATTTCTGATGAGATGGAACAACTATCTCCCAATTATAATTTTGTCTGTCTTCTGTGGCTGGGGCAAACGTGGCTTATTTAAGCAGGATGTCAATCGTGTACTCACTAAAAAGCCAATATTGCAATTATTAGGTGTATCTACAAAAATATTTGTGGAAGATGAGTTGTGAATAAATAAATAATACATACCTACACCTAGAATTTATATTTAAGAAGAAAATGACCACTGAGTAATGGATAAAACTATGAAGTTTAGAAGGCTGTGAAGTTATTACAGAAAGTTATATATAGAAGATGATTGTACATTTCGAAGCTGCCTACTTGACATCAATATTTGATTTTCTAATAGATCATTCAATGGGATAAGCTAAAATTAATTTATTAATTTTGCCATCTCTAACCTGCTGTATTAAGTGTTTTTCATATCAATAAAAATAACTAGAACATTTTCTCAGAACTAAGCATGAAGAATCTTAAGTTGCCCATAACTCTTGTCTCTCTGCATTTTGTACTCAATATTTATGCTTTTGAAAATCTGAGTGGCTCACACATCACCATATATGCATGAAAACAATTTCCAAGCCCTCTATTTCTAAAATCTAAGTGGGAACCTTTATCATTTCCCATCTTACTGACAGCAATGGCTTCCCAACCTCCCACTTCTTCCTATATCTCACCCATATTATTCTCAACACAGCATTCAGAATGACATGTGCAAAATATTACAGATCACATCATTCCTGGCTCAAGGCTCTACAGTGACTCTACTATCTATTTAAAATGAAAGTCAATATTTTACGTTATCTATTTAATGAGAACAGGGTTGTTTCCAAGTTTCAGACGTCCTCTGCATAAGAGTTTTCAGCTTGACAGCGTCTAAAACCATCTATGAGACAAAACTATGGGTATGTCTCTGAAGTATTTTCTTCACAGATTAGGTTGAGTGGGGGAAAAACGCTGAAAGTTAGGGTGATGCTATTCCACGGAATGGGGTCTTGGAATGAATAAAAAGTTAAAGACAAACCCTGCACAATATTCATCAATTTTTTTTTCTGATCATAGACACAAAGTGACAAGTAACACCATTATGTACTGCATTCCTTCAGTGGTGATGAAAAAGTAACTAACACAGAAAAATAGTAATGAAGAGCGGGGCTGTTGCTGTGATTACTGGCCTATGTGGTCCTTGCCAACTGCTTTGTAAAGGAATGGGAGAGGGTTTGGAACTTGGGTTAGAAATTCCAAAGAGCCTTACAATGCTCTGAGCAGAGTTCAATGGGCCATTATGGTGGAAGTTTAGAAGAACAGAATGCCAAGAGAAAGATGGAGCATGGACCAGTAAAGGAATGAACCATGAATTTGCAGATGGAGATAAGGACACTATTGGGAGCTAGGGTATTGGCCAGTCAAGCTAATTTTAGCAACGATCTTCTCTCATGAGACCTTAGTGAGACTGAACTTGAAAGTAATGGATTAGTATGTTTGGTGGGGAAATTTCAAGACAGAAAGCATTCAGGCTGCTGTATGTCTAATGCATGAAGAAGAAAGATATGAAAAGTGTTCAGTTTGGTGAGGTAAAAGAGTGTGATCAAGATTAAAATTACAGATAAGGTGAGTGTATGTTATCTATAATTGCAAAAGACATCAGATTCATCAAAGAGAAAATATGTGTTCTGTACAGGGACAACAAGAAACATGACGTGAGGGATATTCCTCTTTCATCCACTGCTCTATTCTGTGAAGGCACAAATTCACTTGAAATGGCAGAGTCTAAACTGAATACATAACCGACAGCATTTTCAGCTGAAACCAGCAGCTTAGAAGAATGTTTGCCCAAGGTCAGCACATCTATGATCTGAGGCAGCTATACTCTTCTCCAAATTGGCAGCAGGGCTTGGCAGTATTGTTCACATGCTATTGGCTTTACAAGGAGGAAGATACAGAAATTGAAGATGGGGTCTGGGCTTGTGTTGTCTTGCTGTTTCAAAGAGCTCTGAGGACAGGCAATATCTAGCAGGGTCAGACTCTATGTGGAGATGCTCTGAGAAGCTATTGAACGAAGCTATGAAGGTAAAACCTAAGTCTCAAGGAGATACTTATATGATGCAAGTACTAGACTAGGAAATGATATCCCAGAAAGGTTGTAGGCATAAAGTGAAACAGGCACCAGAGAGGGGATATATAATTTCTGGTGTCAGAGATAAAACAATGAGGCTACCAAACCCTTTAGAGCTGTAATAATTTCACCGTGAGAACATAAATCTAGACATGGAGCTGTAAATTCTGTTATTTGACTTTGTGATGTCTAGTCCTGCTTCAGTCCAACCTTTCTCTGTTCTGTACCATTCTTTGTTCCTCTTTGGGTGGAATGGGAATATTTACTCTCTGCCATTTCATACTGGAAGTGTCTATATTTTTTAAAATTTTTATAAGGGCTCTTGGTTAATAGGCATCCCAATTCTCAAAAAACACCACACACTTTTAAATTATTTTTAAACTGTTTAAAAACTATGAAGAGTTCCACTGAATGGATTTTATATTGTGATATGCCCACAAGAATATGTAAAAAATGGATATTCAACGGCTAGTGTTTATGATCAACTTGTTGGTAGTTAGAAACACCGTGGAACAAACTTCTGACCATCTCTGTGATGAAGTTTATAGATTAGGTCAACTGTGGTAGAAAAAAATATACCCTAAAATTGGTTAGCATCCTGCATTGGCTGGGGTCTTCAACAGAATAATAGGGATACCATGATGTGAGCACAAACATTCATTTATTTTCACTCTCTGACTGCAGAAAGGACCAGCTGTTCCAAGCTCTTGTTGGCATCATGGTCTCTAGCATCAAAATATGAGCTTAACCAAAACCCTCTTTCCTAAATTGCTATTTTTCTGGTATTTAGTCATGAAAGTAACCAATACAAGATGGAAGGTTGTAACTTTAAAGTGGTATTTTAGGTGTCAATTTGTAAAAGGTAGAGTGGCAATGATTAATATTGTTAGCTAACATTACAAAACACATGATTCAGGAGATAAACACCTAGACATATATATATGAGTTTCAAGATTGAGTTAAATTGGGTGATATAACCTAAATGTGGGCAAAAGTATTCTATGATAGGGTCTAGGGTTGAAGAAAACAAGCCAAGGACCAATACTTATTGGTCTTTCATGATTCAGATATGATGTGACCAGGGTTCTCATGAAGATCTACACTTAATCTATTCTGAAATTCTATTACTTTATCAGCAGAGAAATGGCAGTTGACGTATACAGTGACATAAGTGAAACACTTTCCTCTAAAACCGGAAAAAAAGAAAAGGATGGTCATTCTTACAACACTTCAACTTTGGACAGAGCAACCAGAGAAGAGAAAGAAATAAATGGCATAGAAATGGAAAAGAAGAGGTAAATTTGTCACAGTTTGATAACAATATTATAGAATAAAAGAAATCCAAAATATTTCCTAAAATACTACTACACTTGACAGATTAATTCCTTTTGCATCTTGAATTAAGATTATTAAAATGTCCGAATTATATTATACAATCTGAAGATTATCCAAATGTAATTTTTGCCTTTTTCTTAAAAAAAGATGCACTCTCACTATATACATTAGATTCATCTGGATCTCAGTAAGTAACCCAGCCTTGTCTCAAACTCTCCCTCTTTAGCCTCCTGAGTACTTGGATTACAGGAGTGAGCAACCATGCTGGCACTGTTATTTTCTACAGGACTAAAACATCTAAAATTTACATAGAATTGCAATAGGTCTCAATTAACCAAAACCATCTCCAGCCATAAGAATAGAGGTGATGCATGCCTACAATAACAGGACTTGGGGGACAGAGACAAGTGGGTTGCTGTGGGTTCCAACATGGTCAACACAGTCGGATCTAGTCTACCTAGGCAGTGTTCCTTCAAACAAAATGCATACATCATACAGTCTAACCTTAAATTTGATCATAACCCTCTCATAGCCAAAACATGGTTCCAGCGAAACAACAGACACACTGACCAGTGACACGGCAGAGAAAAAAAGAGCTCACATTTATTTCAGCTGATTTTTGGCGTGTGTCTCACACAAATTTAAAAAAAAAGCAGACATTCTTTATAATAATCCTGTTGTGGAAACAAGATATACACAAACAACAGATTTAAATTGGTCTTTTTACCTCATACTATACTACTAAAAATAAAGAGTAATGTATAATTTCCGACTTTACAAAAAACACAGTAGTAGAGGTGCTACATGGTTCGGTGGTCAGAGGATTTGTCACACATCAAAGGACTGAGGATTAGAATTTTGATCCTCATCACAGCATAGTAATGCCACTCTGGCATGGTAGTCCATATGTAATTCTAGTACTTTAGAGGCTGTGACAGAAGGTCCCTGGAACAAGCTTGATTAAGTGAATCAGTGAGCTCGGCGCTAAAGTGAGAGGCCCTGTCTCAACATCCAGGGGGAAAGGAATCCTGAGTGTGATGCCCAATGCCCAACTCTGGCCTTCCTATCCACACACAAACAAGTGCATACATATCCATATGTGCAATTGCATTCATACACACATGAATGCTGACATACATATACGATGCACACATGTACATCAAAATTTCCATAGAAGTGTAAGTATAAATAAATGTCCTAGGATAAAATGCATAAGTAATCCCTGACATCAGTTCAGGCAAATGGTCCTTGAACATGAATACCAAGGCATAGGCAACAAAGATATCAAAACAACCGCAAGGAATTAAAAAAGGTTTCACATGGCAAAGGAGGAAATAGATAACTCACAGTTTGGAAGAAAATGTTTACCAAAAATGCTTATAATAAAGAATGAATAATTTTAGGAACAAAAAAGATCAATAGAAAAAAGTTGGATGGAGGACTTAGACATTTCCCAGGAGAAGGTAAACAAGTAACCAAGAGTTACATAAATATTTTATACCAAGAGATACAAAAAATTATGATTTTTGGCTGTCAATGAAATTCTGAAAATATAAGCTATCTCTTGTTAAAATGACTCAACAAAAAGCTGAAAATATTGTGGGCAGAGGTATGGGGAAACACAACCTGTAGCTACTATTAATTGAATGTAAATTAATGAAATGAATAAATGAAAACAATATGGAGTTTCCTCAGAAAAGTAAGAGCAGGGTTCATATATCATACATCAGTCATGCTTCTGAACATTCATCTAAAGTAATTAAAATCCATTTAAGCCCAAGCCATTTACATTCCCATGTTCACTATTACATTATCCATTAGACCTAAGGTTATGGGATCAGGTGTATATTACCTATTAAACAGCTAAAGAAAATGCAACATATGTGCATTAAACAATGGAATGTTAGCGAAAAGAAGGAAATTCTCTCATCTGAAACAAAACAGTCCCTAGGCAAATAAGCTAGTGCAGAAATGCCATATAATCTTGATTGAATGTAAATTCTAAAAGTGAGGCTCTCCCAGAAGCACAGAGTAGAACCATGCTCACTAATGGCATGGAGGATCAGTGGTTGGAGACAACAGAGACATTGATCACGGAAAAGAGAGTTTCATTTAGACAACAGCAATACTCTTTAGTCTGTGTGTGTGTGTGTGTGTGTGTGTGTTTAGAGAACAGTTTTTACTTAAATTAACCACTTGGTATTTCAAAATGTTTGAGAAATCATTGGAAAAGTAAACACAAAAATAAACACCGAGTGATGGATCTGCTATATGGCTTGAGTTAATCATCCCACTTTGTAAACAGATGCATGAAAACATCACATAATATTCCCATGTGTTCAAACAATTATTATTTTACAATTGAGGGAAAATGTTGCAGGTTGTGTGTCTTACACAGCTAGGAATAAAAAAGCACCTGAAGGGTTTGGCCAAAGGGATGGATTTGCTGTTATCAGTGCTCCCCAGAATAAGTTGTAATCTGTCATTCAGCTATTTATAGTGGTGTCCTCAGAATTTACAATGAGATTTTTCTGGCTCAAGTCAACTATTAGGAAGGAAGCCTGCTTACCCTGCAGGTTCAAGATACTTGAAACTGCAGTTCTTTGAAAACAAGATGTCTCAGGAGGAAGTTCTCCTTACCACCTGTATTCATGACTTTACTTGTGTCCCTGGCCAAATGCCTGATAAGCAACAGCATAAAATGGGGAAGACTAAAATAACAAGAAGACCCTAGGGAAGATGCTTAGTCGTCATTCAGAAGGGCAAATGCCATACACATGAGAAGCAGGAGAAGATAGGGAACAGGACAGGAACCTACCACAGAGGGCCTCTGAAAGACTCTACTAATGGAGGTATCAAAGCAGAGGCAGTGACTCATAGCCAAACTTTGGGCAGATTGCAGGGGATTTTATGAAAGAAAGGGGAGCTAGAAATACCTGGAGGGGACAAGAGCTCCAAAAGGAGACCAATAGAACCAAAAAACTGGGCCCTAGGGGCCCTGTAGGGACTGAAACCCCAACCATGGACCATGACTCTAGAGGACCTAAAACCCCTGCTCAGATGTAGCCCATAAACTCATTCTCCAAGTGGGTGTCCTAGTAAGGGGGCAAAGGTTGCCTCTGGCCTGAACTCAGTTGCAGGCTCTCTAATCAAGGACCCTTTGGGGCAGGGGCAGGGTGTGCAGACTTGCCAGGCCACAGAGGAAGACAAAGCAGCCAGTACTGATGAGATCTGATAGGCTAGGGTCAGATGGAAGGGGAGGAGGATCTCCCTTATCAGTGATCTAGGGGAGAGGCACAGGGAGAAGGAGAGGGGGGAAGGGCAGGATTGGCAGGTGACAGGGAGGGGGCCACAGCTGGGATAGGGATACAAAGTGAATAAATTGTAATCAATAATTAATTTAAAATGGGGAGGGCTTGGGAGGAGATCAGGGAGGGAGGGTGGGATTGGGTGGGCACTAGGGAAGGGGACACAGCTGGGATACAAAGTGGATATATTTTTTTACAAACAGGGAAGACTATTTTGCTATACAGGAAAGTTGATGAAGTTTCTCATGGTGATTGGAGCTTGGTGCCCAGGAATCTGTTACTTTCTGTCTTCAGTCAGGAGACAGTCAGGAGCAGACAGGAAATGAGGCTACTAAATCATTCAAAGTCTGTCTACTTTAACCAATTCCTCCAATAAGGCCCTACCTCCTAATGGTATTCCAGAACAACAACACCCACCGAGCACCAAGGGTTCAAATGTGTATACCTATAGGGGACCTTTCACATTCAAATCAGTACATCAGCTCTCATAGATCACAAGGTATACATGGACCACATGTTAGCTTAACACTCTAAACTTGAGGCAACAGAGATAAGCATGTTTGCTTGTATTAATAGACTAATAGAATGAAATCTAAGTTAATTAGCTAGAGTTCAAAATTCAGTATGAATCAACCACGAATGCAATGATGTGAGGATATTTGTGGCACTGATGCATGATGAGATACGTGTCAGATTCTGGGTCAATGTAGAATCCTACTGAAGAGTATTTACTGGGTGCTGAGGGACTGTGACCCTCAAAGTTAGATAAATGGTTGAGGAGAAGCCAAATGCCTAATAATAACTGAAGTAGAAAGGTGGGTTTGCAAGGCAACAAGCAAAGAGGCAGAAGATAGAAGCAGGCACAAAATCTAGAGGTCCCTCACAAAGGGCAGTGATGGGCTGAATTTATTGTAAAAGACAAGAAATGCCACTCAGATCCAGATTCATATTTTCAAAGCATGATGGTAAATATCAGGTGTCTTTAGAAACATCATGTGGGTTAAAGGTAGAAAATGAGAGGGAATGGAAGTAGAAACAGGTGATAATGTCAGAATCTGATGCAGGAGACAGTGTCTTGACCTGACACAGGAATATAGGTGACAAAGGCCAGTACCTGAACTAAGGAAGTGACTGGAGTGTCCTACTGCTGCCCTGTGCAAGGATGAACTTTCAGTAGTTTCCCATTGGACGGCAGGACTTTCCATCTCCTCGTTGTTAGAACACTCACTTTATAACATTTATGACTGTAAATTATTTTTTGCCTCTTCGAGAAGTAAATGCTTTACGAAGATTGCCTACTTGATAGCATATAAATGTTTTTTTTTTTCATAGAAGGTTGGGCCCATCCATGTGAAATCCAGGCAAGCCAGATTCCCCCCATTTCCCCAGTTTTTCAGAAGGAGCTGAATTTCTGAAGGCACATTACATCATAAAGAGAAAATTCACCACCGCAAAATTGACTATTTCTGGTAGTCAAACCAATTAGCAAAGGTAGTGACTTTCAATTCCTCTAACTTCATGTCTGAAAATTGTTCAGCCCATTTGCTTTTTAAACAAAGTTGAGCATGAACTGCATTCTGACTTTGGTTTCCTATCACAATAGCCAAAGTCAAAATCTTTCCTGATGCAAGTTCTTAATAGCAGACCTTATGGAAGTAATAGGTAAGTCTAGGAAAATTGAAATAGGTTAGGAAAACCAGAATGTATTTCATGATAAACTATGTAAGAACTCAAAAAAAAAATCACTCAGGTTTAGAACTGAAATTGTTAATTTTTTTAAAATTTATTTAATTTTTATATTTATTTATTACAATCTATTCATTTTGTATCCCCACTACAGCCCCCTCCCTATTCTCCCCCTATACCCTTTTCTAGTGCTCTGATAGTGAGGACCTTCTCCCCTTTTATCGGACCCTAGCTTATCAGGTCTCAGCAAGGTGGGATTTTAAAATTGCCAGAAGGTGTATATATTTTGAGTACATTTGTGGGGAAAATTATGGCATTTAACCTTGGAAATAGTTGAGTGTCATGTGTGTCTGTGAGGAAATAGGCCTGTGTCTATGGGTAGGTATAGTCTAGGAAAAAGGACTAAGAGATAATGTGTTAACACATCATGAACTGATTGGGCCTGCTCTTTGATCACCTCCCCCTGAGGGGGGAGCAGCCTTAGCAGGCCACAGAGGAAGACAATGCAGCCAGTTCTGATGAGACCTGATAGACTGGGATCAGAAGGAAGGAAAAGAAGACCTCAACTATCAGGGAACTTGGAGAGGGGCATATAAAAAAAAATTGGGAGGGGAGGAGGGAGCTACAGGGAGATACAAAGTGAATAAAGTGTAATTAATTTAAAAAATGTGTAAGAAAATGGGAAGGACTGGAGAACTTGAGGGCACAGAAGTGAGGTACAATGGACACTGGAGTTTATAAATGCAGAGAAAGGCCTGGTACAAACCCATCAGGAAAATGCCTTGCCAAGTAAACATAAGGGCTTGAGTGTGATACTCCTATCTCACATACAAGAAAGCTGGACAGTCAGGTGCACACTTGTGATCCCACTATTGGAGAGGTGGGGATAGGAGGTAATCACCTGGCCAAGCCTTCTCATAAAGCTCAAGAGCCTGTCTCTGAAATTAAAACTGAATGTCACCTGAGGAGGTTGCCACTGAACCTCAAACAAATTCATCATGCCTACACACAGCCAAACAGACATGCAAGGATCCATATGCATATGAATATAGTTTTCATGTGCACACACACACACACACACACAAAGCCAGGATTTGGGGAAGCAGGGTGATTGCCAGAAGCAAAACTGAGATGAAAGAAGTTGGTGATCAGAAAGCCCCAGCCCTCTGTGGAAGGACTACTGCATCATGTAATTTTAGCAGGATATCCTTGCACCACTTTTCATCATAACCCAAACCAAATTATATCATGAAGCAGGTAATGAGGTCGCATCTCTTCATATGCTGTATGGTAATTGAGTATACATTTATTATTGGGAGCATATTCTGATAATAAATTGGGCTTATTAAAAGCATTCCATTCCTTATTTTAAGTAAACCACCCATCCGTGGCTAGTTTTTTCTTATTCTTGTGTTGGAGGATATTCGGCTAACTGCCTGTAGACAGCAATAATGAGGCAGTGATTTGTACCACCAACATGAACTCGCAGTGAACATGGGTAGGTTTTTTTTTTAACCCACCAAGAATCATTTTAAGATTTGATATGCTCCAATTCATTTGCTGCTGTTGACATTTTGAGGTTGTGTCCAGTAACCTAGGCAACTGTTCTCATTTCTCTCCTAATTTGCTTCTATTTCTGGAGCTTATATAGATACAATGGTCCCACAGACATTTCCTTAGAGGAGAGTAGGCTTACAAACTATGAACTCATCACGGGGAAATAGTAAATGTGTAATAGACACACAAATAAATTCATTTAAACTGTAATTTATATGGTTTAGGAGCCTTTTATTTAAACGTGGCAGAACTTCATGCTGAAAGATGAACTGGCAATGTTTGAAATTTAAAATGTGCCATATTTTGTTATTCATGTACACAAACAATCTTAGCAATTAGAGACCAAAGCTTCAGTTACCCTCACAAAAATCCCCAGGCCTCCTTAAATACTGCAGAATGGGTCCCCTTTACCAACCCTCATTTGTAAGCCACCACGATCTGTTTTAATTATGGGAAACAAGGGAGAATTAAGGCTTTAGCGGCTTTCAAGCTGCGTGGGCGAACGGTAGAAACTCCAGGCACAACTTTGGCTGGGATAAAGGAGGGTAATTTTAAAATGTTTACTTGGAAACCTCTCTCTGATATACCAATACAAGGATGAGATTCACTATATCTCCCCCTTAACCAGAATGCATCTTAAAAATTAAAAATAAATAAATAAACAAACAGAAATTCAATTTCTGTGTAACTTTGAGGTGTTTGAGAAGACAAGCATGAGACTTTCATGTCTGTATCAGAAGTCTCAACTCCCTTTGTAAGGTTATACAGTTACTGAATCCCCTGCTTTTAAAAGGGGGGGGATGCAACTCTACAAAGGTGGTTAGCACCTCTGATGGAGACAGAATACATGGATTGCCAAAGTACCAAAACACTACGAAGAAAAATTATTTGATGACAGGACCAGGCCTCCAATCAATATTGACAATATCAAGAACTTTGTGTTACCTTAATGGCCCAAGATTTCCGAGTAAGTGTGGGGTAGAGCTTCAACCCGGGGAAACCCCACATGAGGGTGTTGGGAACTTGTCTCCCTCCCAGCTCCCAACCTGGCACCTTAAATTGCTCAGCGCCACCATCAACCCCAATAAAAATGTACTACCATGAAAATTATCAGGCTTCAGTCCTTGTTTGACTTTATAAAGTTTCCCTTCTCCAACCATTCTATAGCCCCTGAGTATGCAGATAACGTATCTTCCAACACCCCTGCCCTGGTCAATTGTACACAGCCACACAAACCTTGTCTCAGAAACTTGACCACCTTCCCAGGGACACAAATATCCTCTTCCTCCAATTAAATGAGCTGTTTCACTGGAGCTGTCTCCTGAGAAGGCTGTTTATCATCACCTACTGAGATTGAGATTCTACCATTACACCCTCCTGCCCTAGCTAAGCTTCACTCCCTTCAGTCCAGCTCTGTACTCAAGCCCCAATATTGCAAGAGGAGAAGTGGAAATGGTGCAGCAGAGTTTTCCTATTCTGAAATCATTTTCTCTGTTTTACTCTATCATAGCAGTTAACTGCTCTCTGTCTCAGCTCCATGTTACTTGTGCAACCATATGTGTTCTGGTATCACTGGGAATCTCATCAAAGCCAAATCCCTTTTCAACTCTTGGAAGTGTCTCCTGATTTTCTTATCTTTTTTGAAGAAGAAGAAGAAGGAGGAAGAGGAGGAGGAGGAGAAGAAACACTTCAAAATACTTTGGTAGCAGAGTATTTAAGATGTCAAACTGTTTAGCATCATAAAAGCAAATGTTTTACTGTACTCCCTTAGCTACAATATATTTGTTCCAATGGATGCCAGAAGTTACACTGGTATCGATTTGATACATATAGATGCTATCTCTATAAATATATCTTATTTTAAAGTTTAATTTATAAATTAAGTTGATTATTATCAAGTAACAAAATAGAATGCTTGTAGCAATATACTCTTAAAATTGCAAGCATTGCTATTCGTGCAACTTGGGCCACTATTAAGTACAATAATGATTACTTAAGCATAGTGCTAAAATGATAATACCAAAAAGTTGACCTGATAATTGAAATGACAACATGATAGATAATCGAATGCTACTATATACAGAATGGATGGGACGAATAAGGCTGATTTACCTCCCATATAAAATGGAATGATAGCGAACATATATAATTTAAAATTTATGAATTGTTTATTTCTGGAAATTTCCATTTAAAATTTTGGACTGTGTTCAGCTGCAGGTCAATGTAACCCCAAGAAGTGAAATTTTGGAAGATTATTTCAAGTCTAATAATATCAGAAAAACATAAAATAGAAATTGATAGAACATATTTGTGCCAAAAACTGAATTAATTTCTCACATATTCGTGAAAACTTACATAAAAGAGATACCGTTGCAATTTTACAAATCGAAAAATTGAGCATCAGAAAGAGAACTCTTTTAACGCCATTGTTGCAATTGATATATCAAAGACTTCAATCTATTGCTATGTGACTCTAAATAGCATCCTCTTTACTCCTACACTGTAAGCATCTCTAGAAGTTGAGTCACCTGTCCCTGCATTTCAATGCCTATCCTCTTTCAGTTCACTTTAGTAAGCATTTCTAAATACATAGTTGTTCCCCAAGAAGGTTTGAGGGGCATTCCCTCTGCTCTTCCCAAACTAATGCTGAAACAATTTACTGAGCCTTAACTGGCCTGCTGTCTGATGGCAGAAGAAAAACATTAGAGAAGTGCTTGAGAAATTAGGTTTCTTGTCTTACAGTTATAGAGACAAACAAAAATGTCAGCACAATAAGAGGTCATATGCAATTAAATTGCCTCTCTTCTTGTGAGTTTTTAAGCCCCACAAAATCTCCTGTTACGCCACTTTATGCCTAAAGTTCAATTCTTCAAGGAGGAGTAATCTACCACAGGAGATAGTGAGTTGATGGGCATTACCAGGTAGATGGTGAGTGTAAGTCACCAAAGTGATTTTCCTATTGATAGAAGCTATAAGATTGGGACATTTAGAAATTTAAAAGATTCAGACAGGTGTGATTTCAAGGCTTGATCTTTGGTTTCACAAATCATTTTCCCAGTGGACAGTTGTACTATTAATTTTATGCTGAGTCATGAGAGTTTTGATCTACTTTGTAAGTATGCTGTTCTGGAAAATGTCTGTATAAGACATTAAAAAATAAACCTGTGATTTTATCACAATCAGTATGACTGGCATAAACTATTTAAATTCATTAAATCTCATTTTTTACTTTCCAAAACTAAGAAGAGCATAATAATAAAGACTAACCCCAAGTCTTTTGTTATAAAGATACAAACTTAGAGGTGCTATATGAACTATGTGTTACTCAATACTCAAAACTTCTGTGTTTATAGAAAAATAAAACATACCATAGATGTAGTTTAATCTTAAGAAAACATGGATTCACAAAAGTTTTCCTATCATAAGTTTAGGAAATAAGTCTTTAATAGGTCTTAACCAATCTATTTTCTTGCCTCTTTCATTTTGAGACTTTACGATAAAAATCCTATATTACGCTTGATTAAAGCATGAACAGAATAAACAATAAGCTCTGTAAACAATCTTCTGCAAATCTATTATACAACCAAGTGTCTGTGCCACTGTGGAACCTGTTCAATAGATACAGTAACAGCGTTGGTCCAGAGAATTCCCATGCTCAATATGAGGATAATCATGTTTGCTTGGTTCTCCAATTGCTGCTTCATAAGGCATGCACTATTGGTCATTTAATATTTGTCTCTCATTGTCTGCTCACTCTGAATCATTATTTTTAGTTACAGACCTTCGCAATACCGAATGACATTTACAGCTGATGACAGCTATAACAGATGATGCCAAGCCAAAGCTACTAGGAGTGAAATACAGAAAATAAAATGATAATAAATAACTGTCACTCAATGCCTAAGCAGTGGCTGAAATTTGTTCTAGTGCATGTCCAATATAACAGAGGATGCATAATTTAAGAAGAAAAAAAAGTTGAGTCCTTCATGCAATGAACAATAAGAAATCCAGATGCTCGTCTTCCCAGAGACAATGAATTTAGCATAGAGTATGGTATAAGTATTCAAATTGTTCTCAGAAAACTTCATGATGAATCTTATGGCATTTCCCTAAAGTGTTGGTATTCAGAAAATGTATTTAAAGTAGTAGTCTAACAGGCACAAAAAAAGCAGAGTATAGTGTGGAGATAAGATCTTAGACACATGGGTAAGGGTTCAGCATCATTATCTCATTAGAAGAAAGAGAAAACTCTTGGGGGATATTATCAAAACAAATTTTTGGTTCTGGTCAGGTGATCTGGGTTAGAGCCAGGCTTATGCTACCCTTTTCGGTTATCCATATCCTAATTTAAGTATAAAGAATGGTGTGCTTAACTTGCAGGATGTACACATTAAAATATGCTTGCTGGAGTTAATTTGCATATATTATGAAATAATTAAATGTAAAACAGTTTCATTTTTACTATTTACAAACAACTGGATTTCATCATGGCATGCCCCTCCTACTAAGACATCTTTGTTACTCTGTGTAGATTTCTGTCTCTTCTTCCCTTAAGGACACATCAGGTTTGCTCAAGGTGCTAGTAGTTCATTTCTATGCTAGTATAAAATTTATCCTACCAGGGTTGGGTCATCAGAAAGCCGATATGAGTGATTATATCAAAGGTATATCAAATTGTTTTCAATCAGAAAAACAATTTGCCACTCCCTTAAAAAGTTATTTGGTGGTTTGGGTGAGAATAGCTCTCATAGGCTTATGTATTTGGATGCTTAGTCACGAAGAAGAGGTACAGTTTGAGAAGAATTAGAAAGATTTGGAAGTGTGGCCAAATAAATACTATCAAGCTCTGTATTATTATAGACTTTAAGCTCATCATTTCCAAAGGGGACTCACTGAGAACCCGTGAAAACTATACTTAAGGATTTCCAGTCAACAAATGAAAGAGAATGTTAGGGAAGAGTGTGTCTGAGGAATGATAACAAACCCAAAGGAATAGAAGTAGAGATATATGATACACATGGCTAAGGATTTCAAAAAAAAATTAACTATCCTAATTATAGGCAAAGTTCAGAGAATGATGGGAAGAACAACTGAGTCATTTGGAATATACATATAGGAAAACTAAAGAAGCAGAGGCGACATCTGTGCAGGGGTTCTATGTTATCTCCAGGCATGCTACTTGGTTGGAATATCAGTCATGGCAGTTCAGTGTCCAAGTGGGTTCCATAGTAATAGGAGCAGGAAATGTCTCTGACATAAATTGATTGGCCTGCTCTTTGATCACCTCCCCCTAAGTGGGGAGCAGCCTTACCAGGCCACAGAGGAAGACAATACAGCTACTCCTGATGAGACCTGATAGACTAGGATCAGGAGGAAGAAAAAGAAGATCTCCCCTACCAGTGGACTTGGGGAGGTGCATGCGTGGAGACAGGAGAGGCAGGGAGAGGGGAGGGAGCTACAGGGGGAATACAAAATTAATTTAAGAAGAAGAAGAAGAAGAAGAAGAAGAAGAAGAAGAAGAAGAAGCAGAGGCAACAGTTAGGTGAAATAGAATTTTGCTTCTAGCAGCTCTGATGGCCAGTGGTCAGTCTTGTTACTGATCATGGTGAGGTTATCACACCAAGTCACTGAAAAGAGACTAGGTTGTTAAATAACCCACTACATATGGAAGAAAATCCATAATTCAGAAAAATGTCTAAATGATGCTAAGAATATAAGCACTCCGATGAAAGATCCACAAAAGGTCCAAGAAGAATATCAATAGGGTTCATCTAGTCCGAGTGATAACTCGGACACAGAATAAATACAAGTGAACATGGAGATAAGACAAGTTTTGCCTTTTAATCATTCAGTTTTACAACGTTTAAAACATTCCCATTTTTGAAGTTAACATTATTTGAAGTTAACTGGGCAACATGAAACCATCCAATCTAATCTTCATTTTCTAAATGAAGAAATCTGAAGTTTCTACATATTAAGTATTTAAACCAAGAATTCATTGTCTGTGTGTTTAAAGCCTGAACGTCATGTTCATCCAAATGCAATATATTTCCTTTGTGTAAATTAAACTTACTTATGTCAGCCTTGAGACAGTGACACAGATATACTCCAGTCACACAGATATACTCCAGCAGCTACCAGAGCAGAGTATATCAACAGCAAAAAACATGTCTTCTTTCATTGTCACTTCACGACTCCATATCCTAACAAAGATAGCACCAAGATTTTTAAGAAAATCATATCTACATATTATGTGTCATTGGCACTTTCTGGTACAAATCAGCTTCACAAAGATTGACAACTCAAGTATCCAGCATAAATCTGAATCTCAAAATCGAAGCTTCACCCCATATGTTACTAAATACTTACTAACTACGGAAAAGTGGCATTTATCTTAGATGAAAAAGAAACATAGACTACTTTTACAACCAAAGTGTCGGAAAAATAACTTTTTACCACATGTGCATGCACGTATGTGTATATGTGTACCTGTGTATATGTGTGTGCGTGTGTGTGTACATGTGTGTTTGTGTTTGAGGGAGGTTCAGAAGATAGCACTAAAGACAAGAAAAAGTCTCCATTACTGACTCAGTAAGAGATTTTGGTTCCCTGTCATTTCAGAGTATATTTATAAAATCCTGGATCCTACTCTCCACAACAAACAAACGCATAGGAATTTTACTTTCATAGTCACATGGCTTATACAAGATCAGAAGTAGCACAGAGTGATTTGCTACCAGACATTAGAGGCCTCTCTTAGATTCCTCAAGAAAGAGAAAGTACTTCCTTAGCCTGTTACTTCTAAACTTTTTTGGCTTTTCTCTCTTTGCTTCAGATAATCAGATCCAGATGCAACTATTTCTTGTATGAGAGGCTCCCTGGATTGACAGAGACCACTCACAGTCAAGAGATGTCACTCTATAGAAGACTTACTCTGTCAGTTTTCCCTTCTGTCTGAATGCTGGTGTGGCTACGGACCTCATGGTCTTCTTCAAGGTCAGAGACATCCTCTAGTTCCTCTGGAGTCTGAAAAGAAAGCAAAGTATAGTTGACTTCAGGCTGCAAAATATTGCCATAACTTCAAAAAGATTCTGTAGGACCTCAGAAAGGTGACCGTTGAATTGATATATGATTTGGAAATCCAACCCCAGCTACACACTCACAAGAGAGGCATTAATTCGTATAAAAACGTCAAGATTTTCCTGTCAGCATCACAATAGATAAAAAGTAGAAACAACTCTACTATAGAACACATATAAACTATTGTCTATCCACTGAGTAAAATAAAATTTGTTAAAATATTGAGCCAAATGGTTATTCATATTGCACAGTAGATAAGCCTTGATTATATCATGCTACATTGAAAGGCACCAATTAGAAAAACTACAGAGAACATAAAAATTTTTGGAATATGCAAATCTATTGGGAACAAATTTGGTTGTTCCTTTTTTGTTGCTGTTGTTAGAAGAAAGATGTAATGACTTAATTAATGTATTTAATGTACCTTCTCTTTGGCCTGCTGAAAACTCTGGAGTTTGATATTGATGGTCAGTCACTATAGACTATGTGAATACAGTAAAAATGTTGAGATTTTTTTTCTTTTTGCTTTAAAAGTTAAAAACTTAATTTATACAAATTATATCAAAGGTGAAGTAGAAGGAAAATGAGAGATCAGATGGAACTGTCTGTGGGTGCAGAGCAGTTTGACTAGCTACTATGATGTTACTCTAAGCCAAATACTTAGAACTAGTAAATAAGTCAGACTCATTACTGTCTGACTTATTAAGTCAATAAGCCACCAGGAGCCATCACAACCATCAACAAACTACATTTTCTAGGCATTTATATGAAATTAACATAACTTGAATTTCTGTGTGTGTTTTCAACAATTAGACAATGTCCATTCTCTCTCTCTCTCTCTCTCTCTCTCTCTCTCTCTCTCTCTCTCTCTCTCTCTCTCTCTCTCTCTCTCTCTCTCTTCTGTATTAGTTGAGACAGCTGTTGCTCAGGGAACCTCTAGAAAGAACTGGATAATTTACAGGCATTTCCACATCTCCTTGACTCCCTCCTGTCACAGGCACATCACACTTAAGCATTTCAGCTTTTAAAATCGAGCAGCGAAGTGTTGGCATACTCTGTGAGGTAAGGGTCAGGTGAATGCATTTACCAAAATAAGAATTTAAACATATCCGCTATCATTACTGCAAGTACACATGGAAATACATACTAAGAATTAATATTTGTTTCATTTTGCATAATCAAAGCCTTGTATACTATGATGTCTTTAACACAGAGCCCTTATGAAAATTTCAGGAAAAAAATAGTTTTTATCCAAATCATTTAAAATAAAGTGAAAGACAGCCCTGAGAATGCATCTCTTCTGTAGTTGTGGCTACTGAAAACTTATGTCCTTAGACCAATTCTGATTTTCCTTAAGCCTTGCTTATTATACAGTATTTCAGAGATTTTCATGATTATTCAGGCCCTTTCTTTCCTTGGTACCAATCTAAAGCTGGGGCAGGTGATTATTAGCTGTTATAATATAACAGAGTACCAATTTCTTATTCACTATTGACTCCAGATAATTTATCATCTCATGCATCTTTAAGCAGCATGGTCTTTGTTCTCAAATACTAGCACTGAGCACACCCATTGCTTCATGACAGAATCCTTTATATTTATTTCATCTGTCTGCCTGCAGACATTAATATTCTCCTCTCACTGAGGCCTCCAGTGTGCTCACCTTTTGTTATCTATGCATGGATTTTTTTGCAGCTATGAGTAACAATGATCATAGAGCAATTGATTCTCTCTTCCCAGGTCTTAATAGAGTTCAACACTATACAACTTCTACAAAACCCACACATTTCATTGTTAGCCATTTGTGTATTCTCATAGGAGTTTTGAGAAAACAGGTTTTATACCTCCCTTCTTGATACATCCACTAAGTCTTCTGAGTATGAGCATATTTTATCAAGTAAATCCCTTTCTTGTACCCTATTGCTTTTAATTGAAGACTGTCTGATGACCCCAGTGTCTGTTTCTTAAATGTCATTTGTTTATTACTTGGGTTGCCTCATCCTTTAGAGCTACATAGCCACATCATTCATTCCAGTATTTAATAAAGATCCAAATAAAGCAAACTAACTAAAATCATGACTGGGTTTACAGAAATCTCAACGACCAATTTTGTTGCTGGAGGAGATAAGCCTACCAATTATACCCACGTACTTCTGTGCTTTCTTTTCCTGTAACATGGAACTAATATTTTTCTTGCAAAGCCACCAAAATTGACCTCTTCTCTTCATGAACAAAATCAGTGGGAGAGTGTTCAAAACACTTGCTGGCAACATTTCACATTCTGTGGAGGCAGGAGGTTGGAAAGCATTGTGAAATAGGAAGTTAAATATATAATGTAACAGTTTAAATTAAGTGGAACCCAAGAAAGAAGATTTCCTTAATTATCTTCAGGTATATGTGTTAACTTTTTCAGGTCTGAAGGCAAAGCATGGAAAAAATATAATTCATTCTCGAAAAAGGGAGATTGGGGTGATGGAACACAATATATAACAATCTCTCAAACCAGAGTTCTTCTCTAGTGACTTCAGAAAAGTCTAGAGGCTGGTGGTATGCCCAGTGGTAGAGCACAGGCTTCGTGTATGTTCCAGTTTCATTCCTGTTATTGTGATAAAATACGCTGACAAAAACAAACAAACAAACAAACAAACAAAAAACAGAGAGGACAAAAGCATTTGCCTGACTTAAAATTCCAAGTTACAATCAATCACTCTGGGGGATGTAAAGGCAGGGACTCAGGTAAATCATATCACAGCCTCAGTCCAGAGAAGAGACATAATGAGTGCATCTTTGCTTGTTTGCTTTCAGCAACCCTTTCCCTCATTTATGCTGCTGAGGACGACTTTCCTAAGGAACAGTGCCACTGAAAAGATGTACTTATCTTCCCACATCAATGAACAATTAAAAAATTCCTCCGCAGATATGCCCATGAGCCAACCTGATATAGATAACTCCATAACCCTCCTACAATGTGATTTTATTTTTTATTTTTTACAGGTCGACAGTTAAACTAACCATCACAGCATATTAAAAAAAAAGTTACAAGTGTATGTGTGTTTCCAGTCAATTATCTACCATATAATTGAACCACCATAAAAAAAAGGTAATGTTGTATAGTACAATGACCAACCCAGTAACTTTGAATAATGAAAATCTAAATTTGAATTCTGGCCATCCAATGAGGTTCACTGTACATTTTGTGAGCCTTTTAAAACTTTGATTTCCTCAGAGCAGAATTCAGGTAATATTACCTAAGACTAAAAGGTGTTATGCAGATGAATTGTATGAAGGTATTGTAAGGGATGAAGCTACAGACAGCACGATAAATAACCAGATTGTCTCTATGTTATTTTCTTCTTCCTGTACTATCTAATTCCTATATACTTTTCACGATTTTTATGTAAACTTATTTGGGCTCTAATTTGAGCCGAATTTATTCTCAGATTGTGACCTTAGACTGCCCACTAAATACCTCTTACCTCAGAATCTTCAAATAGTACGCTGCGTGGACACGGCTCTTGCTGAACACCTGCAGCTGTATTTGTATAATTATAACCTACATACTATGTCTGTGCTAAACAAGATTTAATACAATTCTGCATATATTGTTTTCCTTATGAAACAGGTGAAGGGAATTTTTAATGAAAGCTTAGTTATTTTTTGAAGTTTATAATGATCTTTTTATGTGGCTTTGGCAAGGAGTCACCCTAAAATGCACTCTAAGGGATGGTGGGGATGAATTAACTTTTTGAAAGTGGACTGTATGTAAACCTGAACAAAACAAATGAGGCTCAGTTGTCTAGAGAATTTTTAATCGTTCTGGGTATCAATTAGTTGTTTTTTTAACATGAGAACTCAGGAAATTAATTTCATATGTTCTCACAGAGCTTGTTCATGAAACTTGTTCCTTAGAAACTTCCAAGATGGCAGCAACCAGTATGTACCACATTTAAGGGGCAAAAGACCAAAGACTACGAAACTGGTGAGTAAACAGACTGCCGGCTCCAGAATACCGGCTTTCGTACTTCATGGATCAGAGGAGACATTCCCGGAGTTGGGAATGAACAATTTCAGTCTCACCCCCAAGCCATCCCCGGCTGTCTCCCTGTTCCAGGAGTCATGAACTGTAAGGACGCTGCCCTTCATGCCTACTCAAGCACAGGCTCCCAGTTCCAGGGATGCTCCTCGCAACCAGAGGAGTCCTCCCACTCCCCTGGGAAGAGAGACTGGATTCCAGGGCAGCATCCCAACCTTCAATCCAGGCTTCTACCAGTGTCCCTGTGGAGACCAGCTGGACAATAAAATCACAAAGGATACTGGATGCAGTTTTGAGGGGCCCAGCTGAATCTGAGTGCCAGGAGTATAGTGTCTGCTTGGCTTGTGAGCTACAGCTCAGCTGCCTTCTGAAACATTTACACCCCCCAACAGCTGCCTTCTGAGACACCCACACCAACATGGCTGCCTCTAAAATGCCAGCACCCATTTGTGTTCCTGCAGACCTCTCCCACCATACAGAAGACTACACTAGACTCCAGAGACAGATCCAGCCTTTGGTGAAGCTCTACTAGTAGTCTTGGGGAAACCAGCAAGACCTTAGCTGATCACAAAAGCCCAGGAAACCCAGCAGTTTCCAGGAACATACAGCCAAGGCTATGGACAACCAGATGGCTAAAGGCTAGTGTACGATCATAATCAACAAAAACCAGGATATCATGGCTTCACTTTAAAACTTTAAAGTGAAACTTTAAAGAAACTTTAAAAAACACTGCAGCTGAAACACACACACACACACACGCACACACACACACACGACCTTAAATCAATGCTAATGCAGTTATTCGAGCAATTTAAAAAGGAAAGGGATGAATCCTCAGAGAAATACAGAAAAACACAATCAAACAAAGAGAGGCCATCAAAGAAATGCAGGAAACCACAATCAAACAGGTGAAAAAATGAACAAAACTGTTCAAGACCTGAAAATGGAATTAGAATTCACAAAGAAAACACAAACCAAGAAAACTCTGGAGATGGAAAGCTTAAAGAAGAGATCAAGAACCACAGAGGTAAGCATACAACAGAATATAAGAGATGGAGGGGAAACTCTCAAGTGTTTAAGATACAATTGAAGAAATCAACATATCTGTGAAAGAAAATATGAAAATGAAAACTTCAAGACACAAAACATCGAAGAAATCAAGGATACCATGAAAAGATGAAACATAAGAATATTAGAAAGAGACAAAATAGTAGAAAGAAGCTCTAAGTCCAGAAAATATTTTCAAGAAAATAATAGAAGAGAAATTCCCCAACCTAAAGAAAGAGATGCCTTTAAACATACAAGAGGCTTACAGACCACCAAAGAGACTAGACCAGAAAAGAAATTCCTCCTGTCACATAAAAATCAAAACACTAAATCTACAGAACAAAGAAAAAACATTAAGGGTGGCAAAGAAAAAAGGCCATGTAACATATAAAGGCAGACCTATCAAAATTACACTTGACTTCTCAGCAGAGACTATAAAAGTCAGAAAGGCCTGGGCAGGTGTTATGCAGACACTAAGAGGCAACAGATATCAGCTGAGACTATATCCAGCAAAGCTTTCAATCACCATAGATAAAGAAAACAAGATATTCCACAACAACACCAAATTAAACAATATCTATTGACCAGCCCAGACCTACAGAAGATACTAAAAGGAAAACTCCAACACAATGAATTCAACTGCAACCAAGAAAATACAAGATATAGGTAACTTTACAATAGCAAGACCAAAAGAAAACAAGCACACAAAAACAATATCACCACCAATACCTCAAAAAAGGGAACTAACAATCATTTGGCACTAATATCTATCAATACCAATGGACTCAACTATCCAATAAAAAATACACAGTCCAACAGAATGGTTCCGTAAAACAGGGACCAACATTCTGCTGCATACAAGAAAGAAAAGATAGACATTAACTCAGAGTAAAGGGCTGAAAAAAGGTTTTCCAAGTAAATAGACCCAATAAGCATGCTGGATCAACCATCCTAGTATCTAATAAAATAGACTTTCAACCAAAATTAATCAAAAGAGATAGGGAAGGAAACTTTATTTTTATTAAAGTAAATATCCACCACGGGACATCTCACTCTGAACATATATGCCCCAAATACAAGGGCACCTGCACTTTTAAAATAAACATTATTTAATCTTAAATCACACTTCAATCACAATACATTAATAATGGGAGACTTCAACATCCAAATCTCACCAATAGACAGATCGTCGAAACAAAAACTAAATAGAAAAATAATGAAACTAACAAAGGTCATGAATCAAATGAACATAACAGATGTCTACAAAACTCTTCAGCCAAACACAAAAGAATATCATCTCTTCTCAGCACCACATAACACCTTCTTTAATATCAACATATAGTCAGTAACAAAGCAAAACTCAACTGATACATGGAAATTGAATTAACCCATTGTTCTTTGTCAGATCACCATGGATTAAAGCTAGACTTCAACGACAAGGGAAAGAACAAAAAGCTTACACACTCATGAAAACTGAACAACTCCCTGCTCAATGATCACAGGATGAAGGAAGAAATAAAACAATTTAAAGACTACTTAGAACTCAATGAAAATGAAGGCATAACTTACCCAAATATATGGGACATCATAAAAGCAGTGCTAAGAGGAAAATTTATTGCACTAAGTGCCTTCATAAAGAAATTGGAGAGTTCCCATACTATCAACTTAAAAGCTCACCTGAAAGCTTCAGAAAGAAAAAAGAAACACACCCAAGAGGAGTAAACAGCAGGAAATTATCATGCCCAGGAATGAAATTTAAAAATTGGAAACAAAGAGAGAAATACAAAGAATCAATGAAACCAAGAGTTGGTTCTTTGAGAAAAATCAACAAGATAAACAAACCCTCATCTGTGGCCTGGCAAGGCTGCTTCCCCCTCAAAGGGGGGAGGGGGTGGTCAAAGAGCGGGCCGTTGAGTTCTTGCCAGACACAGTCCCTGTTCTGCTTACTAGGGAACCTACTTGGAGACTGAGCTGCCATGGGCTATATCTGTTCTGGGGTTCTAGGTTATCTTCATGAGTATCAGTCTCAGAAAAGACCACTGGTCCCAGATTTTTTGGTTCTATTGCTCTCCTTGTGGAGCTCCTGTCTTCTCCAGGTTTTACTAATTCCCCCTCCTTTCATAAGATTCCCTACACTCTGCCCAAAGTGTTTATGAGTCTCTGTATCTGCTTTGATACACTGCTGGTAGAGTCTTTCAGAGGCCCTCTTGATAGGCTCCTGTCCTGTTTCCTGTTTTCTCCTTGTTAAAATGTCCATCCTGTTTGTCTTTCTGAGTGAGGATTGATCATCTTACCCAGGTCTTCTTTCTTGCTTAGCTTTTATGGTATACAGATTTTAGTATGTTTATCCTATGTTATAGGTCTAGTATCCACTTATAAGAAAGTACATACCATGTGTTTCTTTCTGCTTCTAGGATACCTCACTCAGGATGATCTTTTCTAGATTCCACATTTACCTGAAAATTTCATGATTTCCTTGTTTTTAATTGCTGAGTAGTATTCCCTTGTGTAAATCTGTATTCATTCCTCCATTGAGGGACATCTGTGTCATTTCCAGGTTCTGGCTATTACAAATAGAGCTGGTCTGTAGCGTTTATTATGTTGAGGTATGGGCCCTGTATCCCTGAGAGCACCAAGACTTTTATTGCTCGTGGGAGTGCAAACTTGTACAACACTTTTGAAATCAATCTGGTGCTTTTTCAGAAACCTGGGAATAGCTCTAATTCAAGGCTCAGTTATGCCACTCCTGGGCATACACCCCAAAATATACTCCACAATTTCACAATGACATTTGCTCAACCATGTTCTTAGCAGCTTTATTTGTAATAGCCAGACACTAGAAACAACCTGGATGTTCCTCAACTGAAGAACGGATAAAGTAACTGTGGTACATTTACACAATGGAATACTACGTAACCCATTAAAAACAAGAAAATCATGAAATTTGCAGGCAAATGGATGGAACTAAAAAAAGATCATCCTGAGTGAGCTAACACAAACCCAGAAAGGCACACATGGTATGTTATCTTTTATGAGCAGACTTTAGTCATGTAGTACAAGATAGACATACTACAATTAACAGACCCCAAGAAGAAAAGTAACAAAGATCCAAGGGAGGATGTGTAAATCTAACTCACAAGGGGAAACAGAATAGACAGAGGTAATGGTTGAAGAGAGGGAACAAGTTAGAAGAAGGAGCACAGAGAGAAATATGGGTGGAGATCAGGCCTGGGGAGTGCAGGGGCAGGAGGGCAGAAGACCTGCAGAGAAAAGAGAAGCTGTGGCTGGTGCATCCCTGTGACAAACTGCAGACCTAAGTCAGAACAGGCCTCTGGGAGGATATGAGGAAGACGCTAGCTTAGACTCCTAATAGCACGGGCCCGTGGAAACTGCCCCGTACGCCTGGTAACTCCAAGAGTCTCCTAGTGGACAGAGGAGAATACCAACCTACCCATGAAAACCTCGATCGAAATTTTATGCTGCCTACACAAAGACAAAGCAGAAATCGAGGGAATATCCAACCAATGATGAGCCCTACCCTTAGACCCACCCCATGGAAGAAAGCCAACTCCTATCACCATTAGCAATATTCTGGTATGTTTGCAGACAGGAGGCTCCACCCAGCAATGGTTAGAGGCAGATACTGAAATTCACAGGGAAACATTGGTCAAAGCATAGGGAGTCTAGTGGAAAAGAGGGGGTGGGAAAAATAAATGGACCTAGAGATGACAAGAGCTCCACAAGAAGACCTACAGAGACACTTACCCAGGGCCCAGATGGTCTTATGGAGTCTGACACACCAACTAAGGAAAAGGCATGGACTGGACCGTGGTCCTCTGCATACATGTAGCCAATGAGCAGTTCAGGCTTCGTGTGGGACTATTAGTAAGAGCAGTTGTGGGACATACCTCTGATATAGACTATGTTGCCTGCTTTTTGATAACTTCCCCATGAAGGGAATGCCCTACCAGGAAACACAGGAAGAAGACAAACTCAGTCCTCATGTGAATAGATGAACCGGGGTGTGTGGGCAGGAGTGGTCCTCTATTCTGAAGACTAGGAGAGGGGGGATATGGGAGGGTTAGGGTTAAGGTTCCCCAATGTAACTGGAAGTAAGTTTAAGTTCCTCACCTGTGATACAGCAAATATACTACCTAATTCCTCAGGGTAATCATAGAGACAAAATAAGATCATCTATTGGAATACAATTCAGTAAGTAGGAAATACTGAATTGTCAATAGTGTTCATAATTATAAATTGTCCTTATTTTCTTACAAATTCTTAACTTTAGTTATTCAAAAGAGAACAGATAATTTGGTATGACACTTGAAAATACATATATTGGGATTTTTTTTTTTGAGGTAGCAAGGAAGTATCAGAATGAGCATTAAAACTTCAAGGGCAGAATAAATACAGAATCTATACAGAGACAGATTATATATAGAGGGACACACAGACAGATATTTTTTTTCCCCAAGAAGCTCTGTGTTTAGCATAATCTTATTTATTTATGTATTTATGTTTGCATTCCCAGTGAGGTGAACAAATGGTCTTAGAACTAAAAACACATCTCTGCAAACCTCATAAATGCCTAAAGCTAAAATCTTAAAAAGAAATTTGATGTTCACCAAAGACCCACAAAATAAGAAAAAAAAAAGATGAATAAAACAAAGAAAGAGACAAGGGACAGAAGGGAGGAGGGCACAGAGGGGGAAAAAGAGGAAACTCCACACTTCTGATGCAAAAATGGAATTTTAGTATCCTTAATGTTCAACAAGCCAGTGACGTTCCTAGGATAGTATCCGATTTCTACTCCCCCAACTACTTTTTTAAATAGCTCATTACACCTCATTATAAGAGATAATGACAAATACTCAGATGTGAAGAAGGATTTCTTGAAGATTCTGGGAATGATGCAAACACATAGTATAAATCACAGCCTTAGTCTACCAGGAAGGTAGTGAACACTCATTCCTCTGCTCAGAATATATCAGTAAAATACAACAACTGCAGAAGGCACAGACCAATTTAACAGAATGGTCATAAATGAAAGTGACATCATCAATATTACTGTCCTTATTCAGCTACCAAATGAGCTTGTAATGCAGCTCAGATCCTAAGAGGAACATTCCTAATTCATGAAAACGTCACAGGAACGGTCCAGCTAGATGCTTAAATAAAGACATGAAAGACAAATGAAGCTATGAAAGATAATAAGGTTTGGGTGAAAACATATTTTTGGAAAGCTCAAATAGTAAAATTTTCCAGATTAAAACTAAGCTCTGTGACATTCTTCTCTTTGAGAGCAGGAAACTGAAGAGGTCATATTTAATTAAGCTCTTCATGTATGATTCATCAGCAAAATGGTGCCTGGTAATTTCATAATCCTTTTCTCATTCAATCTCAGTAATTAACATCCTATTAATTGTGATTTTACTATCACAGTATAGAAGACCAACCCTTATACATAAAAGATCATGGTTCAATATGACACAACTAATGAAGGCCGCCTCAAAGCAGCACCCAAAGTTGTTTTATAGGCCACCTGACAAGGTAGTCGCAGCTTCGTGGTGATCTTGAGAAATCCACAAAGTTGTATATGCATTACAAAAGCTTTACGGAGTCTAGCAGGATGCTTCATTCAGAAAAGTGTTTGCCATGTGAACATGAGATCCTGAGTAAGATCCCTAACATCCAGGGTAAGGCAGGTGTGAAAACCCTGTTATCCTAGAGGAGGGAAGGTTCATGGACTTCCTGTCCAGACAGTCTAATGAAATTGGCAAGTTCCAAGGTCAGTGAAAGCCTGTTTTATATCTTGTAACTTATTATTTTTTAAATTTTCCTTTATAAACATTTATTTATTTTTTATTAATTACAATTTATTCACTTTGTATCCCAGCTGTAGCCCAATCCCTCAGCCCCTCCAAATCCCACCTTCACTCCTTTATCTCCTCTCATGCCCCTCCCCAAGTCCACTGATAGAGGAGGTCCTCCTCCCCTCCTCTCTGACCCTTGCCTATCAGGTCTCATAAGTACTGTCTGCATTGTCTTCCTATGTGTACTGGTAAATGGAGAGTGATTATGGGAAACACCCTTAACCAGCTACTTGTAGAACAAGGCAGGCCAAGTACTTAGAAACAATGAGTATCACAAGAGGTGGGAATGGAATATCTTCCTTCCTCTTCTGGGTATCATTTCACTTTAAACGAATGCATGTGTATGTGTGTACAGTCAGAAAGCTTAAAGAAAACACATCAATAGACGTTTTCAATTATCATCTATTAGCTTTGAAATATTACATGTCACTCTTGTCCTTTGAAATTGATATGTTTCTAAATTTTAACAATGCCTATTTATTGTTTTTACTGTCAGTGAAAAAGAAAAGCAATAAATGTTATAAGGAAATCTGCTTAACGTTCAACAAACATTTCAAGGACATGGAGAAATAAAATAAAATAAAATAAAATAATATAAAATAAAAGGCAAGACAGCAAGAACTGAGCAAGGCCACAGAGCAAGTTTCAATATGTCTTTTAATGGTTGGCCCTGATGTAGACACAGCATCCCAAGTGTGAGGAAAATTACAGCATGTGTCTTCATGATCACATTAAAAAGGACTGCAAGAAGACAGGAAGAGAAGCCCCTCTCCCACCATCATGCAATTCCCCTGCATTGCCTTGTAGTCTTAGTTCTATGTCTTTGTAAGAGTAATTACTTCACCATTCCGTGTACCACACTTTCAGCATTCAGAAAGTAGATTTATGAAAATATTCTCTAGCCACAATGGAGAGTTGGGCCTTACCTTCCCACTACTATATATATTCCTTAGCAGTCAGGAAAACTTTTACACTCAGAATTCATTAGGATACTAGGTACAATACCAATGTCAGTGACCAAGTTCTCAAAACACCAGCTGTGTTCCAGCCATGCTAAACTTCCAAGCAGGGTGCCTAGGCCTGGAATTCCTAGTTCCCTGAGCTAAGAAAATGGAGAAATAGAAAAGAAGTTACACATTACTAGGGAGATGTTGTTCCATGAGACAGTAATTCAGATCAGCAGTAGACTTTGGACACATTGTTCAGAGTTCATGGATTAAAATTTGTTTTATAGGACATAAGAACTAACTCCCTGTGCTGCTAGGAAAAGAGCAGGCCATGCTGGCAGCTCGGTTATGAAATACAACACTGGAGTGCAACAAAGCAAATGTTTGGACAATCCCTAAGGAAGAATTACACTGTTGTATAATGAGATTTTTAAGTCCCCAAACTGAAAATCCTTTTTGTACAAGTAAGAAAGTTCGTCATTCTGTAAGATGGGATCCAATAGAGGCACTCATAGTTTCTTTGAAATAGGTTCGTGACATGTGGATTGTGATACATCTAGGAAGATTTGTCCTAAGGAATAGAATAAGGATAGGTAGGGAAAGAAACATAGTGTGGAAAGTCATACTGAAAAATGTGCTTGTGTCTCTTCATATATTAGATATACAGAGAAGATAATCAGTCTTCCCACTGTCCCAGATTTGCTCAAAATAAAAAAGATCTTTATTTATATAAATTCTTACACATAAGTATTCATAGTTGATTTTTTGTACTATCGAAGATCCTGGACCAGTCATATCAACAAGAGTATCATTTAATAAATGTACTTAAAATATTTAATAAGTTGTAAATCTGTTTACTAGAATGCTGCTCTACAAAACAGAATAAGTTATTGACTAAAATAATGTGTAAGTAAAAAAAAAAGTTATGTTCAATAAAATCAGTAAAACTTTCCAAACCTTGCATGGTCCCAATAATTTAAGAGGCAGAATTTTACCCTGAGGTGTTTAGAAGTTAAGGGCAAATGTCCCAGAATTTCTGTATCCATTCCTCAGTTTAGAGACATCGGGGTTGTTTCCAGGTTCTGGCTATTATGAATAAAGCTGTTAGAAACGTGGTTGAGCAAATGTCCTTGTTGTATACTTGAGCATATTTTGGATATATACCTAGGAGCGGTATAGCTGAATCTTAAGAAAGCACTAGTCCTAGTTGTCTGAGAAAGTACGAGATTGATTTCCAAAGTGTTTGTTTACATTCCCACCAGCAATGGAGGAGTGTTCCCCTTTCTCCACATCTTCTCCAGCATGTATTTTTACCTGAGATTTTGATCTTAGCCATTCTGATGGGTGTAAGATGAAATCAGAAGAGCAAGGAGAGCAACAGAACAAAAAAATCTGGGCACAGTGCTCTTTTCTGAGACTGATACTCCAACCAAGGACCTTTCATGGAAATAACCTAGAACCCCAGCTCAGATGTAGCCCATGGCAGCTCAGTCTCCAAGTGGGTTCCCTAGTAATGGGAACAGGGACTGTCTCTGACATGAACTCAGTGGCTGGCTCCTTGATCACCTCCCCCTGAGGGGGGAGCAGCCTTACCAGTACAGAGAGGAAGTCAATACAGCTAGTCCTAATGAGACCTGATAGGCTAGGGTCAGAGGGAAGAGGAGGAGGACCTCCCCTATCAGTGGACTTGGAGAGGGTCATGGGAAGAGATGAAGAGCGAGGATGGGAGTGGGAGGGAATGAGGGAAGGTGCTACAGCTGGGATACAAAGTGAATAAACTATAACTAATATAAAAAATAAAACAAAAAAAAGAAGTTAAGGGCAGCATCAAGCTCTGAAGTGTCATGTCTAAGATTTTACTTCTTATGTAAATTCTGACAGTTTCAGGATTGGACACCTATACCTATGAAAATACTAACAGATGGGGAGGGGAAAGGGAGGAGAAGAGGGAGGGAGGATGGGGTTGTGAGGGAATAAAGGAGGGGTCACAGCTGGGATGCAAAGAGAATAAACTGTAATTTATAAGAAAATAAAAAAGAAAATATTAATAGGCATATGCTAAATATGTTTGTTAAATTTTAATATATAGCAATAGTTCAGTAAAAATGTGCATTTATTTCCTTGTTCACTTATGTAACATGCAAGAGTATTAATCACTACATGACCCAAAACAATAAAAGCTGGGATCCTAAAACAAATACTTTATTTTATAGTAATTACACTATTTTTTAATTTCTTTTTTTAATTTTATTTTTATATCAATCAGAGGTTAGGTACTTTGCATCCCCGGCGTAGCCCCCTCCCTCTCTCCCTCCCACTCTCCCCATCCCTCCCTCATCTCCTCCCCGCCCACTCCAAGTCCACCTACAGGGAAGGATCTCCTCCCCTTCCATCTGACCCCAGTTCATCTTGTCTCCTCAGGGCTGGCTACAATGTCCTCCCCTGAGATCTAGCCAGGCTGTTACTCCCTGGCGTGTATGGGGGAGAATCAAAGAGCCAGCCATCGAGTTCCTGTCTGAAACAGTCCCTGTTCCCCTTACTAGGGTCTTC
>CM053756.1:39389104-39419141 GCA_028658305.1 Pachyuromys duprasi | reverse complement strand
ATTATTTCCCGCCCTCTGCCGAAGGCTTGGTTGTGAGTCTTAATATCTGCTTTGATACATTGCTATATTGATTCTTTCAGAGGCCCTCTTTGGTATGCTCCTGTCCTGTTGCTTGTTTTCTCCTCAATTCAATGTCCATCCCATTGGTTCATCTAAATGAGCATTGATCATACCAACTTGGGGTCCTCCTTCTTGTATATCTTCCCTAGGTGTATAGATTTCAGCATGACCTTCCTATCCTATAGGACTATATAAGTGAGTATATACCATTACTCACTTATGGGCGGGGAGGAGATGAGGAAGGGATGGGGAGAGTGGGAGGGAAAGAGGGAGGGGGCTACGCCGGGGATGCAAAGTACCTAACCTCTGATTGATATAAAAATAAAATTAAAAAAAGAAATTAAAAAAGTGGAATGTTTCTTTCTGCTTTTGGGATACCTCACTTAGGATGATCGTTTCCAGGTCCCACCATATTACATTGATTAATGAATAAACATTGTTAAGAATGAATTGGTTTGCATGAGGAAACAATTCACTATGAATTAAAAATAGAATTATTTAATAGAAACTGTTCTTGAGATTTCTCTTTAAAGATGCTTAAGTATTAACAACAAGAAAAAGTTATTCAGAAGGAGATAAACATAAAATAACTTCAGTCAAAATGTCAATACACAGTGGAAAAGTGATTGCTATTTTACTTAATTATGTTTCTACCATAGCAAAGCACACAAACATGCTCATTAAAAATAAGATTTTTAAGATGAGTGCAACAAGAGCTAAGGTCTGTTCAGAGGATCTTTACCTTTGAAGACATCTATTTTTCTTCCAATTTTCTTGTGCACATCTTCCCTATCTTCAATGTAATTCTTTATTCTATGCAGGATCTCCTAATATAGTTCTGGCTACCATTTCCCCTGAAGAGCCTATGCAACTATGAAGAAACAAGGTACTACCTCTAGTCTCTTGAAGAGTTGTCTGTTTTTAAAAAATTAACTTAGAATTTGCTTTGGAAGTGTATCACTGTTAACAATGTGGCAGGCTGAAAAATTATGCCACATCCTAGATAAGAGAATTTGCTTTAGTTCGTTATCATCAGTTGCTGTGTGCTATTATTCTATTTAAATATGAAGATGTCAAATATTGCTTTCATTATAATGTAAGACAAGAAAATGGGAATTGTTTCATATTACCTTAAAAATACTTAGAGAATAGCCCACATGAAGTATTGAACACTGAAGCCTGTCAGGTATTGTAATTTTTCCATAAATTATATGAAGATATGAAACTAACCAACGTACATGTTCTGGTTACTAATTTTGTATATATTTGATGAATTATTGCATCTTCCTGTGAAGATGCTGTATTATTTGTAAAATGGAAATTTTTAGTTCAGTTTCAATGTTTTCGGTTTGATTTTTGTTCTCTGGATGCTGTCCAAACTTGTACCTATACAATGTGCATGTAAATTGCTTTAGCGTATTTTAAAGCAAACAGCATAGTGAGCGCCAAGACTCCCATAATACTGAACACTAGGCATGAGTAGCTCTATTTCCTGAGTGACATACCAACACCCTATATCCCTACTTTAAACCTAGGCTGTATACATGAATTAAACTTTTCCTAAAACCGTTAACTCTGAATCCTTTAGATAATGAAGCAAAGCAACAGCAGCAACAACAAAAATAAGTCTTTGTCCAATAACATAAGAAACTGAATAAGAAGTTAGCTCAACATTCCTGGGAAAGACAACACTGAGTCTCCGTTTGCACTCTTTTTCATCTGTGTGATTAATACAGTCATCTACCCTTGCTGTCACTGATGAAGCATCCATGAATTGCTAGATACTATCGAGCTACAAGGAAGTCCCATATAAGATGGTGTTAATTTTTTGACTCTAAAAACTGTACAGATAAAAGCTCCTTATGTATGTTTTGATTCTGAATGTACATATTAAATGGAACATTTTCATTTCCATATGCCGTCACTTTTATAATGGCTGAGGGTACATAGTAAGTTCTCAGTAAAACTGTCTATTTTTCATTTCTTGTTCCTAAGGTAACAAGTGCAGGAAACAAAATAAAACATTTCTGCAGAACAAATCATTACCCAAATTTAATCCTATTACACTATGGATTGATGTGCCTAATTATAGAGTTTTTTGGTTGCTCTTAGGCAGTCCTGACAGCAAGTACTATTGATTACTTAATACAGTGCTAAAAGATAAGTATTTAATAAACATGTCTGCTTTGATTTAGATTATTAAAGGGTTTAGATACTGTTAAAAAAGAATCTTAGCAATTCTGTCATTCTAATGATAATATTACTTATTCTGCCTAATTAAATTTGTTGTCAGAATTTAAAAAAAAATATTAGACAAAGAGTTAAAAGTTTGTTCCACCTGATTGTATACTTGAAAAGTGATACCCGTCATGTTATTGTAACATTTCGGACTCTTGTTCTGAAAAATGTGATTCATTGCATCTAGGAGGGCTGGGAAGTAAGACATATCAATAGAAAGGTATATAAGGACTATCAAAGCATATTTTAAACCTCAAGCAGGAGACAGGCAGCTGTTAGCTCAGTGAACCACACATGAGGCAGCATCCCATTTAGGTTTTCCCTCATGATTTGTTAAGTTCGACAACTCAGAACATCAAAAGAACCAGACCTTAAATGAGCCGGGCTGGGCTTCACAGAGAAAGTTAATAAGTTTTAAAACCTAAAAGCAATTTTCTTTGAAAAATACAAAACCATGATAGGAAGTCAGAGGAAAAGACTGGACAGTGACAGGGTTGTACAGAGCCTTGACAAGTGGCTTAAAATAGAAGGGATTGGCAAGTTTAATTTTATCTAATTCAAATGGAAATATACAAAGAGAATATGTAAAGAATCACTCTGATGTGGACAATAACGTTCATGAATTCTGTGTTTGTCTCCATGATGTCTCTTGTTCTACATGTATAACATATAGTGGAGATAGGATTGGGCTAAAAGCTTCCCCAGGAAAGTTCCTTTCCATCAGCACAGAGGCTGCTGAGTTCTTTTCTCTTTTTCTTTTCTTTTTAAATTTTTTAATGTATTCAACTTTATTTTTTATTTTTTATATTTATTTTTTATTAAGTACACTTTATTTACTTTGTATCCCCCTGTAGCTCCCTCCTCCCTCCCCTACAAATACTACCCTTCCTCCCCTTCTCCACCCATGCCCCTCCCCAAGTCCACTGATAGGGGAGGTCTTCTTTTCCTTCCTTCTGATCCCAGTCTATTAAGTTTCATCAGCAGTGGCTGTATTGTCTTTCTCTGTGGCCTGGGAAGGCTGCTCCCCCCTCAGGGGGAGGTGATCAAAGAGCTGGCCATCAGGGAAATGCAAATCAAAATGACCCTGAGATTTCACCTTAAGCCCATCAGAATAGCCAAGATCAGAAACTCAAATGACAAAACATGCTGGAGAGGTTGTGGAGAAAGGGGAACCTCCTCCACTGCTGGTGTCAATGTAAACTTATACAACCACTCTGGAAATCAATCTGGCATTTTCTCAGACAACTAAAAATAGTGCTTCCTCAAGATCCAGCTATACCACTCCAAGGCATATATCTAAAGGAGGCTCAAGTACACTATAAGAACATTTGCTCAACTATGTTTGTAGAAGTTTTATTTGTAATAGCCAGAAGCTGGAAACAACCCAGATGCCCCTCAAATAAGGAATGGATTCAGAAACTGTGGTACATCTACACAATGGAATATTACTCAGCAATGAAAAACAAGGAAATCATGAAATTTGCAGGTAAATGATAGGAACTAGAAGGGATCATTCTGAGTGAGCTATCCCAGAAGCAGAAAGACACACATGTATATACTCACTCATATAGACATATAATATAGGATAAATCTAATAAAATCTGTAACCTAAAGAAACTAATCAAGAGGGAGGACTCTGGCTAAAATGCTCATTCCCCATCCAGAAAGGCAAAGAGGATGGACATCAGAAGAAGGAGAAAACAGGAAACAAGTTAGGAGCCTGCCACAGAGGGCCACTGAAAGGCTCTGCCCTGCAAAAGATCAAAGCAGATGCTAAGACTTATGGCCAACCTTTGGGCAGAATGAAAGGAATTTTATGAAAAAATTGGGAAACAGTAAGATCTGGAAAGAACAGGAGCTCCACATGGAGAGCAACAGAACCGAAAAATCTGAACACAGGGGTTTTCCCTGAGACTGATACTCCAACCAAGTACCATGCATGGAGATAACCCCTGCAGAGATGTAGCCCATGGCAGTTCAGTGTCCATGTGTGTTCCATACTAATGGGAACAGGGAGTGCCTCTGACATGAAGTGATTGGCCACTGACTTCTTACTGTGGAAGATTCAATAACACACTGAAGCTCAGAAGTTGAGGTTGACAGTTAAAATTACATCAGGTTTCTTAATTAAACAAAGATCCTCATTAGCCTTTGGCCTAATTTTGGTAATTCATACTTAAACAGTAGAAATTAAAAACCCCTAAATTTTATTGCTAATAAATCTCTGTAACTAATTTAAAACCCTTCTAGTCACAGTTAGAAATAGCTGTTACTAGCTTCTTGAGATATAACACAACTTTATCCTTTTTAGCTCGTTCAATATCCTGGTTTCCTTCACATACAATATGTGTATACTCAATTTTACATGTTAGAATCAACATGAGAGCCTAATGTGGCCATCATAAGAGATTGCAAAAGAAACTAGCAATGATGACATCAGCAGAGAAAAATTAAATGTTTTTCTGCTTCTGGGATAGCTCACTCAGGATGATCTTTTCTAGTTCCCACCATTTACCTGCAAATTTCATGATTTCCTTACTTTTTTATTGCTGAGTAATATTCCATTGTATAGATGTACCATGATTTCTGTATTCATTCCTCAGTTGAGGGGCATCTGGGTTGTTTCCAGCTTCTGGCTATTACAAATAAAGCTGCTACAAACATGGTTGAGCAAATGTCCTTATTTTGTGCTTGAGCCTCTTTTGGATATATGCCTAGGAGTGGTATAGCTGGATCTTGAGAAAGCACTATTCCTAGTTGTCTGAGGAAGCACCAGATTGATTTCCAGAGTGGCTGTACAAGTTCACATTCCCACCAGCAGTATATACTCACTCATATAGGCATATAATATGGGACAAACCTACTAAAATCTGTACACCTAAAGAAACTAATCAAGAGGGAGGACTCTGGATAAAATGCCATCCGGAAATCAAAGATGATAGACATCAGAAGAAGGAGAAAACAGGGAACAAGTTAGGAGCCTGCCACAGAGGGCCTCTAAAAGGCTCTGCCTTGCAGACTATCAAAGCAGATGCTAAGACTTATGGCAAACCTTTGGGCAGAATGAAGGAAATCTTGTGAAAGAAGTGGGAAACAGTAAGATCTGAAGAGGACAGTAGCTCCACAAAGAGAGCAACAGAACCAAAAAATCTGAGCACAGGGGTCTTTCCTAAGACTGATACTCCAAGCATGTACCATGCATGGAGATAACCTAGAACCCCTGCACAGATGTAGCCCATGACAGCTTATTGTCCATTTGAGTTTCATAGTAATGGGAACAGGAACTGCCTCTGACATGAACTGATTGGCCTGCTCTTTGATCACCTCCCCCCTGAGTGGGGAGCAGCCTTACCAGGCCACAGAGGAAGACAATGCAGCCAGTGCTGATGAGACCTGATAGACTAGGGTCAGAGAGAAGGGGAGGAGGATCTCCCATATCAGTGGACTGGAGAAGAGTCATAGGAGGGGAAGAGGAGGGGAGGAAGGGCGGGATTGGGAGAGGATGAGAGAGGGTGCTAAAGCTGGGATACAAAGTGAAAAATTGTAATACATTAAAAATAATAAGGAAAAAAAGGAATTTGAATCAACTGTGGACTTTTAAAATTTACTTATTTTAGTGTCTGAGTATGTACGTGTGTGTGCATGAGATTGTGCATCATTAAAAGGGCACGTGATATATAGTATTGAGGTCAAAGGACATCTTTAAAAAGTTGGTCTTTTCCTTTCAACATGAAAGGAAATTAAAATCAAATTATTAGGCTGGCACATCAAATCCCTTTCTTCACTGATGCATCTTGCTACTCTTAAATTTAAGACCTTAAAAATAAGAGAATTGTAAGGACCTATAAATTTGAAAGACTGTGAGGCTAGAGCGATTGCTCTGGGAGTAGGGATGATAGTTTGATAAGTATGAAGACCTAAGTTCATAATCGTACCTCCCACATATATAGTTGTGCACACTCCTAACCCCAGAACTTGGGAGCAAGATAGTGGGAGCAGAAGAATTGCTGGAGCCTGCTGGCTTCTAGTTTCACCTAAAATAGTGTAACTGCACAGACACTGAGAAGCCTTAAATCAGAAGGGAAGGAAGAAAGCCATAGAGGAGGATAGGGTGTCTTCCTATTTCATATGCATATATACACAAGGACCCAATGCTTCTGCGTGCACATGTACAATGTACATATACCTGCATATACCCTCACACACAGGGAATAAAATACATGACACAAATTAAGTTGCCAATGATTAAGATGCTGAATATGCGTTTCATATGAATGCTGTGCTCTGCCTTCTCTGTGATTTATTAAAATTAGACTATTTTATAAGATAAAATCTATTTAATAAGATAAAACTAAATGCAAATATTAATAATCACTTTGGTTAAATCATGAAAACACACTCTTCACAGTTTTTAAAATTCTATAAACTATTTTTAAATACATACATTTAAAATATGTATAGTAGTCATTTAAGAAAGTAGCAAAATTTTCTGAAACTATCTTTGAAAGACTCCAGATATCCATAAAAATATGGACATTTATATGGTTTTTATTTGATGGACCAAGAGATCAGCAGCTGAATAAAAGAAAACATTGGAACAAAAGAATATTTGTCATTTTTAAAAGCTGCGAATGTGTTTAAATTCCTGGAGAGATCAGGGATACAAGACACTTACCTAAACACAGTAAAGGCAAGCCTATAGCCAACCTCAAACTTAACATAGAGAAACTTAAATCAATCCCACTGAAATCAGGGGCCGGGCAAGGCTGCCCACTCTCTCCATTTCTCTTCAACATAGTTTTTGAAGTCCTTGCTGGAACAGTAAGACAAAGGAGATCAAGGTGATTCGAATCAGAAAGGAAGAAGTCATAGTATCACTATTCACAGATGACATGATAGCATACATGAGTAACACCCAAAATTCAACCAGGAGCCTCCTACAACTAATAAAACACCTTCAACAAAATGGCTGAATACAAAATTAACTTAAAGAATATCAGTAGCCTTTCTGTATACAAAGGACAATAGGGCTGAGAAAGAAATTAGGTAAACAACACCCTTCACAATAGCCACAAAAGACAAAAAGTACCTTGGTGTAACTCTAACCAAGCAAGTTAAAGACTTTCATGAAAAAACTTCCAGTGTCTGAAAAAAGAAATAGAAGAAGATATCAGAAGATTTATATATCTCCCATGCTCATGATTCAGCAGGATTAAAGTAGTGAAAAAAATGTTCACCTTTACCTTGGTTCTCTGAGACAGAGATGGCCATCATGTCTGTAAACCCAGTACCACAGAAGCCGTTGTGTGTATTGTTAAAACTTCAACAAATCAGGTGACCCTTTGCATTGAAAGCTGGCCTGATCTGCTTCTGCCAGCCTTCTGCATTGCCTTGGAATGGTGACAATGGTGTGGAATTAAGAACTCCAGCTGGTCAACCACCCGCCCCAACTTCCCACATCCACCCCTGGAGACTCCACACTGTCAGATGCTTCCCAGTGCCAGCTGCTTTTCTCCATGCCGTTCTTCTTTATCTTGCCTTCCTGGTTCGGACTGGCAGGGCGGGTAAACAGGAGCACTCCAGATTTTGTGTTAGAGAGACGCAGTTGTGCACTGCACTGTGGCAAGGAATCAGTACACGGTTGCTATTACCAGCTCGGCACGTGCTCAGCGTCCATGGTTGGTTTGTTCTAAGTTCACCCTTTCTCACCTCACATGCCCCTGGAGGAATACAAGGTTGATACCAGCAGGAACTAACTAGACTCAGCATTTCAAGAAGTGCCTGATTCCAGACACCCAAAGAATGAGGGAAGGGTGCAAGGAGTGATAGTGAGAGGCACAGACCTCACAAGACTCAGAAATGTGCTGGCCACCTGACCACATGGGTCAGTCTGAGCTCTACCCCTTCCCTTCTTCTGCCTATATAATCTGCTGGAGATGAAACGCTGCAAGACAGACTTATGGAGATATTGTTCTACTGTATTTTCAGATAGCCAGATCTCCAATAAAGCAGTTTTAAAGACTCAAAAAAAAAAAAAAGAAATCTACAGATTCAATGCAATTCCCATCAAATTTTCAACACAATTTTTTATTATGATGTTTATTTATGTACATATAACTTTGATTTTATATGAGTGGAGACAAATATACAAATACATGTAGCTAACACTCACCATCCTATTTTAGTTTCAAAAAGAAATCTTTAACAAATATATATATATATATATACATACAGACTGAATTTTTTATTTATAGATAGGTGATACATAGATAGATATATAGGTAGGTAGGCAGGTAGATAGATAATATATGCATGCATACATAAATATTTAAGGCAGAGTCTTTTACTGTAGTCCAAGCTTGCCTTGAAATTCTGATCCTCCTGCATCTGCCTTGGGCTCTTGAGTACTGAAATTATACTTTTACCAAATTGGCCAGGTGCCCAGATGCCCAGATGCCCAGGTGCAAAGAATGGGTCCATTTATATTATTCACAAGTCAAAGCAAAACAGTACGCACAGAGTTAATGTTCCATGCCCTTATTTTCTACATGATATTGAATCTCTCATTCCAGATACTCATATTTATGAATTCCTATTTGTAGTTATTCTTTTTTTAGCATGACTTTTGACTACTTTATTGGGTTCTTTCTTTATAATTATTTTTATTTTTATATTAATTACAGTTTACTTACTTTTATCCAAGCTGTAGACCCCTCCTTAATTCCCTCCCAATTCCATCCTCCCTCCCTTATCTCCTCCCTGCTCCTCTCTAAGACCACTGATAGGGGAGGTCCTCCTCCTCTTCCATCTGACCCTAGCTTATCAGTTCTCACCAGGACTGGCCGCAAAGCCCTTCTCTGTGGCCTACCTAGGTTATTCCTCCCACAGGTGGTGGGAAGGTCAAAGAGCTGGCCAGTGAGTCCATGTCAGAGACATGTCCCTTGTTCCCTTTCCTAGGGTACCCACTTGGATACTGAGCTGCAATGGACTACGTCTGAGCAGGGGTTCTAGGTTATATCCATGCATCATCCTTGCTTGGAGAATTAGTCTCAGACAAGACCCCTGTGCCCAGATATATTTGGTCCTTGTGGAGCTCCTGTCCTCTCCAGGTCTTATTAACTCCCCCTTCTTTATTATGATTCCCTGCACTCTGCCCAAGGTTTGGTTATGAGTCTCAGCATCTGCTTTGATACACTGCTAGGTAGAGCCTTTCAGAGGCCCTCTATGGTAGGCTCCTCTCCTATTTCTTGTTTTCTCCTACTTCCAATGTCCATTCCATTTGTCTTTCTAAGTGAGGATTGATCATCTTATCCCTGGTCCTCCTTCTTGTTTAGCTTCCTTAGATATACAGGTTTTAGTATGTTTGTCCTATCCTATAAGTCTAGTAGGGAGCTAAACAGAGAATTCTCAACAAAAGAATGTAGAATGGCAGAGAAACACTTAAAGAAATGCTCAACATCTTTAGCTATCAGGGAGATGCAAATCAAAACGACTCTGAGATTTCACCTTACACCCATCAGAATGGCTAAGATCAAAAACTCAAGTGGCAGCATATGCTGGAGAGGATCTGTAGAAAGGGGAACCCTCCTCCATTGCTGGTGGGAATGTAAACACATACAACCACTGCCTCTTTCTCAGACAATTAGGAATAGTGCTTCCTCAAGATCCAGCTATACCACTCCTAGGTATATACTCAAAAGATGCTCAAGTAAACAACAAGTACATTTGTTCAACTATGTTCATAGCAGCTTTATTCCTAGTAGCCAGAACCTGGAAACAACCCAGATGTCCCACGACTGTGAAATGGATACAGAAATTGTGGTACATTTACACAATGGAATGCTACTCAGCAATTAAAAACAGGGTAATCATGAAATTTGCAAGCAAATGCTGGGACCTAGAAAAGATACCTGAGTAAGGTATTCCAGAAGCAGAAAGACACACACAGTGTATACTCAACACAATTCTTTAAAGACCTTCGAAGAAAAAACAATTCTTAACTTCATATGGAATAACAAGAAACCCAGAACTGCTAAAACTATCCTCTACAAAAAAGATCTTCTGGAGGTTACTCCATCTCTGATCTCAAGCTGTACTATAGAGCAACAGTAATACAAACTGCATGATATTGGCATAGAAACAGACTAGTGGATCAATGGAATTGAACAGAAGAACCAGAAATAAACCCACATACCTACTGACACCTGATTTTTGACAATGATGCCAAAAACAATGGGGAAAAGATGGCATTTTCAGCAAATGATGCTGGGCTAATTAGATGTCTATAAGTAGAAAAATGCAAATAGACCCATATCTATCATCCTGAACAAAATTAAAGCCCAAGTGAATCAAAGATCTCAAGATAAAACCAGACATACTAAATCTGTTGGAAAAAAAATAGGGAAGAACCTTGAACTCACGGGCACAGGAGAAAACTTCCTGAGCAGAACACCAAGAGCTCAGGCACTAAGATCTATAATGAATAAATGGAACCCCTGAATCTGAAAATCTTCTGTAAAGCAAAAGACATTGTCAACAGAACAAAATGACAGCCTACATATTGGCAAAGATCTCCACCAGCCCTACATCCCATAGAGGACTTAAAGAACTTGAGAAATTAGACATCAATATGCCAAATAATCCACTTAAAATGGGGTACAGAGCTAAGCAGAGAATTCTCAAAAGTTGAATGTAGACATGCAGAGAAACACTTTTTAAAAAGTTAGCATCCTTAGTCATCAGGGAAATGGAAATCAAAACAACTCGGAGATTCCATCTTACAACTGGTAGAATGGCTAAGGTCAAAAACTCAAGTGATGACACATGCTGGAGAGGATGTGGAGGAACAGGAATCCTCCTTCATTGCTAGTGGGAATGCAAACTTGTACAACCACTTTGGAAATCAATGTGGCATTTTCTCATAAAATTGTGAATAACACTACCTCAAGATCCAGCTATACCACTCCTGGGCATGTATCCAAAAGATGTTCTACCATTCAATAGGGACATTTGCTCAACCAAGTTCATAGCAGCTTTATTTGTAATAGGCAGAATCTGGAAACAACCTAGATGTTCATCAGAGGAATGGATACAGGAATTGAGGTACATCTACACAATGGAATACTTCTCAGCTATTAAAAACAAGGGAATCATGAAATTTGTAAGCAAATGAATGGACCTAGAAGATATCATCTTGAGTGAGGTAACCCAGAAACAGAAAGATAGGCATAGTGTGCATTCACTTATAAGCAGACATTAACCATATAATATAAGACAGCCATCTACAGACTTAAAGAAGCTAAACACTAAGGAGGACCTTAGGGAAGATGCTTACATCTCATTCAGAATGGCAAACAGGATAGACACCAGAAGTGGTAGATGAGAGGAAACAGGATGGGAGTCTATCATAGAGGGTTCTCTGAAAGGATTCACCCAACAGGGGAACAAAGCATATGCCAACACTCAGGGCCAAACTTTGTGCAGAGCACAGAGAATTTTATGGGGGAAAAAGTGTGGGATTAGAGGAACATGGAGGGGACATGGAGGAACATGGAGTCCCGCATGGAGACCAACAAAATTAAAAGATCTGAGCCGAGTGGGTCCTGCAGAGACTGATGCACCAACCAAGGACCATGCATGGAGAGGACCTAGACATGCTGCTCAGATGTGGCCCATTGGCAGATCAGTTTCCATGTAGATCTCTGAGTCAGGAGACCAGGGGCTGCCGCTATCTTGAATTCAGTTGACTGTTCTCTGATCATATGCCCTTGATGATGCAGCCTTGTCAGGCCACAGAGGAAGTGGATCCAAGCAATCCTGATGAGACTTACCAAGCTGTGGGCAGATGGCAATAGTGGAGAACTCCCTGTTTCTGTGGACTAGGGGAAGGGGATTGGGAGAAGAGGGAGGGAGGGTGAGACAGGGGGAGTTGAGGGAGGGGGCTTCAATCAGGATATATAATGAATAAATTGTAAAGAAAAACAATTAAAAAAATTTTTAAAAATCTATGAAGTGAATGATTCATTTATGGAAATATCCATAAATGAATATTTTTTAAAGATAAATATATACTATGAAGTGAAAGAACTTGGTCTGCATTTGAACAGGTTCAAGAGAATAGCAAACCCAGGGAAACATCCTTTCATTTAGAGCCAACTTGTCTTCTGAAACGGTATGAGGAATGCACAGTTTAGAAATGATAGGTCCTTTCAAAAGTGGTGTTGGAACCATTGCTTTTACCACAAAGAAAATTCAGTTCAAAGTAGGCGACATAAATGCAAAGCTCCAAACTGTGAATCTACTAAAACCAACCAACCAAACAAACAAACAAACAAAAATGTTGGAGAGTCTTGTGACATTGGTTTGTGTAATAACATTTTGCATATGACTTCAAGCCCAGAAAAACACAGTTACATTGGTCAGCATTTCCCACCCCGTGTGTGTGTTTGTGTGTGTCTATGTATGTAGATGCATAATAAAATATCTGATAAAAATGAACCTATGAGAGGAGAAAATAACTTTTGTTCATGTTTTCAATCACAGTAATTTTGTCTTGCCACTTTGAGGCCAACCCTCACAGCAAAGAACATATGCTAGAGTACTATACACATAGCATGGTAATCAAGGTACAGAGAGAAAGACTGTAAGGGGCTAAGGTCCAGATGTACTGACAATAGCCACCTGCTTGTCTCTTGAAGTGCCAACATACCCAATCAGCTAGGTACCATCTCTTCAACACCTGAGCTTTGATGGACATTTCAAGTCCAAGCCATCACAAAAGGCAACACATAAAAAATCAGATAAGCAGTACTTCACCAAACTGCATAGAGGAAAGAAAAAATAAGAGTGTTTATAATAATCTACATAGGATAAAAATCATCATTTATTAATTAAAATGATTCGAAGGGCTTGATGAATGAATGGGTGAACAAGGATAAGACATCTGTGAGTAGATGCTTTTATTTTTAATTTTGCACCTGTTTTAAATGAATACAGTACCAAACGTGATAGGTGCCTGCAATACAAGCACAGTGGAGTCAAAATGGTAGAACCGTTAGTTGGAGCATGTTTTAAATAATAAAACTTTGCCTCAAAGTATTGATGCAAATGAATGAATGAATGAATGAATGAATGAATTTGGCATGCCTAATAGCAAACTATATTAAAAAAAAATTAAGTGAACCTGAAGGCTTACTGACAGCTGAGGGAAAACATGTGTTTAGTGAAAGGAATTCTGCATCAGAGACCTCAACTGTACAGCCTTAGTTAGAAATATTATAAAAGTATAACAACTACAAAGGTACCATGAAACCTATGGAGAAGGAGGAGTGGAGTGAACATACCCAAAGGTTTTTTTTTTAATTTTTATTTTTGTATGATTTCTGAGAGGAAAATTATTGACTATATGATGTTTGGATGAATTACAGTTCTTAATGTCAAGAAAAATAATACAAAACAAATGTGAAAACCAGTATGAATAGATGATGCTCCTGTGTTATATTAAGGTACAGGCATTGTTATTCATCTTCAGGTTTCTTAGCTACAGACATAAAGAGAATGATATCCCCATAGCAACAAGTACATAAATACCACCTAGGTTCAGGTGGCTAAATAAAGTTTGCCATTGCAAGTATCTAAATGATGAGATGGTTAATTTCTGGTCAAGATAAAGTGATCCTTGACCATTAGCTCAGGGAAATTCTGGCAAGAGAGGGGCAGAAAGATTGCAAAGCTAAGGGACTAGGTAATGTGAAATGGAGCCTTCTAGATATGACAGAAAAGCTATACCAAAGAAATCGCAACAACACAGCTCTCTAAACAAGACCTGAAATACAGTTAGCATGCCAATTTGGGCAGGGGTAATCTTGTAGGGATCCAAGCCTAGATGAAGAGCTATAAGTAATTAGTAACTGCTGAAATGGTGAGATTTGGTCTTCTTCAGGGAGGAGCACTCTGACTGGTTATCTAATACCAAATAGTCGGCTCTAGAACATATACTGCAGGGAACACTTCACATTCTCCACAAGTTGTAGATATATGTTTATATAACACACACACACACACTCACACACACATACACACATAAACACACACACACACACACACACACACATATATAAACAGTGGTTAAAGTCAAGGAGGCTGTGGAATTGGGAGAGAACAGAGGTGAGTGTGGGAGAGGTAGAAGGGAGGAGAAAATGGTAGTAATATTCTAATTAAATTTTAGAATATTAAAAAGAATTGTCCCAAACATGGAGATCATCTCTCCAGAAATAAAGAAGCGAACTAGAAGGGGTGATTCCGAATCTGGCGACAATTTAAAAACTAAAACTTCAGTGACTCTAAAGATTTTAATACTGTTAAAGCTTTTCCTTTCGTTTTGTGGTCAGCACAATCCTTAATGGTCTAAAAATAGTTCCTACTTGTAGGAAAATAATGGTTGATATATAAACAGATAGACAAAGGATGATTGAAAATGCTGCTTTGCAATCAGAGATGTATTGACTGATTCAGGTAAAAATGCACTCAATTTAAAATGAGCATGTTGGATAAAATGTACTTATAGAAAAATTTAATGTCTTATGTACAAAGAGATAAATTATTTTACCGAGATCTAGAAGCAATTTGATAATTACAAAAAGTAAAAAAAAAAAAAAGTCATGATTTCCAGGACAAAATGGTTTATGTGGAAGAGGAGTACTAAATATTTAATGAATGTGCTTACAAGATATCGTCTATGTAAACATAATTTATGTAATTATACCAATATCAATAGATATGACAGAAAGTTCATGAATTCCAGTGACACAACAGTCTATGTTGTCAAGTGTGTATGATCATTTCATTCTCAAAAATATCATTAATACTTTTGCCAAATTTTCACATTAATATAGAATGAAGTTGCAATGGATAAATGAATAAATATAGTTCTAAAATAAATAGTGATTGATCATCTCATTTGGCACTAATAAGGAAGGAAAAAAATAAACCAAACAGAACAAAAAGGCTTTTATCAGAAGTTTCTTGACTCTATGACAGGAGTTCCTTCCCTACCAGGTAATAGTATTCTAATACTGCAAATCTCTTGGCTGGTTTCCTTCATTGTTTACCTATGTAACAATATATTTCCTATAGACTGGACACAATTTATGCAAACTACTTTAGTGCCAGTAACGGCATCACTGTCTTTAGAATGAGCGATACTGAGCTTGTAGAGTTTACAGGCTTCTCTGTGGTGTGCAAACAATGACACAATGGCATCTTTCAAGCAGCCCCTAGGAATTCCGGCATGTGAGATATAAAAAGGGAGGAAGACAACTGGGATTGTAATTTGGCAGGGGCCCCTTTCCTCCTGTGTTTGATGCTCTAGTTTTGTTCTTCCAAATATTCTCTCCTGGAAATAAAAAGAATAAAAAGGAAACACATTTTGTAGCATTTTAACTATCACAGAAGTAAATGCAGTCTGCTTAGAAAGGTCTGGATCACTGGTTTTCGTATTGCTGTTAAGAGATATCCTTAATTATATACATTTGTAATTTCCGCTAATGTAGTACCTATATCCAACAATTTCTAATCATCCAAAATTTCACTCTGTGGTACATCACTGCTTCAATGAGGCTCCTGAATAGAACAGAATTATCACCTCTACTGTACTTTATAAAGTATGTTGATTGAGTCTAATTTCATAGAAACACACTAGAAAATCCAGAAATCAAGAATGCTTCTGCCTTACAACCCTATAATTGTCAATGCCATGGAATGGAAACAAATTACACACAAGTACACACATACACAAGAGATAGAGAATGAAACACTACACAAACAACAACTTTAAAAAAACCTACAAGCTGAGGGATTATTTTAGACAGATGAACAAAATATCTTAAAATAAAAAATACTTTACTAATAAAATATTGGAAAAATAACAGCAGAGATATTCAGAAAATTTTGAATATTGAATGTATGCTAGATAATATGATATCAACTTTAAAATTTGGGTGTCAACAGTATTGAAATTATTTTGGAGAAGTGTCCTTGTTCTTAAAAGATGCATATATGTGTAAACATAAATATTCAGGTGACAATAAATTATATCTATCTACATAGATGGAAATAGAGACAATAAATATGTGAAAGTAGAATCAGTCATTGAATCCAAATTAAGAAAAAATACTACAAAGTCCTCCTCTGTGGCCTAGACGTGAAGATACCTGATAAACAAGGGTCAGATGAAAGGGGAGGAGGACCTCCCCTATCAGTGGACTTGGAAAGGGGTAGGGAGAAGATGAGGGAGGAAGGATGGGAATGGAGAAAATAAGGGAGTGGGATACAAAGTTAATAAACTGTAACTAGTATTAAAAAATGAAAAGAAAAAAAGAAAAAGTACTACAAAGATGAAAAAGCTAAATAATATTGAAAAAAACGTATAAATTAAATAATTGGTACACATCATTATATGTATTTTATGAATATATATATTTTAATATGAGTTTATAGTTTTAAACACAGCAAACTTTGAAAGTTTGATGACCATCTAGTATAGAATATGTAATTGCTGTTTTTCGAAGGGCAATTGTGAGTCAGTGACTTAACAATTATCTAGATTTATATCACTTAACTAAGTGCCCCAGACCATATCTTATTTACAGATAAGAGAAGCATCTTTGAATAACAAACATCATAGCTGGATTAAACCGTAAAAGTTCTGCAAATCCATTTCCCAAATAAATCTTTATATATTTTTTGAGGAAAAAGCGAACATACACCTACTTCTGGTAATTGTTTAAGCCATTGATGGACAATAATCAAATGTCTTAACCTTTGCACAGTGGATGAGAGAAATCTCTTCAGGATTTCAAATTTCTAGAATAAGCGGTCAGGAAATCCAGGCTTCCCCTTGCATTTCTGGTGCTCCAGTTTACCTGGGCTCTTTGGGTTATGCTGACTGACAGAACTGAAAGGAATTTTGTACTCTGACTGACTAGCAATGAAATCTTTCACACATTTCCTGAGACTCATCTCAGATTTATGGCTACACACTTAGAGGTATCATGATGTAGAAATGTTGGGCAAGAAATAAAACTATATTTTCCCCTTTCTCACTTCAGTGAAGTACAATTTCCATTTATCACACTGTATTTCCTCACACAATATGTTCTTCAGAGCCAGGGTTATAAATTTGAAAATATTTATAGGCAAGACTACCATGGATGCCATTTATACCTCGCTGGCATTTTCTTCCAGCTCCTGAGAGACACGCATCACATATGAATAGCTTGCAATTGTGTACTGGCCCGGACTTCCCTCTGATAAATATAAGTCTCTCCCTTGACAACACTTTTAAGTAGTTCAAAGATACTTTGCTTATGAATGTTTGGGAATTTCCCAACTTCAAGTTTTCAAGCAATCCATTACTTTTTAAAATACTTTTCTGTTTGTTTTTGAGATTATAATATAAACACATCATTCACCTCCTTGCCTTTCCTCCCTCCAATCCCTCCCAGGTACTCCTCCTTGATCTTTCTAATTCATAGCCTCTATTTTTCATTCATTGCTGTTTTATATACATATCACATTATATTATATAATATATACATCATGGATGTATACATGTTACATATTTAAATATATGTATATATTTATAAATATAATTTCTAAATACATAAATGAAACCTGCTAAGTCTATGTATTGTTTCTCGTATATATGCCTCCGGGGATGAACATTTGGTATTGGATAATCAGATGGTGTACTCTTCCAAAGGGAGCCTATTTCTCCAACTATAAGCACTTAGTAGTTGTCTGTATGTCTTTGTCTAGTTCGAGGCCTCATAAATATCCCTCATCTCTGTTGGTGTGTCTGTTGAGGTCATCCTTGTTCTGGTCAGATGGCAGATGGGAGTGTTGTGTCTCATCATTTGGTCTTGTATCTTTATGCATTTTGTTTGTAGGGATTCTGTTAATGGTGGGCACGACAGAAGTTGAGAAGTAGATGTTAAAAAAAAAAACAGTAACATTCAAGTCGAACATGTTCAGAGGAAACATTTAGTCTTAATGTAGTTTGCTCAGTAACATTTTATTTATAATTTATTTCACGAACCATACATAGGAAAATATACCTTTATAAGATACCAAAATTATTAAAGACTGGACAATAATCCCTAATCCTTGATTTTGTTGTTGTTTTACTACTTGATTTTGTATAATTTTCTTCATTAATCACTAATTCTTCAGGTACCTGCTCATAGAAATTTTCTTGAAAAAAGATATAAGAAATGTATCAATCATATAGTTATAATATGGAAAAGCTTGTGTCCTGATAACCCTTAAGAAATGTGTCACATTTCTGAGTCTAAGATCTGCCTCCAGAAGAGGATGCCCAGTGAATCAGCTAAGTAAGACACAGGAGGGTTTTATAAATTGGTATGCTGTATTTTGTACACTTTCACTCCAGAAAACGTTAATGTTTATGTTCGTTTTCCCCATAACTCTGTCATTTTCTATAGAGTGCAACTGTAAAATACTAAATTATTGGATACTATCATAGTACAATCTGAATACACGTATTAAAAATTGAGATATCCTTACACATTCAGGAAGTAGAGAGGTACTTCGCTGCATCTACAGCTCACATTAATATACCAGGAGGAAGGCCCTAAAATAGAAAGAGCATACTTTTTCATATGAGACTGTCGTTTTAATGTGATCCACAATTTTAACTTCGTTTTCTGTGAGGCTGAAATATCTTTCAAGAAAAGATTTTGGGTGGGGGGGGGCGGTTGGCGAAATAGGACTATTGCTTTCTGCTTTGGAAAGTACATATATCACTGCTGTGTCTACTAAGCACAGTAGCCCTGTCACAAATCCTGTTTCCACTTACAATTAATTAAGCAAAACTAAAATGTTGAAAGATACTACAAATCAAATTTAATTTAAATGACAACGATGGCTTCAGTGGAGATGAATGGAATGACTGCCCTATGCATCATTACGTCGCCTAATTCCTCCTTAAACTGCTCAATGGGGAAATTTCTGACTACGGAAAGAGATGGGTTGACCACTGGGTTCCCAGTTAAATTGCCAAAACAATACCTGCACGCTAGGTGTCTGCAGGAAAAATTATCTTTTCACTGATTTCTTTGCTTTGTTCCTGTGACCTTTTAATGTGAATTCAATATGTAGGCAATACAACTTTTATAATCTGATATATCTTGAACTTTAAACCATATGCCACTTCCAGCGTAGAAATTCAATCTTGATTTAGGTACCTAATTAAAAGGATGGCTACATGATAAACTAATACTCGTCTGTAAGTTAAAATGTGACTTATAGTGTGTTCCATGGTCATATTCTTGCCCTGTGAGACATTTGAAGGCCTACAAATAATTCCTTATCGCATGCAATCTCATTTCTATTAAGGCAGCTTATTTTATTATTTCATAACTCCACTGCATATCACTGCATCCTGTGATTTCCTTTCTTGCAGCAGCATCTTAAAAATCTCTTCCTATAGCTCATGCATAGACATGAGCAGAAGGTAGGATGTATCGCAAGGAAGACACAGTTTTTTAATTAGGTTAAATTACGGGTCTGTTTATGCCTTTTTCCTGAAATTATGCAAAAAATTTTCCAGTCAGTTATATAACTCTTTTCAAAAACTTATGTATTTATTACTTCCATCATCTTTTTTTTTTCTTTCTTCTTTGTAGTTTCCACGAAACTTAACTTTTCAGGATATATTACTGAATTCTGATTCTTTGGAACTTAATAATTTACTTGCCTTTATAGGCCAGAAACATTGTAAGAAGAAGAAAATGTTTGTACCACTGTCTGGTCTGTTCTTGAATTAATTTTTAATAGGTAAAGAATTGAAATAATTCAGTAGCCAAACCTGCAAGGATATATACATACACATTCAGACACACACATATACATAGAAGTTTCAACATTGCCAACACCTGCCATTCAATTGCCCCCAAATGCAAATTTCAGATGCTTTATTTCATGGTTGTTTACTATTTCTAAAATACAACAACAACAACAAAAGAGCCCCTTCTCATGCATACAAACACACACACAATTTTCCACTTCTCATCCAAAATCTAACCAATCACATATTTGCTATATTTCTCACTTTTTCTGCTGACATTCCCCTTCAATCATCTCTTATTGGTACCCATATAAAGAAAAGCCTCCATATAATTTTGTATTTTATACCAATTTTTAAAATAGTTGTTTCACTTCTCCCTGAGTTATCCATGTGAAGATCAAGAGTCTAATATATGTGACTTCTGGCACACAGCACTAATACAACTTTCCTTTACCACACAGATTAGCACCAAGTCACGCAGAACATTGAGGGAGCTGAAGAGAAACCTCCACATAACTCAAGGTCCAGGGTGCAGATAAACCTAGACCCTTATCTATGATACTTCACACTGTGCGAAGCATTGGGTGTTTTTAGGCTGAAACATGCTCTCAGATACTCTATTTAACATGAAGCTTTCTACTCCTCGTTTAGTATAAACTGAGAGGCAGAATCTGCGCAGACTCCACACACATGGAACAAATATAAGCTTATCAACGCAGATTAGAATCATCTAAGCGGGACACTGATATATTAAAATCGTAACAGGGAAGACCAGGCCAGGGAATTTAGGAAAACTCTAGAGTGAGGAAGGATGGGACACCCTCACATGGACCCAATAAAAGGAAAACATCTAACCACGCTCATGCTTACAAGCCCAGCCCCTTATTAACTAAGCTGCCTCCCTAGCCCTCTTTGTGTTTAAATTATTATTCTGTTTGTCTTTCTCTTCTTAGGTCGTTACTGAGAGCGGTAGCGCCATTACCAGAAAACGGCGCACAGTATTAATCTTTAAAAGTATTTCTTGCTGAAGTATTATTTTTTTCTGTAACATTGCACGGCTAGTAATTTGATTTAAGGATATTTATTCTACAAAATATAATTAAACACAAAAATTTTCATTTATCTTTAAAATTTTTACATTATTGTGTTTTTTTATAACTGCTTAGGTATAATTATTCATCTCTGTAAGAAGTTAAAGTTCAAAGGATTAGTGAAAAACCCAACACCTGGCGCCCTGCGTCCTTTCCCACTCCTGAGGGCTTATTCAGCAAGACAGAGGCTTGTCTTAGATGATCCTTGTCCCTTCCTCCACTTGTTCACTGTATCTATGATTCTTCTCTGTGGTGCTCAGGTTCTTCATATTTCTTCTGAGGGACATCAGCTTGTTTACAGTTACATTTATCACCATTTTGCTAATGCATTTACTGCTACAAAAGTAATCCATATAGAGAATTACTTTCATATCTGTAACAATGTTCACCAAAACGGAATTTTCGGTGGATTTAATTTTAATAGAAATCGGGAATTCATATCCTGTCATAACATGCATCTGGAATACTCAGTTATGTGGTTCTCACTGTCTTTCATAAAAAGGGTCAGCCACCCACAGCACTTTATTCAACATCTACCTGAATGTGAGTTTGAACGTCATGTTTTACTACCCAAATAGCACTCCCAATGTATAAATGAGCTTTCTGATTCTGATGAATAGTTTTATTTTCATAGTATTTAATTTTGGAGCTCTTCATATATATCAAGAACATTAGTTCTCCTAGTCAATTTTGCTTTTGCTCATTTTATAGAGGTATTTTATGACCTCTATTTTTATATTTCTCAATTTCCTCTTTTTCATCAAGAAAAAAATCTTACCACCATATTGAAAAAATACTGTACTCCTGTCTTTTAAAAATAAATGCGCTATGAATTCAACTCTTCCACCATGTGAAGGGAGAAAATTTCCCCTTCTGTCAGTTGATGATACCATAAGAATGTGCCAGGTTTGAGGTAGAAAGCAATTCCCACCTATAATACAACTGGCTACTGGAAAATGGCAGTCTCCAGATAATTATTTATATGATACACTAATTAAACAATTAGCATTTTGTTAAGAAGGAAGAATGAACTACAGAATATATAACCTGATAAATAATAGATAGGTAGATAGACAGATAGATGGATAACATATGTCTATATCATATATAAATATGTATATAAAACCATATACACTGTATCTATAACAAAGTTAATAAATATTATATATTTGTTTTAAATATTTAAAATTATTATGGACTAGAGGAGTGACATAGGTTTTGATTTTGTTTTCAATGTATATACTGAATCAATTCAGCCATCTATATCAACTACTAAGTTATCCGGCAGATGAAGCAGTTTGGAATTTTTAAGAAAACAAATATAACAGAACATTTTTCTAGTGCAAACCTATACTTATTCTTTTGAAATAGAGGGAAAAAAAACTGCTCACAAAAGCACGCCTACTGCAACATTATGTTTAATATATTTTATTTACTGTGTCAGCACTTTGGATCACAACTGAACTTGTTTTGCTGTTTTTGTTTCTGTGAACTTTCATGGGGTTCATCAGTATTTAGTTTGTTGAGAAAATGAACAGTGGTGGTTATCGTATATTTTCATGATTTTACATATTGACAGAAAGAGAAGAACTTATTTCATTCTGTGGTGGTCCTCAAGGTTGAAACATGACCTTGTGTATGCTATCCACACTCCTCTACTAATGAGTTATACAATTTGCCCAGCCTCACACTAAATTTTAGCTGTCATAACATGATGCACATAGCTTACATATATTTGCAATATGGAGTCTTTTAGGTTTTTTTTCTTTGTGGTTTCTATATCTTCTCAAGTCAATACAACAATAACATTTATTATTTCGCAATCATTCAAATCAATAAGGTGATTTATTTTATTTCCTTTAATGTTTCCAAATTATATGTATTATTGAATTTATGAAAAAGCATTCAAAATTATATTCATTTTATTTATTTATTATTGTAGTATTCCTATTTTCATCAGTACAATTATATTTTTGTTTTCTACCTTTCTTTAAACTACTACATACAATATCTGTATGAAAAAATGATGTTAGATTAGAATATTCACTTTGATTTTAGTGAATCACAAACAATGATTTTAGTAAGTTGATAGAGCTGTGTAATCATGACTACATCCTGTTAAAATATTTCTTTCACCTATACCCAAATTCCATTGAGCTTATTTGGAGATCAATCCCAGCTTCCAACCTTAACTCAGGGTTAGTAATTCTACTTTTTCACATAGAATGTTTTTAAGATTCTTCTAGGCTATAGCACATATCTGAACTTTATTTGGTTCATATATATCCTGCACTGTCCCAATCTTAAAAGGCCATCATATCATATCAGACATATAGTCACTAGTGTGCATAAACAGGTCAAATCACAAAACAAAACAGCGTGAATGGCAAAGACAGAACATCTCCCATCAAACGCACTAGTTCTGTAGAAGTTCACTAGTTCTATAGAAGTGTTCTCTAGTGGAATTTACATAGATAAACCCCAAAACATGGAATTCGAAAGAACAGTTATAAACTTTATCAAAGAATTTAACGAACTTAAAACATTAGTAAACAGTTCATTAATATCCAAGAGGATGACAATAAATGCTTGCGTGATGTCCAGGAAAATACAATACACAGATGAATTTTCTGTTGAAGATAATTCAAGATTTGAAAGCTGAATTCAATAAAGAGATGGAAAATTTTACGAGAACACAAACTGAAATAAAGATGAAATTTAAGAACTCAATAGTCCAATTAGGGAAGTTGGGAAAAATCCTAACAAGTAGAACGGACTAAGAAGATAGATGAGAACTCAAAGATAAAGCTGAAGATCTAGACAAAATAAACAAAGACTATGAAAATATTAAAGAATGGGGGGAAGCGACAAGATGGTGGCACCAGGAAGAGGCTGTTTCTGAGCTACAGAACAACATTTTCAGTACAGTGACCAAGAGCCTGAACTCTGGGCCCTAAAACAACAGTGATCATGTTTCCCAGGTGAAAGGAAACCCCACGGTGCGGGAACCAGTTGGGTCCATTCTCAGGACACCCAGCCAGAACCCGGAAGAGACACCAGGTAATGCAAGCACTCGGTCGCCAGACCAGAGCCACACGCGTGTGTGTCCTGATCACCTTTCCTGGCTGAATGGTGGGCACAAAAACACCAGAGACTGGGAATCCCGGTTGAGAGAAAAGCCCACAGGGAAGGAAGGAAACGGGACTGACCTAGGTCACCCAGTCTTCCCCAGGAAAACGTTCTGCAGAATGGCAGGCATGGGCCACCATCTCTGAACTAGGCTCCACCCATGAGCACGGAGACTTACTGCGCACCCAACTCTCCATCACAGGAGAACTGTGCGCACCAGGGCACAGTTTTACTGTTGAGAGAAAACCCCTCAGGGAAGGAAACAAAAGCCTTGATCTGAACCTACAGCCTCCTGCAGCGGCACCAGCTGCCATCCCAGACCAGGACACACAGTATCAGGTCCAGACTGAGGTGCCCCAGATACCATCCCAGACCGGGGTGCACAGCCCCTGGCTCAGAAGGAGGCACCAAGTTTCTAGACCAGAGCAGAGCCCTGATAGCAGGTCCATGTGGAGCATGGAGACTCCAGAGCAGAGCAGCGGCCCCAGCTGTCATCTCAGACTGGGACACTCAGCCTCTGGCACAGAGCGAGTTGCCAAGCCTCCAGACCAGAGTGGCAACCAGCCTGCCGTGCTCTCAGCTTCTAGCACAGAGCACAGAGCCAGGCACAGAGAGCCCACAACAGAGTACTTGTCCCTCCCAAAGCATCACCCACTGACTTCAGAGTCCAGCCTGCTGAACCCACCACAAATTGAAGACCACTGGGAATTCAGGAAACCAGCACAGGAGCTTGGCGCCAGCAATCTACACAAAGCTAACACCCTCATCCCCTCTTGTGTTGGATCCCAAACCCCATAGCCCAAGCACATACACTGTCTAACACTCCCCTTCAAGACACCTTCCCAGCACACACATGCGCACGCATGCACACACACACACACTTACTCCCCCCTCCCCATCCCCCACCGCCCACAACAACTATACTGTGCCAGCAGCTTTTCCTCCCACAGGTACAACTGAGGCAAAAACACACACTCTCAAACCACTGGAACTCCCTGATCTTCTTGAAGAATACTCTAGACACCAGAGATTGACAGTTCCAGTCTGAAGTTCTCCTCAAGGAACAAACAGCTCCTTGATTATATATAAACAAATGACCAAAGTTTGAAATAACAACAAAAATCAGGACACCATGGCACCACCAGAAACACCCAAAAGCAATAGAGATTTTAATTTAGCGGAGACATAGGAAAATTATGTTAAAGCTATGCTTATGCAGTTACTAGAAAACAAAAAGAGGAAATGAACAAGGCCCTCAAAAAGAAATACAGAAGAATATAACTGCACACATAGAGGAACAATTAAAGACATATAGAGAGGAAACAAACAAACAAACAAAATTAGGAGCCACATTTATCAGATGAAGGAAATGGTACAAAGCATGAAAACAGAATTAGAATCTATAAAGAAAACACAAACAGAGAAAAACTTGGAACTGGGAACTTAGAGAAAAGATCAGGAACCACAAAGGAAAGCATCACCAATAGAATACAAGAGATGGAAGAGAGAATCTCAGGAGCTGAAGAAACACTTGCTGAAATTGATTCCTCACTCAAAGAAAAAAATAAAATCGTAAAAGCCCCAAACACAAAACATCCAAGAAATCACGGATGCCATGAAAAGATGAAACCTAAGAATAATAGGAATAGATGAAAAAGAAGACTCCAGGCTCCAAGGACCAGAAAATATTTTTAAGAAAATCATAGAAGAAAATTTTCCCAACTTAAAGAAAGAAATGCCCATAAACATACAAAAAGCCTACAGAACACTAAATAGACTAGACCAGAAGAGAAATACCTCATGTCATATCATAGTCAAAACACTAAACGTAAAAAACAAAGTAAAAATATTAAAGACAGCAAAGGAAAAGGGTCAAGTAACATATGAACGTAGACTAATCAGAATAACACCAGACTTCTCATCAGAAACTATGAAAGCCAGAAGGGCCTGGGCAGAGGTCATACAGTCTTTAAGGGAACACAGATGCCAACCCAGACTACTATACCCAGCAAAGCTTTCAATCAACATAGATGGAGAAAACAAAATATTCCACGACAAAGCAAAATTTAAGCAATATCTACACAGAAACCCAGTCCTACAGAATATACTAGAAGGAAAACTTCAATCCAATGAAAACAACTACACCAAAGAAAATATAGAATACAGATAACTTCCCCAAAAAAGGGGGAAAAAAAGCAATGAATCATAGTAGGACCACCAACTCCACAATAAAAGGAAATAACAGTCATTGGTCAATATTATCTATCAACAGACTCAATGCTCCAATAAAAAGACACAGACTAACAGAATGGTTGCAGAAACAGGATCCAACATTCTCCTGCATCCCAGAAACACACCTATGCAACAAAGATAAACACTACCTCAGAGTAAAGGGCTGGAAAACCATTTTCCAATGGACCCGGAAAACAAGCTGGGGTAGCGATCCTAGTATATAATAAAATAGACTTTCAACCAAAATTTATGAAGAAAGATGAGGAGGGGCACTTCCTTCTCATCAAAGGAAAATTCCAACAGGAGGACATCACAATTTTGAACATCTATGCCCCAAATATAAAACCACTTACATTTGTAAATAAAACAATATTGAACCTGAAATCACACATTAATCCCTACACCCTAATAGTGGGAGACTTCAATAATCCACTCTCACCAAGGGACAGATCATCTGGTCAGAAGCAAAACAGGGAAACAAGGGCACTCACAGAGGCCCTAAACACATGCACCTAATAGATGTCTAAAGAACTTTCCACCCTAGATCAAAAGAGTATACCTTTTTTTCAGCACCTCATGGAACCTTCTCCAAAATACACCATAGAATTGGTCACAAAGCAAGCCTCAGCGGATACAAGAAGATTGAAATAATCCCTTGTATCCTAATGACCATCACAGTCTAAAGCTGGACCTCAACAACAACAAAAACAGCAAAAAGCCTGCACATACATGAAAGCTGAACAACTTGCTACTCAAGGACCGCTTTGTTAGGGAACAAAGAAAGAAAGAAATTAAAGACTTCCTAGAATTCAATGAAAATGAAAGCACAACATACCCAAACTTATGGGACACAATGAAGGCAGTGCTAAGGTAAGTTCATAGCACTAAAGCCTTCAAGAAGAAATTCAAAACATTTCATACAAGCAACTTAAGGGCCCAACTGAAAGCCCTAGAAAAAAAAGAAGCAGATATACGCAAGAGGAGCAGACATCTGGAAATAATCAAACTCAGCTCTGAAATCAATCAATTAGAAACAAATAAAACTACTCAAAGAATCAATGAAAGCAAGAGCTGGTTCTATGAGAAAATCAACAAGATAGACAAGCCCCTAGCCAAACTAACAAAAAGGCACAGAGAAACTACCCAAATCAGCAAAATCAGAAATGAAAAGGGGGACATAACTACAGACACTGAGGAAATCCAAAAAATCAATTCGGTCTTACTATCTAAGCCTATATGCCACAAAATTTGAAAATCTAAATGAAATGGACAATTTTCTTGATAGATTCCATCTACCTAAATTAAGTCAAGATCAGGTAAAAAGATTGAATAGACCTACATCCCCCAAGGAAATAAAAGCAGTCATCAATAGCCTCCCTACACAAAAAAAGCCCTGGGCCGGTTGGTTTTAGTGCAGAATTTTACCAGACCTTCAAAGAAGTGCTAACTCCAATTCTCTCTAAACTATTCCACAAAATAGAAATGGAAGAAAAATTACGGAACTCATTCTAAGAAACCACAGTCTCCTTGATACCTAAACCACAAAAAGATCCAACAAAAAAAGAGAACTTTAGACCTATCTCTCTTATGAACATTGACGGAAATATACTCAATAAAATACTTGCAAACCGAATCCAAGAGCACATAAAAGATATTATCCACCATGACCAAGTAGGCTTCATTCCAGGCATGCAGGAGCGGTTCGGTTCAATATATGGAAATCCATCAATGTGATCCACCATTTAAACAAACTGAAGGAGAAAAACCACATGATCATCTCCTTAGATGCAAAAAACTTTGGACAAAGTCCAACATCCATGCATGTTTAAAGATCAGGGATACAAGGCACATACTTAAACATAGTAAAGGCAATATACAGCAAGCCTACAGCCAACATCAAACTTAATGGAGAGAACTTAAATCAATCCCACTGAAATCAGGGACTAGGCAAGGCTGTCCACCATCTCCATATCTCTTCAACATAGTACTTCAAGTCCTAGCTAGAGCAATAAGACAACTAAAGGAGAACAAGGGGATGCAAATCGGAAAGGAAGAGGTCAAAGTATCCCTATTTGTGGATGATATGTTAGTATATATGAGCGCCCCCCAAAATTCAACCAGAAAACTCCTTCAACTGATAAACATCTTCAGCAAAGTGGCTGGATACAAAATCAACTAAAAAAAAATCAGAAGTCCTCCTGTACACGAAAGGGCCGAGAAAGAAATTAGGGAAAAAACACCCTTCACAATAGCCACTAATAACATAAAGTACCTTGGGATGACTCTAACCAAGCAAGTGAAAGATCTGTTTGAGAAAAACTTCAAGGCTCTGAAAAAAGAAATTGAAGAAGATATCAGAAAATGGAAATATCTCCTGTGCTCATGGATTGGTAGGATTAACATAGTGAAAATGACCATATTGCCAAAAGCAATCTACAGATTCAATGCAATCCCCATCAAAATACCAACACAATTCTTTACAGACCTTGAAAGAAAAATTCTCATCTTCATATGGAGAAACAAAAAACCCAGAATTTCCAAAACGATCCTCTACAACAACAGATCATCTGGAGGTATCTCCATCCATGATCTCAAGCTGTACTACAGAGCAATAGTAATAAAAACTGCATGGTATTAGCATAGAAACAGAATAGTGGATCAATGGAACTGAATAGAAGACCCAGAAATAAACCCACACAACTATGAGTACTTGATTTTTGACAAAGAAGCCAAAACCATTCAAAGAAAAAAAGACAGCATCTTCAACAAATGGTGCTGGTCCAACTGGATATCTCCATGTAGAAAATGAAAATAGATCCATATTTATCACCCTGAACAATACTAAAGTCCAAATGGATCAAAGACCTCAACATAAAACCAGACACACTAAACCAGTTAGAAGAAAAAGTGGGGAAGACCCTAGAACTCATTGGCACAGGAGACTACTTCCTGAATAGAACACCAACAGCACAGGCTCTAAGATCAACAATCAATAAATGGGTCCTCATGAAACTGAAAAGGTTCTGTAAAGCAAAGGACACTGTCATCAAAACAAAAAGACAGCTTACACACTGGGAAAGGATCTTCACCAATCCTACATCTGACAGAGGGCTAATATCCAGTATATATAACGAACTCAAGAAGTTAAAAAGCAACAAATCAAGTAATCCAAAAAAAAAATGGTGTATGGAGCAAAAAAGAGAACTCTCTGTAGAGGATTGTAGAATGGCAGAAAAACACTTAAAGAAATGTCCATATCCATCAGGGAGATGCAAATTAAAATGACCCTGAGATTTCACCTTACACCCACCAGAATGGCTAAGATCAAAAACTCAAGTGACAATGCATGCTGGAGAGGTTGTGTAGAAAGAGGAACCCTCCTCCATTGCTGGTGGGGATGAAAACTTGTACAACCACTCTA
>CM053756.1:39336410-39389004 GCA_028658305.1 Pachyuromys duprasi | reverse complement strand
ATATCCAAAAGATGCTCAAGTACACAACAAGGGCATTTGCTCAACTATGTTCATAGCAGCTTTATTTGTAATAGCCAGAACCTGGAAACAACCCAGATGTCCCTAAGTTGAGGAATAGATACAGAAATTGTGGTACTTTTACACAATGGAATACTACTCAGCAATTAAAAATGAGGAAATCATGAAATTCACAGGCAAATGGTGGGACCTGGGAACGATCATCCTGAGTGAGGTATCCCAAAAGCAGAAAGAAATATATGGTATATACTCACTTATATAGACCTATAGGATAGGAAGGTCATGCTGAAATCTATATACCTAGGAAAGATAAGCAAGAAGGAGGACCCAGGTTGGTATGATCAATGCTCGTTTAGATGAACAAATGGGATGGACATTGAATTGAGGGGAAAACCAGCATCAGCACAGGAGCATACCAAAGAGTGCCTTTGAAAGAATTGATATAGCAATGTATCAAAGCAGATATTAAGACTCACAGCCAAGCCTTCGGTAGAGGGCTGGGAATAATAATGAAAATAGGGGAAGTTAGTAAGACTTGGGGAGAACAAGAGCTCCATAAAGACCAAATTGAGCAGGGCACTGAAGTCTTTTATGAGACAGTTTCTCCAACCAAGGACCATGTATGGATATGGCCTAGAACCCCTGCTCAGATGTGGCCCATGGTAGTTCGGTGTCCAACTGAAGACCCTAGTAATGGGAACAGGGACTGTTCCTGTCATGAACTTGATGGCTGGCTCTTTGACCCTCCCCCGTACACACCAGGGAGTAACAGCCTGGCTAGATCCCAGGGGATGACATTGCAGACAGCCCTGAGGAGACAGGATGAACTGGGGTCTGATGGAAGGGGAGGAGGTCCACCCGGGTTGGTGGACTTGGAGGGGGCAGGGAGGAGATGAGGGTTGGATGGGGAGAGTGGGAGCGGATGAAGGAGGGGGCTACGCCTGGGATGCAAAGTACCTATCCTGTGATTAATATAAAAATAAATAAATTACATTAAAAAAATAAAATAAAATGCAGATAAATGAGCTCAATAAAGTCAATGTTTACATACAAATCAAAGAAAAAAAAGAACTCAAGAAGTTAAAAAGCAACAAATCAAGTAATCCAATAAAAATGGTGTATGGAGCTAAAAAGATAACTCTCTGTAGAGGATTGTAGAATGGCAGAAAAACACTTAAAGAAATATTCAAAGTCCTTAGCCATCAGGGAGATGCAAATCAAAACAACCCTGAGATTTCACCTTACACCCACCAGAATGGCTAAGATCAAAAACTCAAGTGACAACGCATGCAGGAGAGGTTGTGGAGAAAGAGGAACCCTCCTCCATGGCTGGTGGGAATGCAAACTTGTACAACCACTCTGGAAATCAATTTGGCACTTTCTTAGACAATTAGGAATAGTGATTCCTCAAGACCCAGCTATACCACTCTTAGGCATATATCCAAATGTTGCTCAAGTACAGAACAAGGGCATTTGCTCAACCATGTTCATAGCAGCTTTATTCGTAACAGCCAGAACCTAGAAATAACCCAGATGTCCCTCAGTTGAGGAATGGATACAGAAATTGTGGTACTTTTACACAATGGAATACTACTCAGCAATTAAAAACAAGGAAATCATGAAATTCGCAGGCAAATGGTGGGACCTGGAAATGATCATCCTGAGTGAGGTATCCCCAAAACGGAAAGAAACACTTGGTATATACTCACTTATATAGACCTATAGGATAGGATGGACATGCTGAAATCTATTCACCTAGGGAAGATAAGCAAGAAGGAGGACCCAGGGTGGGATGATCAATCCTTGCTTAGATGGACAAATGGGATGGACATTGAATGTAGGAGAAAACAAGCAACAGGATAGGAGCCTACCACAGAGGGCATCTGTAAGACTAACTAGCAATGTATCAAAACAGATATTAAGACTCACAACCAATCCTTCGGCAGAGTGCAGTGAATCATATAAACAGGGACTATTTCTGTCATTAACTCAATGGCTGGCTCTTTGATCCTCCCCCCACCCCCACCCCGAGGGAGGAGCAGCCTAGCTAGATTCCAGGAGAGGACATTGCAGCCATCCCTGAAGTGACATGATAAGCTAGGGTCAGATGGAAGGGGAAGAGGTCCTCCCCTATCATTGGACTTGGAGGAGGTCAGGGAGGAGATGAGGGAGGTATGGGGAGAGTGGGAGGGAAAGACAAAGGGGGCTACGGCTGGGATACAAAGTACGTAACCTGTGATTAATATAAAAATAAATAACTTAAAACTTAAAATTAAAAAAAGCAAAAAATTTAAAAGGTGTATGACTCCCTGAAGTATGACATCCAAGAGTCCACTGGCCTCTATACATACATACATACATACATACATACATACATACATACATAGATACGTATTAAAGAATGGAAAAGAAACATGCAGGGAGTATCAGATAGCATCAAAAGACCAATTCTTCCACTTATAGGTATAGACAAGTGAGAGGAATCCTAGGTCAATGACAGAGACCAAATCTTTAACAAGATCACAAACAAACAAAATAAAAACAAAAACAATGACAATAACTTTTCCAAACTCAGGAATACTGTAGCAACACAGATAAGCATAAGAAACACAAGAAGCACACAGATCCTATATAATATGGCTAATATCCACTTTAAGTGACTATACACCATGTAGGTCTCTCTGTTTCTGGGATACCACGCCCAGGATGATCTTTTCTAGTTCCATCCATTTGCCTGCCAATTTCATTATTTCCTTGTTTTTAATAGCTGAAAGCATTCCATTGTGTAAATGTACCATAATTTCTGTATCCATTTTTCAGTTAAGGGGCATCCAGGTTGTTTCGAGATTCTGGCTGTCATGAATAAAGCTGTTGTGAACATAGTTGAGCAAATGTCCTAGTTGTGTGGTTGAGCATCTTTCAGATATATGCCCAGGAGTGGGATAGCTGGATGTTGAGGCGGCACTATTCCTAATTTTCTGAGAAAGTGCCAGATTGATTTCCAAAGTCCTTGTACAAGAGAGAGGGAAGGTGGGACTGGGAGGAGATGACGGAGAGGATTACAACCAGATACAAAGTGAAATAACAACAACAACAATAATAATAATAAAGTTTAAAAACAGAAAAGAAGTTATTCCTATTTGCAGATGATTTGACATTACAAATAAAAATTTCACCAGAATACTCTTAGAAACTGCAATTTCAGCACAGAGTGGCAAGATGCAAAATTAACTTACAAAAATCAACTGCCTTTATATACACCAACAATGAACACTCTGAAATACATCATGGACACACTCGCATTAACAATAACATCACAGACAATGAAATATATTGGGGTGAACCTAACCAAGGAGAGGAAAGATATCTAAAATGGAAACTTCAAATCTCTGAATAAACAGATTGAGAAAGACATCATAAAACGAAAAGACACCCCATATTCAAGGATCAATAGAATTAATATTGTGAAAATGACCATCCAAGCAAGCACAATTTACAGATTCAATGTAGTTGCAGTACCCACAACATTCTCAGCAGGAATTGAAATAATCTTAAATATCTATAGATTCGGCAGAGCAGCTGGATAGGCATAAGTCTTAGTGAACTATTGCTCTTCCAGAGTTAAAGATATATTACAGAGCTGTAGTAATAAAAACGATATGGTGCAGGCACATAAAGAGACATGCAGACTAGAAACAATATAGAAGACATAATCCTGGGTGCTCATAACTACAACTTTCTGATATTTGACGAAGAAGTGAAAAAATATAGAGGAGAACAGACTCTCACAGAAGATTAGGTACAAGTGGGTACAATACTCCAATTTCAAAGTTGAAACACTAAAACATCAGGAAGAAAATATAGACAGTAATCTATAAGGTATAAGTGTAGGAAAGGACTTTCTGAACACGACTTCACTTGCCCAGCAATTAAGACCAGCAATTATCAACTGGGACTATAAATCTTCTATACACCTAAAGAAGCAACAAACGAATAAGAAACCAACAGAACAGAACATAATCTTTTCCAGCTATTCATCTGACAAAAGAGTATTGTCCAGAATAGTTTATAGGTGCAGTGGTGCATGCCTGTAATTTTAGCACTCAGGGAGACAGAAGCTGGCAGATCTCTGAGTTCAAGGCCAGCCTGATCTACAAAGCAAGTCTAGGACCACCAAGGCTGCAGAGATAAACCCTGTCTTGAAACACACACACACACACACACACACATACAAACACATATACATACATATATAAATATTCAGAATATACAAAGAAATTTTAATAAAAGCAGTCAATGAGACAAATGAATCAGTTTAAAAAGTGGGCTAGTGAACTAAACGGAGACTTTGTGAAGGAAGATATAAAAGTGGCTAAGAATTACCTCAAAATTTTTTTTATCATCCTTAGCAGTGTGGGAAATGCAAATTAAAATATTTTGAGATTTATCCTAATCAGTCATAATGGCTAAGATTAACCAACCAACTGGAAACAAATGCTGGACAAGGTTTTGAAAAAAGGGAATCCTTATTCACTGAATGCAAATTAGCACACCAATTATGACATCAGTACAGAGAATCCTCAAGTAAATTAAAATAAATCTACCATATAACCCATTAATACCTGTCCTTGGCATATGCCCAAATGGCTCAACATCCTACTCCACAGATAGTTGTGTGGCAGAATCCAATGCTACTCTTTCCATATCAGTCAAGAAACTACCTTAATGTCCTTCAACATATGAATTAATAATGAAAATGTGATACATATAAACAGTGGAATACTGTTCAGTATAAAGAAAAATAAAATCACGACTTTTTCAGGTAAATTGAGAAAAGTAAAAAAAGATTATATTGAGTAGGTGCCAGACCCTAACATACAAAGACAGCATGTTCTTCCTCATCTGTGGTTCTTAACTCCAAATCTTTAAATGTGTGTGTTATTTGGAGTAAATACAGAAACAACAAAAATATGACGACGCCACATGCAGGTCATGGGTGGAGTGAGGTAGAAGCTTGACAATGGAATAGCCTGATACAAGTGAAATAAAGATAGAAATGGAAAGATTTGGAGCGGGCTCCAACAGGGACTGGGGAGTGAGGTCAATATAGAAAGAAAGCTAAGAGACAAATACCACCAAAGGTTGTTTGATAAATCCTCAAGGAATAATATGATCTTATGTTTACACAAAATTATATATAATATATATAAGTATATCCATGAGAGAGACAGATGGAGCTTAAAAGAAATTATGCCTCTTGCGCTGACAATACCTCCCACAAAGCCATAAGCTAACAAAACTCCAGTACCATGCATGAGAAATTCCCTTCTGAGGTTGAAAGTAGGCCCCTGTTGGTGAGGGCGTCTCACAGTTGGAACACAGGGCTCAGATTACTTGAGCTACATCCGACCAGAACACCTTGTTCCCGCTTTCTAGTACCCACTGTACCAGAAAATAGAAAAACTGCTAAGGGAGGGAAGCAATTAATATATTACCCAGCAGCAATATCTACAAATGACAATAGATACCTGTGAAGGTGCAACAATTTCCCCTCACATGTTTGTGGTAATCAGCAGCTGTCTAATTGGATTTATACAACACTCAACATGAGGAGAAACGTGTCTGGTGCTAAAGGCCTAGTCAACTTCCTGGGGCTAGTGAAATAATGGGTCTTAGAAAGTTTACTACCTCCACCTGGCTAACCCAGCAAATAATTTCTCTCTACATTCTAAATCTCATCCTTATCGCCACAAATAAGTGTGATTATCATCTGTCATCAGCTAAGCTTCTCTTCGTAGCAAATGGATTTCATCACAGAAAGCCACATGTGGACACAGTGCAGATGTCACCAGATCATTGGTGGACCCAGATCCCAACACTATATTATATAGAAAAGAGTATGGAAAGATCATAATTTCCAGAATATCAAGAAATCTGCTTTAAAGCAGTGTCTCCTAGAAATGCCAGCATAAACAAGTCCAGGATGATGGCAATACCAATAGACAGGGGAATGTGGTATGGGGAGATTTTCACAGGGTGTCATTCTTAGGTGAAGAACAGGCAAAAGATGACTGCTGGGAAAGGCAGAGTTATCCTTTCGCAAAGATGAGCAAGCTGATATCTCTTATATTGTATTCAGCTCAGAGGCCACATACATACAAACTTCAAGAATGGACCCAACAATAAGTTTACATATTTGTGGTACATACTTGTTCATGCATACACATATATGAGCATCACAATAGTAATCAAAGGAAAAGAGGCTTTCATTGGAGGGGTAACTGGAGGAGTTGAAATAAAGCACTGAGATGGGGCTGGAAGGAGGAAGAGGAAGAGAAAAAGTGATGTAATAGTATTTAAATATATATAAATATGAGTTAAAATTATATTATTAAAAAGTGGCTCTGTCTCCACAAAGACCCAACTGAGCAGGGCACAGGGGTCTTGTATGAGACGGTTTCTACAACCAAGGACTATGTGTGGATGTGGCCTGGAACCCCCTGCTCAGATGAGGCACATGATAGCTCTGTGTTGGACTGAAGACCCTAGTGAGGGAAACAGGGACTGTTTCAGTCATGAACTTGATGGCTGACTCTTTGACCCTCCCCCATACAAGCCGGGGAGTGATAGACTGGCTAGATCCTACGGGAGGACATTGCAGCCAGCCCTGAGGAGACAGGATGAGCTGGGGTTGGATGGAAGGGGAGGAGGTCCTCCCCCATTGGTGGACTTGGAGGGGGCAGGGAGGAGATGAGGGAGGGTTGGGGAGGATGGGAGTGAATGAGGGAGGGGGCTACGCCTGGGATGCAAAGTACCCAACCTGTGATTGATATAAAAATAAATTAATTAAAAAATAAAAAATAAAAATAAAAATGTTAAAAAAAGGAAAAAAAAAGTGGCTCTATTCTCTTATGCACATACATACAAATGTCTGAAGATCAGTCTCTCTCATTTCTCTTCCAACATATCTCTGACCTTTTTAAATTGTGTGCATCAATCCTAAAGGGTGAATGATGATCTCACATTGTCACTTTAATTTGCATTTCCTTGGGACTAATGAAGCTGAATACTTTTCTTGGTCTTATGCCTGGTCTTCCCTTAGTTGGTAAAATCGTAACAAAACATTTATCATTTGAAAAATATTGTGTTGTCTTACTTGTAGCATTCCAATATTTCAATATATCTGATTATTGTAGAAAACTTATTTTATAAAATCTTTTATCAGCTATATTGGAGTATTTTCTATGAATCTCTGGTTTTTGTGAACATGTAACATGATAACTCTCAAATGAATGTTAATTCTGATGACATATATCATACTTTTATGTTTTCTTTCTATTAAGTCTTACATTTTTATGTGTTCTTCTAGTCTTCTCTCTGTTGATGTGATTAAACATTCTGATAAAAAGCCACTTGGGGAGACATGGGTCTTTCATTCCCAGGTTATAATATACCATTGAGGGGGTTTATAGCAGGAAATCAAGCAGGAATCAAAGTAGAACACATGGAGGAATGCTAGTTCCTGCCTTACTCAATGGCTCCATGCTCCATGGCTCACACTTAGCTAATATTTTTATATGTCCTGAACCATCAGCTACAGGAATGGCACCACCAACTGTGGACTAGACCCACTTACACAAGTCTCTCACAGACATACCCACAGAAAAATCTGATCTAGGCAACTCTTTAGTTGAGGCTTCTTCTTTGAGAAGACTCTAGGCTGTGTAAATCTAACATATTCATTATCTAAGTCATATGTGCGTGTTGTGGGTTATTAAAATTTATTATTGATTTATCTTTTAGTTAAACAGTGGTTATTCCTAAACCAGCTGTATACCCAAATCACCACACAGAGACTAAGATTTATTTATTAACCTAGAGCACAATGCTGGGCAATAGTTACTCCATCCTAAACCTCCAAGCCCACATAGTTTCCTCTCATTCAGATTTCCCACATTATACTTGCTTTTAGTCATATCTTAGATCTGGTTCATCTCTCTTGGTAGTTCCATGTCTTCTCCTCTCAGATCTCTCGTCACTACTTGCCTCTTTTTCCTCCCCTCTGGACAAGGATGCCCCACCCTGTTCTCTCCATTGCTCAGCACTGGAGGAATGTTTGTTGTTTTATTGATAATAAAGAGAACAAATGGTGGCATGTTTACACAAACTTGAGACAGGTAATACAATGTCTGGATTGAAATTAGATAGTGGGGTAGAGAAATGAACATTTGAATGAACAAAGGTAAATTGTATATGTTCCAAAGAACATTATACCAACATGTATGTGAATACCTGGAATATTTTTCTATCTATCCTATTTTCTCCCAGATTCTACTCTAATTCTTGTAATTTAGTTCTATTTTTAATATCAAATAATTTATTGTAACATTCAAAATATAATATCCATTTAAATTCTCCTAACAACTCTCATTCCCCCCAATTTAAACAAAGAATTTAATCCTGTTAGCTCTTCTATTGAACTTTCACTCTAGTACAATGCTTCTGTGCTACTATGTTTATTCATTATATATACATATTTAAATATATATATGACTCCTCTTAAAAAACATTTTTTCTACTTTCTTTTTATGGATACTCATGTTACTCTTGTTAAAATGGATAACTTTAACAATGTACAAATTCTATGAGAAAATATTGTATAACTTTTCAATTCTCAACATCATATAAAACAAAAAATGGAATAGCTTAAATAATCCTGTATGATAAAAGAATCTTCTGGAGGTATCTCCATCCCTGAGCTCAAGCTGTACTACATAGCAACAGAATAGAAAGAAACTATAGTACTGGCATAGAAAAAGACAGGTAGATCAATGGAATCAAATTGAAGACCCAGAAATAAGCCTAAACCTATGAACATTTGATTTTTCATAAAGAAGCCAAAACCATACAATGAAAAAATATCATCTTCAACAAATGGTGCTGGCCTAACTGAATGTCTACACATTGAAAAATAAAAATAGATCCGCATTTGCCACCCTGCACTAAAGTCTAACTGTATCAAAGATCTCAACATAAAACCAGACACACTAAATTTATTAGGAGCAAAGTGGGAAAGAGCCTCGAACTCATTGGCATATGAGTCATTCAGTTCTATTAATTTATTTTGAATTGTATCTCAAATATGTCTATAAATGGTTAAACATAAAATTGCCTAGTACCACATGTTTTTGAGATGGAAATTGCTCAGCCCAGTATATTGGTGTATTATCTTGGTACCATTGTCAAAATTCAATTGATTGTACAGTCACAGTTTATTTGTAAATACTTAATCTATTCTGTTATCAATTTGTATGTCTGTAATACAAATTCTTGTCCTTTTAGTACAAGATCAACACTTATTTCCCATCATAATGTGCTTTGTAATAGTGGACAACATTACAGTCGATGGGATTTCATGATTAATTGTTTTGTTTTGTTTTGTTTTGTTGAGATAGGCTATCTCATAATCATAGAGCTATACCTGTCTCTGCCTCCCTGAATGCTCAGATTAAATGCATCTGCTACCACACCCAACTGGCCAATAATTTCAAGTATGGAGATGTAAAGAGTTTAGCTAAACATATATTTCTTACTCTTATTTGTTGAAAGCTGCACGGAGATTTTGTTTTGTATATTCTGTTTTGTTAAGGTAGATTCTCTGTAGCTCTTGTTGTCTTGGTAACTCATCATGTACCCTGACCTAGTTTCAAATTTATGCCAGTCCCTCTGCCCTGGTCACCTGCGTGTTAGAATTGCAGGGACAAGCCACCATGCTCAATGCTCAAGCATTTAAATAGCTGTAACTCTAACATACATTTTATTACATGTAATACAAAGCTAATTGATGTGATTCTCTGACAAAAAAATGTGCAACAGTTGACCTTTCAAGATATCCAAACCCCAACCATCAGGCCATATCTCTATCTATCTTTTCTTCTTTTCCAGTCAAGTGTATGGCTGGAGGTCTGCTGGATGGATAGTACTGGAAATCCTCAGAGCAGTATGGCTTATGTAAGCCCAAAGGGCAGTTATGGTATTAATTCTTTTAGGAGCATGTGAAGATTTTCTAGGTCAAGGGCTGACAAGAGGCTGATAATTACTTCCCATAAAAAGGCAGCTAGAAAGTAGTTTAGACTTTGTGGGCCATAAGATTTCATTCCTAACTATTCAGCTCTAACCTTGTAGCACAAAATTAGCCAATAAAACTTTATTTACAAAAACAGCTGGCAGGCAGTTTGGCCAATGAGCTGTAGGATTTCAACATCACTCTAGTGTTACAGACTAAAACAATTCCATGTTGCCTCCAGGCTTCTCCAATACACTTGTATGTGCCTTAGAACAGACATAAGTCTGTAGATCACATCTTAGAAATAACTCCTATATACTTTGACAGTAATAGCCCAAGTAATGACATGAGAAGCCATAATTTCCCCTCATAATTCCTTATGTTAAGCAACTGAGGTACTCTACCCAAAATACAAATTGCCGATGGTCTGCTGTACTCCACAAATAAGGAGATAATTCTTATTACCCACAAATAGGTAATAAGAATTCCTAACTTACCACAACTTAAATAAACCAAATTCCACATTATATTATTATTTTAAAAAATTAGGAATGAAAAATACCTGCATCTCAGGAAGAAATCAACTACAGTAAAGGCTACATACATTCCCTCTCTGTATAGAACATCTTCACCATCAACAACAAGATGCCATAGTTCTGTGGGAAGGCATAGTAATAAACTGCACGTAGTCAATGCCTATCCTCAGTGGAAAATACCATATGGTTTCTTATATCATACTGTGCATAAATTTCAATTCCATACAAATAAATTATCAAAATTTTAAATATAAATTGTAAAGCTTTAATAACTAAATAGTACATACTATTTTATAACCTTGAGACAAAGAAAAGGTTAAACACTGAACAAGCACATATAAACATTAATAATCTCCATTAACAAAATAGATCTTCAATTCAGGGAAAAAATCATCTTTCAGGGTGTAAAAATATTGTAACACCAATAAAAAGCTGTAGTTAATCAGTAAGAAAACAACAATGCAGTAGAAACAAGAGGACGAAGATTAAAAGACCCTTACAACGAAGATGTCCAAATTACCCAGTACATGTTTTCAGAAGGCTTTAGAGCTTTTGAAAGCTGATCAAAAATCCCTGTAGTATCCCCTAGAATCTACACATAAAGCTAGCCTGCATTTGGGCTCTCAGCTTTTGGAGGGCAGAGAAAGTCAGAACTCTGGAGTTCATGGTCCAGGCAGCCTAGCCTGCTTTGAAAGCTCTAGACCAATTAGATACTCTCTCTCAAATACAAAGTAGATGGCACATGAGGAGCAATATCTGGGGTTTGTCCTCTGCCATATGCACTCAAATGTATATACATGTATGGATGTACCTACACATATCATCACACACAGATTTATATTACAGTGTATCTAGCAGTTCATCATGACATAAAACCTAACATTAGACAAACATCCATCAGTAGTTCATGGTTAAGTAAATTGTGATGTACTGATATAATTCTATATAAGGTCATAAGAAAAGATAATATATTGCTGTGCACAATGATGTAGATCAACACCACAGATATAAGTTTGAACAGAGGAGGCCACCATACACAAGAGCACCCACAGACAAGCACTCATGAGCATTCAAACACTATTCTCTGTAACAGTGTCATTAGGTACTCTTTCCCTTTTACGTGGAGATCCACTTTCCGAACATAAAATTAGTGTATAAGACTCATCCAGACAGAATGATAAGATAGCATCTGTAAAGCCTACTGTAAACAGGCCACTAATTTGGCCCCAGTCTCTGCTTTATATATTGAGCCATAGGTGTAGTGATTTACTGATGAAATGCAGATCTGCCTTCTGTGTCCTAATGATCACAAGGGCTGAGATATTTTATTCTATCATTGGTAGCCTGTTTTGTAGTAAATACTACAGTTAACTCAATACCACACAATGTTTTCTATTGAATTATTTCAACTATATAGGCATTTTTGCCGGAAAATGGTTCAATGGAAAATATGTGTGGACATTTAGTAGGAATGTGGAATACAAAGGCAAGTTGGAAAATAGTGGCATGGAAGTACCTGAATCCACATAGCAGAAGATGGATTGTTGGACCTATGAAGTGCTTTTTGTATGTGTTCATAGTCCCAGGAGAACAATGGTGTCTATAAACAGCAGTTATTAGGGGATTCACGATGCCATGAGATGAGACAGCAATGCTCAACTTGTGAACACTACAGCATGTTTTCCCTCCAAGGTCATCTTTTTAAGTTTTTATACCTCCCTATTACAAATGTAAAAATAAATAAATAAATAAATAAATAAATAAATAAATAAAGATACTCAAAACTATAAAATTATAAGAAAAATATGCACATTTGTATTGAATATGAAGTATTGAGGTGTATAATTCAATGAACCTGACTACAAATGAACGTGAAAATATAATCACATGATCCATTTAGATAAAATGCCTCCTCAAGTATGAAATGTACTCTTAACCTTTAAGACGTCTGAGTAATTAGCATATGAAACATTCATAAAGGGCTTGGATGGCACACACAAAAACATTTTCAATTTATAGCTAACAAGAAACCACATTGAAACTAAGAAAATTAGAATTCTCCTCTTTAAGACAAGTGCTCCTACATAATTTTCTAGAACAATAAAACGTAAGTGCTTATTTTATACATTTAAAACATACAGATAAATGAATGTGACTTCAGTGCCAGGCATTGTTTTAAGGCGTTTACAAATATTTTAACACACATGGCCCTTTCCATTGTTGAAATATTCCTTGCTGGATGAATGAAGCACAAGCTTGTGAAATTTAAGAAAGTCTAGAGGCTCAGCAAACTTCTGAGGCTCCTACCAATTATGTAGTAGTAACCTTCTCCTAAGAAGAGAAGAAGCTGGTAGATCTGCCCACCGTTTATGCATGCCGTCCTACAACAAGCCAGCTGCCAGCTATTGGGGGGTGGGCTCTTCGCAGATTCTGCCTGCCATGTCACTCATGTTATGTAAACAGTAGCTGACTTTTACTCCTGTATGCCATTCCAGTAAAAATTTATCCACACACTCAACTAGATTTTGGGGGAGTCATTTCTTTCTTCTGTCATTAGTTATCTGGATAAATAGTTTGATCCTCTCTCTAGGGAAAATTGTGCAATAACAGACTAACAACATAAAATTACTGCTTTGGTCTTTCATGGTGTGTCATATGCAAAATATATTCTGCTTTTTATTTCCCCAGCATGAGTGCTTTTGTAGGAATTACTCATCTTGTATTATGGTCTTGGTAATATAGATCTGGGGTTTCCTAATAATCTGTTCTCCCAGCAACTGTGATTGTATCAAAAAATGGAGCACCTGAGGAAAGCCTGTTGGTTTCATGACGAACATTTGGACAGTCGTTTCTCTGCTCCTCAAATCTATAGCAATGTACGCACAATTAATAATATGGACAGAAAAAAAAACAGCAGTGAAAAAATTAAGTAAAAGGAACCAAGGTGATGAGCGAAAAGGAGATTCCTTAAAAGCACCCATTAGTTACATAACAATTGTAATCGTAAAAATGTGCCTGCGCTCCATTTGGAATGCAAGTCTTTCTTCTAGGGTAATGATTTTAACCACAAGAGAGATTATTACTTTAATAACATCAATCAATCAAATTTGTCTCAGTAAAATATAACTCTGTGTTCAACCTTCTAACACTGCCGCTTTATGAAATCACATAATTTTGGAGGGAGAAAAGTAATTTGCTATTTTTTCTATGAATATTATGTAGGTGGCATTCAATTTTGGTGAAAATAGAGAAGAAACTGAAGATTCCTATGTGTTACGTGGTGTATTTGACAATTTAAAAAAAAGATTCTAATAACCTAAAAAAAAAGTGCCAAATATTTACCTGGTGTCAGTTTAGGATCATTCCTTAAAACCCAAAGAATCACAATGCTAATGTTTTCCAATGCTCAAATGTAGGACAGAAGAACACAGCATAACTTACTGTGTTTCTTTATAAAGGTAGTATGACATAAAATGATTTTAGAGGGATGTCTTTATTTTAAAAATAAACAGAATTCCCAAGGAATTACTTTCATTGCTATTCCACAAAAAAGTTTCAGAAACACTGCAGAGCCTTCTCATGGTTAAACAACATGAAAGTAACAGAGACAGAATCCAATGCACTTGCTTCCCAATATGTTTTAAAACTCACAATGGGCAGGCATGACCCAACCTGGCAAATGTAAGACAACTTAGAAACTTGTGAAGTTGTCTCACAATAGCTACCAAGGCAAAAGAAACCAAGAGGACCTAAAGAAGGTGAATTGCAATGTGATCAAAATCAGAATAATGAAAAAATATATTCAAATTGTATTGGAAAAGAACATACAAACTGTGCGAACATGTGACTGAATCTAATAGCATGCTAAAGAACCTTCCAGAAAGCTTAGGTTGGGTGACATCCCACAGACTGATGCTTTGGAGACTCCATGGGAAAGTATGAAGAAAAGCTAGTGAGGTCCGCTAAAGAATGCTTGGAAGTTAGGCAGAGAACTTCAGCTTGATGGTGAATTCCACTTTAAAAGACATTTTTGTATGTGATGTGTCTTTTGTGTGCATGTATATGTATGTACCACATGACTGCCTGAACCCTGCAGGGGCTGGAAGAGGGTGTCAGATTTCCTGGAACTAGAGTTGTGAGCCAGCCTGTGTGCTCAGAACTTAACCTAGGTCTCCTGCAAGAGCAGCGCTCTAGCAAACAAGGAAGTTTTGTTTGTTCATGAACAAAGAATCTTAAATATCATGACTTGCATCATGCTTTGCAATACATGAGAGAGTCTAATATGTAGCTTAGAAAAAGGATATCACAGAGAAAGAAATGCAACATCTCATAGAAAAGTGAGGAGAAAATAAGTTTGGCAAAGTCTTATTTCTAGTTCTCTCTTCTGCTGTTGTCCCCTACACTTGATCCCTCCCCACTGCCCATGCCACCCAGATCCCTCCCTCCACCCCCTCATGTCTATTTTATTTCCCCTTCGCGGTAAGATTCAAGCATCCACCTTTGTGCACTCCTTGTTACTTATCTTCTTTGGGTCTGTGGATTGTAGCATAGTTATCCTGTACTATACGGCTAGCATCCACCAAGAAGTGAGTACATACTGTGTTTGTCTTTCTGGGTCTAGGAGATATCCCTTTCTCTGCGGAGAAGAGGAGGAGGAATAGAGAGAGGCGATGTTAAAAGAAAGGACTGGTAGGAGAGAAGGGAGGGGAAGCCTCAGTCAGGATGCAAAGTAAATCAATAAATTAAATAACTAATTAACACAGTTTTATTTCTACTTCTGAAACAGAAATTTTACCTTTCTGCTAATAGCTGTTATTGTAATGGATGAGTTCAGTATGAAAGTTTTTTACTATTGGTTTGCTAAAGAACAGCACCAAATCCATAATGGGGTAGAAACCAAATGGTTTACTAAGAATGTGGCAAAATGCTTAGTCCTAATAAGACAGTGAAGTGTGTGCACATGGAGATCTCCTGCAGTGAAAGGAAACAAGTTTTTGATTACTTGTTCAAGAGGAAATTTAATTGACTAAGTTGTTGTATTAATTCAAAATCATTGAAAGCAACACCGTTTCTGATGCCACTTTAGTTTAATGGTTCAGCAAGGCAGTAGAACTATTTAAAATATATTAGAAGTTATATTTTCTACTTTATCACTTTGTTGGACCAGATCTTCAGAGAACATTTAAATGTAGTAACAGAGGGAAGCTAGAACTATCTGGGCAAGCTATTGGGTCATGATGACATGATGACCTTGAATGTAAGAGAAAGGAAAGTAAAATCGGCTGAAAAATGGTCTAGATACACAAACATCAAAAAGAAACAGACACAAGAGCATTGGAATTCAAAGCCAAGGAGGCCATAAGATGCACCATTTAGTTCCAGATGGACGTGCTTCAGTATTGCAGAAACATTTAGTCATTGGCTACACACAGCCCATGGGGACTTAGAGATATAGCTTCAAACTTGTTCTGGGTATTATGTAAAAAGAAACATGAGATTTTCTTGGCATTTCATTTTTGTAAATTTGTTATTGTTATTATTAATTATTATTATTACTTACAATTTATTCACTTTGCTTCCCAGTTGTAACACCCCCCTTGTTTCCTCCCTGTCCCTCTCTCCCCCCTCTTCTTCCCCTGTCCCTTTTCCCTAGTCCACTGATAGGGGAAGTCCTCCTCCCCTACTGTCTGACCTTACCCTATCAGGTCCCATCTGGACTGCCTTCATCCTCTTTCTCTGGTCTGTCTAGGTCGCCCCACCAAGTAGAAGTGATCAAGGAGCAGGCAACCTAGTTCATGTTAGAAACTGTCTCTTCTCCTCTTAATAAGGAACCCACATTGGAAATTGAACTATGGGCTACATCTGAGCAGGGGGTCTAGGTCCTCTCTATGTAAGAAAGCACTGCTAAGAGGAAAGTTCATAGAACTCATTGCCATTATAAAGAAATTCATGACATCTTATACAAGCAACTTAATGGCACACGTGAAAGCACTAGAAAACAAAGAAGCAAACACACCCAAGAGGAGTAGACAGCTAGAAATAAACAAACTCAGAGCTGAAATCAATACATTAGAAACAAAAAGAACAATTCAAAGAATCAATGAAACCAAGAGCTGGTTCTTTGAGAATATCAACAAGATAGACAAACCTTTAGCCAAACTTACTAAAAGGCAGAAAGACACTATCCAAATCAAGAAAATCAGAAATGAAAAGGGGAGCATAATGACAGACACTGAGTCAATCCAAAGGATAATTAGATCCTACTCCATGCCTATGCACAACAAAATTTGAAAATCTTAATGAAATGGACAATTTTCTGGGTAGATTCCATTTACTAAGGCATTTCATTTCTTTGATGAAAAAAATATATTGTAATAGTATACTCTGTTGGGACCAAGTAATTCTTTCACTTTATACTTTCCTGCAGTGTGGCACAAAAGCAGATACCCCAGGTCACACAGTAAAATCACACATATCCTAAACTAATACCACTTCTGGTAGACATTATGGCTAGAGTCTATACAACTACTACATTTACAAAATCAATAACATAGCATCTGACCTAGGTTAACTTTCCAATATGCTCATTGCTTACCATGTTTTTTTTTTTGTTAGAAGTGTTTTAATGTTCATAGAAAGAGCCAAATTCCAGCCTCAGAATTGTTAATCATAATACTGTTTCCCTAACTTTCACAATATCCATTACTCTGACCTCGATATGGCCATTACCACTTCAGCAGTAGACCATCTTATCTCAAAAATCCACCAATCCTTTTCTTTAAAATAGCGATAATTGCTGGAAATCCTAATATTCTTATTTTTGTTGTTTCCCGGTGTCTATAGATTTGGGTCTAATTCCCTGAGGGAAGATACTATTGCCCTTTATTATATTATTGATATGTAGAGTGGGGCTTGACCCTAGAAATTAATAAATATACCTAAATGAGGCAAAGAAAACATTCACTATTTCAATACTGAGTGAGCTCTGACTTCTCTCCCTGTATCTGAGAGCAGCAGGTTCTAAATGACTTTTCCGTTCCTTGTCTAGCAGTTACCTCACACTCGTTAGTTGTTCCGAGCAGTTCTCTTCCTGCTTCACTCAGTCATCCTCTTTATAATTTTCAAGAAGCAGAAGGTTTCACATTGCTGAAAATACACAAGGTTTTTTTTTTCTTTTATGTCTACATTCTTTAGAACTCTCTCGAATGTGTCACCACTATGCTTGGCAAGCAAATGTTTGATCTGTTAGTAGAGACCACGTAAAATAACAGAGAGACGGTGTTCATCTTCCGTTTAGAGCTTAGGGTTTACAGGGAAAAAGAAATGTATGCAGGAGGCAAAAACTCAGCATCACAAACTGAAATACGGACTTGGAAGAAAATTATAGGATGTGTATCAGAGATTTTGGTGATTGCCTGTATTGGGAGAGATGCTCAAAGAAGGATGCTGCTGTAATACATAGTAGCTAAATATTAGACACTGTAGGTAGTTCTGCAGGAGGACGGGTCTGAGCTTTCTAGTACAGGAGCATGGGGTATAAAAAAATCTTGAAAGAAATATAACAGGCCCTTCAAATGCTAGGGAAAATCCCATTAAAGGAAATAACAGGAGCCACATTGTCTAGGGCCTTCAGAGCCATGTTAAGATTCATATAGATAACAAAGCTCATATTTAATTATACAAATTAAGTGCACATATGAATACACAGATGTTGTGAGATCATGCACAAGACATGTGCAGGCCCAAGCCAGACCAAATCCCAGAATGGGCATGAAACTCCACCCACAGCTGGGCAGCCACTGGTACTCCTCAGCTGCTTGCTGGGAGAGGGCAGCACCCCATCCGCTGTCCACTCCCCAGTGGAAGAAAAGCCATACATCCAAGAACATTTACCTGAACAAACTGGTCTTGATGGAGGAAAAATATGACACAAAGTTTGATGGGTAGGAAGTGAGAGGCCAGATCCAGAAAGGATTGGATTCAGGGAATAGGACCAAGACACAAAGGCATTTTTTAATCTGCCTTGCACAGTTCTTCTGTTGAACATAAAATCTATTGTCTTTATTTGGGCTCAGCCATGTATAAGGTTGTCCCAAAAGAAACAAAAAAAAGGTAGTCGAGACCCCAGTGATGGAATTAATTGAAGCTCGGGCACTGATTTTGCAGGTGCCGTGATGAAGAATGGCAGGGCCTGGATATAATGAAGATTTAATTACACACTTAATACAATTAAACCGTGAAGCCAAGAGGGAACATAAATATTAAAATACGCCATCTATGCTTCTGGGGAGTTAGAAACATTTTCCTATTTAGAGACTTAACTCCTATTATCAGTGTCAATATCTATACCATCTTATAATATTTCATATGGATTTCACTAATGGAATTAGGAACAAAGTCAGGCGGCAAAGCATGTGAGCGCTCCCTCACTGGCAAGATACGGTGACAGTGTTAGCTCTCTCTTGCAGTACTTTGCAAGTATTTTCCTGGCCTGAATTACATGCCCGCCTTCTGAGAGGGATAGCTAATTTGTATGATTAATGCTATGTACTTCCTGAAAGTTTAAGGATGTGACCAAATAAAAGAACAGTAAAAGCACATGCTATGTTCTTACCATACTTATTAAAGAAATGATTAGAAAATGCAGTTGGGAGCCTCTGAATTTGGCACAGAGTCCAAATGTATACAATAATCACTTCATTGGGTCAGCAAAGCCTTTGTTTTTCTCTTGTAAACACGGAGATCCAAAGTCTAATTTAATATTTGGCTCAATTAACTCTTTCCCTTGTCAGTTATGCTGTTTTTGGAAAGTGAGTAATTGGACATGTTTTTGTTATCGTGTCATTTATCCTGCTATTGTTCTTAGCCTTCTTGTTTTTATTTTATTTGTGTTATTGATGCTCTTGAATAATCTCACGTAGTATATATGTATACTTACATGTAAGTTAAATACTATATTTTATATTTATAAACCTGTTTGCTTTCTTCAGCCATTCTCATTACGCTACCACGATATGATACTTTAATTTGGACAACTATTCTTTGAGAAAGAAATCTCAGATACCCTGACTTGTCACATATGGACTAAGTTGCTAACATTTCCTTGGGAGAGCAGCACCTGCCAATTAAGGAATCTTCATCAGAAAAGTCCACACAGATTGGGAACATGGGAAAAAGTGTCCATAGCACAAGCAAGACAAACTCCCTCTGCAGATAGAGCACCACTGTCCTAAGATCTGTGCCTCAACCCAAAGGTAGTGATTAGAATGAATCAGAAGACTTGTTCCAAGCAAAAATTTAAGCAAATAACATTTCCAATAATTCAGTATGTATTTTGACCAAGGTATTATGATATTTTTCATGGATCAGGTGTTGTGGAATAAGACAAACATAATCTAGAAAATAACTTGATAAGACTCTCTTTCCAGGTGATTCCAGGCTATGACATGTGGACAATCAAAACTGGCTTAATGTCTGAGAAAATTTTGATCTTTGTCTTTGAAATTTATTTTGTTTGGAGGTGCTGATTACTTTTGAAATTCAGATTGCTAAAAGTCTTCTTTAGACCATTTTTCTACTCTGTATCAACCAATTTGGAAAATGCAAGCATAATAGTTAAAAACAGCTTCAAATGATAAAACATGTGGTCTAAATATTGGGATATATTAAATCAATTTCATATAACTGTGGAATAAACTGTTATTTAATAGCATACTTACTGATGATATTATGATATAAATATAATTTATCTAACGGCAAAACAAATGCTCCAGAATTATAATGTAAACTTTCAGTTCTGCAAAAGCTTTACAGTAATGTTGTAAATATATAGTTTTTAAAAATTACAGTTGTTACTTCTAGATAGGTGTACTTGCTATTCTGTTCACTATATTCCAAAACTTCTTTAAAATGTTTCTAAGTTATAGACTTTCACAGTTTAATATAATTAATCAAGTTCTTAATAAAACAAAGTTTTGGCATTTTATTGAGGGATTTTCTAGATTGGTTTGGTTTGCGGGCCTGTCAATGAGGAGGTTATCTTGATAATGCTAAATGAATGGGAAAGCATAGTGTCTAGGTGACACCATTCCCTAGAAAAAGGATACTTTACTATGAAAGAGTGAAAAAAGTTGAGCACTAGCATGCTTGTGTAAATTCACTGTACAACTAATTCTATACAACTAATTGTGAGTACAGTGTAATCTCTCAAGCTCCTTTCAGTGAGACTTTCCTCAAACAATGGTGGGCAACCTAGAATTAGGAATTAAAACAAATCTGTCCTTCAAGTTGTTTTTGTCAGGGTATTCTCTCATACCAGTAGCAAAGAAAACTAAGACGCAATGGTATACATGTGATTGTTTTTAAAGTTATGATCCTATTTTATGTGTAAGAAAAGCAGCGTACATAAAATAGAAATTTTATGAAAACATCTCTCCAGTAATTGCATGTGGTATATTTGTTGATTCAATTAATTTTCTAAGGATGCAGCTTTTAAAGTACTTATAAATTAAAAGGCCTAGTTTTAAGACTAATTCAAACTTATGATTATCATGCCAACCAAATGAACAGTCAAGAATCATACAACCTCATAGGTAAACACTGACTAGAACTCACTAGAGAACTTGCAAGTGTGTAGACATTGCAAGGCAGCTTTTCTCTGGGTTAGATGGAGTAAGAGTCTGGGGCAGTACATACATTAAAGAATGATTGACACTGAGGATAGTATTTTTTTTTTTTTGCTCAAGGACAGCATATAGGATATAGTAAAATTCACTGCCAAAATGGCATAAAACATCAGGCCTTCTTCTGACAATGTATTTGGTACTAAGTGACAATTCTCTATATATCTTTCAGGCATCTGCATCAATCTCTAAAGAAACATTGGATGGCTTGTGTTTGGGTTATGTGTTTAACAATATTAGTTCATGAATTCAATATAACTCATGTTCTTAGATCTAAGCCATGATGAAAACAGGATTGAAGTGATGTGTTTTCAAGATTAGGCATAACAAAGGTGTATCAGAAACCAAGTAAAATAGAGAGACAGGAAAATGTGAGTTGCCTACACCTTGATTTAAGACATAGAGAAGGTAGGATTGAGGGATGATAAATTTCTGTTTGGGGTACTTTCTAAAACAATAAGCATAATTAGATTCCCCACTAGACAATCATTGTTAATAACCTCATGAGAAGTCTCAAATTATTATTCCTCAAACTCAGTCAACTCAGGAGTGTGAGATATTAATACTTGTTCTTTCAGGGCATTGAGTTCAAGTTATATAATAAGCAAATAAATAGTAAATGCTTATATGATGGTTGCCAAGAATGAGGTACTAATAATGGAAGAATACTAGTTCATAATCCAGTATAATAACATTTTTTTAATGAGGAGAATAGACTTAAGCTCTTTATACCATGCTCTCTGGATTAAAAGGTGCATTTTGTGTGTTTTCTTACTTGCTCGCTATTGCAGTCATTGGAGCATACATACAAATTCTGCCACATCCTCATTTAAAAAATGAGAAAATCAAGCTTGGAAATTTAAGTGATTCACTTAGAATTAGAAAACCAAGCAGTGGTGCTGACTGGCCTTGAATACTAAGGCAACTCAAATGTATGGAAATTTTAATTGGTGTTCCATTGCTACAAGAACTGGGAAATGGAGGAAAATATTTCACACTCACTATGAGCTTACTGTGAATCGCTTTTCATCATAGATCCAGAAGCCACACGCTGTCATTTTTCCACTAAATTACTCTACGTGCCATCACTGATCTCAGACACACACCCACACCCATACTCACACCCATATGCTATAGTGGAGTTGCTGGGAGGTCAAGCTGTTCATAGATGTGCTTCTTCTTTATGCATCAAGCAAGGGCTATCCATCTCACTTTAGCTTACCAACTAAGGAAATTACAATTTGCCATGTTATCTAAGATGTGTGATGGCAGAACGAGCCGCTTTCACAGAAAGAAAAACATTATGTCAAGGAGTGTATGTTCAGATTAAGAAACATGAGTGCCCTGTATGAATATTCATATAAAAGGCAAGATTATCATCAGGAAGTAAGTGAGTGGGACTGAGGTAATACCATTGTTGATACCTATTGAAATTAAGATGAAGCTTCCTATGCAAGCTGAAAATCCAGATCATGAAGAGGAGGCATCTGAGTGAAATGCTACCAATGTGAAGAAGGTCCTGTGAGTCAAGGGGATCTTGAACCTCTGAGCTCCTCTAAACTGACCAGTCACAGGGAAGCCACACAGGCAGAGTTGGTTCATCTTTCTGTCAACCCATTACCTCTTGGTGAGAGTAGGGATTCACTAGCAATATCAACTTGAAATATGACCAGATTGTCACATCTATTCAAAACTACTTAGGAAGGTGACTAGTAACAAAAGATATATCCTGGGTTAAATTTGAAATGGTTAAAAAAAAAAAAACCACAGGGGAAAAAAAAAAGATTTTTCCAAACTACAACATCTAACAGCTCTACAACAACAAAACACAGTGACAAGCCCAATCCTTAGGGTTTTCTAGCTAAGTAAAATGTCTGTGCTGGTAGAGGCAGACTAATCATCACGTGTAGATATTTATACTTCTTGGGCTGCAAGAAACTTAACCAGTGATTATCATCGCTCAAAAGAAACCTAAAGAGATGGTTGTCATAGCTTTGCCTGTGAGATAATTTAGAGGGTTGGAGTGTGCGCATGCCTGTGTTAGTGTGTGTGTATGTGTGTTTGCATGTGAGAGTGTATGTGTGAGCAAATGTGTTTGTGAGTATGCATGTGTTTGTGTGTGTGTGTCCATTAGTGAAGACGTTAAGGTTAATGATCTGAACATATAGATAAGGAAAAAATACTGCTTCTTTAAGAAATCATTTAGATATAAAAAATTGGACTCTTACATAACTCTATTCTGATCTTATGTACAGTAAATATTTTAAAACCGCTGAACACATCAGAAGCTTCAACTAGTTTTTAATTAATAATAAAAATTAAAAGATTTTATTTTCTTTTGATAAAAACTCTTTAACTTAGAGAAGTAAGCAACTGAGACATCATACAGTAATGTATAATTCTGTAACATTCTTAAATCCATGAGAAATTCACAATTCAGAATGAATGTGCTCTCCCCTAAATATCATGTCAAAACTCATAAACACAAAATTGGTGGCTTTAGAGACTGAGACTTTGGGAGAGAAACCTTCCAGAGAGCCAGCAAAAGATCCTGGGGGGCCATCTCCCTTTGGGGGCCAAAGTCGGTAGTTGTCAGTTCATGGACCACATGATGGGCTCTGACCAGGACTGAATCTGCTTTGATCTTAGGCCTTTCACCTTCCAAAACTGTAAGAAACAAATCCCAGTTGCTTATAAGATACCTGGATTAAAGCATTTTATTATGGTTTCCCACACTGACTAGTGGAAGCCTTGAATGAACTTTAATTTGACCTCATTCATGTGAGATATTCTTAAATCACTGCAGTTTCAAGAAACTACAAATAAATTATGTCTTTAAAAGGGGTGCTTTTCCTTAAAAGGAAACTTGAACTTAAATAACTGAGCAAAATGGAGATGCAACCATAGCATATAATTCTCTACAAGTCTTAAATGTGCATAAAACTCACAATGCACTCTCTATATACACCCACACATGACCCAAATCTAACCAGCTATTGCTGAAATGGACTGCTTTGGGAGTGTGCCAGGAAACACAAAGGATTTATAATCTTTATGCCAGTTCTTTACTTTAACTAAACATAAACACTATTTAAAACATGTTTGCATAAATTGAAGGAAAATAAAGCAGTACATTTTTCTAAGTTCTTTGCATTAATTTAAGTCTAGAAGTAAAAAAAAATCAATAAATATTTTCTTAAAATGAGGCCAAGAACTAGTTTTGATTGGTTACAAGAAATAATTGAATATAGAAAGTAAATAAACAAAAAACAACTAAAACCTACCCAAATTCATTTTTGTGATTAAAATTATTTTTATATTAATTACAGTTTATCTGCTTTGTTCCCTGGCTGTAGCCCCCTCTCCCATTCCCTCCCAATGCTACCCTCCCTCATCTCCTCCCTGCCCCTCTTTATGTCCACTGATAGGGGAGATCCTCATCCCCTTCCATCTGACCCTAGTTTATCAGGCCTCATGAGGACTGGCTGCAATGTCCTCCTCTGTGGCCTAGCAAGGCTGCTCCTCCCTTGGGGGGGGGGAGGTGTCAAAGAGCCAGCCATTGAGTTCATGTCAAAAATAGTCCCTGTTCTTCTTACTAGGGTACCCACTTGGATACTGAGCTGCCATCAGCTACATCTGAATAGGGGTTCTAGGTTATAGCCGCGTATGGTCCTTGATTGGAGAATCAGACTCAGAAAAGACCCCTGTGTCCAGATATATTTGGTTCTTTTGGAGCTCCTGTCCTCTCCAGGTCTTATTAACTCCTCCTTCTTTCATATGATTCCCTGTACTCTGCCTAAGATTTGGTTATGTTTCTCAGTATTTGCTTTGATACCTGCTAGGTTTTGAATCAAAGCAGATGCTGAGACTCATAAAATTATTTTAAGAATAACACTGCATTTAGGGAGTTATAATACTTTCAAGAGAAGGAAATATCAACATTTAAGTTTGGAAGGAACTCTTACATTTTTTTTCTGAACTCCAGGTAAATGAGAAAGTAATGATTCTTTTAAGGATTTTTAAGATGAGCCACACAACACATCAGTAGCTTTAAATGGCAGAAGCCATCACTCTAACTACACATGCAGCTTTATTCTATATTAAATATATGCAAAAGCAAGCAAAGCATTCACAAGAATTCTGTAACTTACCACATATTCGAAATGCTCTATCTTTTTATTGAAATTTAGATGGAAATATAGGTCTTTTCATAGTATTTAGAAAATAAATGGATAAATAAAAAATCCGTGAATATTCTAAACATTCCAAACACAGCTAAAATAAGTAAATATAAGCTTTCAAATACTATTTTAATTAAATATTTTAAAATTTATACATGAGTACTGTATTTGCACCTTTAATTTTGAAAACTATGCTACATTTAAACACTAATAAAAATTGATTTAATGCAAGGATCTGTTAATAAAAGCATTTTAGGTTCATCTATCAGTTTAGTTTTTAAATGGTACACTGGACACACTAATATAAAGTTTCTACAATTTTATTTTTATTTTTATATTAATTTTAGTCCATTCACTTTGTTTCCCAGCTGTAGCCCCCTCCAAATCTTGCCCTCCTTCCCTCATCTCCTCTCATGCCCCTCTCCAAGTCCACTGATAGGGAAGGTCCTCCTCCCTTTCTTTCTGACCCTAACCTATCAGGTCTCATCAAGACTGACTACATTGTCTTCCTCTGTGGCCTGGTAAGGCTGCCCCCCACCTCAGGATCAAAGAGCCTGCCACTGAGTTCATGTCAGAGACAGCCCCTGATCCTCTTACTAGGGAAGCCACTTGGATACTGAACTTCCATGGGCTGAACCCCATCTGTGCAGGAGTTCTAGGTTATGTCCATGCATGACCCTTGGTTTATTTTCTAGCCAATCTTTATATTTGTGAATTATATTCTCAGTCTTTATAGTCAATAATTTAACACAATACTTTAAAGCTAAATATAATTTAATTTTGTTTTTTTAAATAAAAATAAATCTGTAGGAATTGTAATGCTAAATGGATGAGTCAGCATACATTTCTTTATTTTTTATTAGTGTGAGGTACCATTGGAATGTGGGGAGAAAAACAAACAAATAACTTTGTACTCTGTTAAAAAAACGACACAAATTTAATTTCAACACAATTAAAATATTTTTGTAAATAATAAAAAAACAACCTTCAGAGTTAGAGAAACTACGATAAACTCTATAATAAACAAATAGCCAGTATCTAAAATACCTAAAGATTTTACAACACAAAGCATCATAAAACAAGAATGAAAACACTTCAGTTAGAGAATGTTAAAAGTCTCTATCGGGTATTTCACTGAAAAAAGTAATATAGACAATAAAGAACCACATGAAAATGTGCTTACCATCTTTAGCTCTTAGGGATTACAGGTTAAAACCAAATGAAATGTTACTACATACTTCCAGAGTTTCTTAAAATAACTAACAGCCACACTACCACAAGCTGGTAGAGATAGAAACAGGACCACACATGCAGAGATCATTGCGATGTAAATTAGAGCAGCCACTTAGAAGCTTTTAAAAAACTATTTTTTAAAAAAAGTTTGACACTCTTTTAAACATTAAAATGCAAATATTACAAATCTTATAATTATATCCCCGAGAACTGATCACAGATAAACTTAAAGCTACTTTCTCTGCTGTGTTCCATAGTTTAAAGTACTCCCTGCTTATCAAGAAAGTCCGTGTTTCGCTCCCAGCACCTCACTCAGGGAGCATGCAAAGCTTCTGGGCACACAGCGCCCTCCTCTGTCCTCCACAGATACCAGCACCTATGTGATGTGCACATGTGCAGACCCAGTACATATGCATACATTTTTTTAAAATGTCCTAAGAAGCTATATTCTCACGATGGTCTGTATATAACTGCTCAGAGAAGCTTATCCTGTAGAAGGCCAAAATTAGAAAGCATCTTGATGTAGTCCGATGAGTGAATATTTAAACCAACCGTGACCAAACTACAGTAACACAAATCCCACTTGGCAATAAAAGAGACCGAACTAATTAATCAAGAACACAATGAAGAGCAAAATAAAAGGGAAACACTGAGATTTATGCTGAATGAAAGAGCCTATATGCTTGAAAATAAAGACATAGAATACTGTTCTGTTTACTATAGCTTTCCTGAAATGGTAACACTAAACTAATCCATGACGTATCTCATGGTTTCCTGCTGCTGATGAATGGATGGGTCAAGAAGAGACCTGTTTGACTATAAACTAGCAAAGGTAAAAATGCTCTGTGTCTGGACTATACACAAAAAATGTTGGTATTTTTATTATCTATGTTGATTCTAAAATATTATTATGATTTTGTTATATTAAGCATATAACTGCTAGAAAATAGTTAAGAAACTTTCTTCTTTACAAATGCATGTGACTCTACAGTGATCTCAGAATGAACTGTCAAACCTAAAAACAGGTGAAGAAAGGGATAACCCCGTGAACATTCATAGGGGTTATCACAACAAAGAAGTCTGGGTTTTTAGTGTCTTATCCCATTTTTTCCATTTTTTAAATTTTTTATATTTTAGATTTCCTATAGAATCTACACTGTCACACTAATGAGTAAGAAGTATATTCTCATGACTTATATCTTAGTTTTATTTTGCTAATTTCAATACATATTTGAAGAGGCAAATAGGAGAGGCAAGCTTTAAACTCCCCATCACTCTATCATGAAACAGTTTGACGTGTGCTGGTGTATTTGATGGCTGCAACATCAAGTTACTATTTGAACAGTCCTGGGGCTTTTATTCTATGATTAAATGGCATGACCAAAAACAACTTGGGGAAGAAAGGGCATATTTCAGTTTACAACTCAGGTCACAATCTACTGTCAAAGGACTTGAGGTGGGTGTACTCAAGGCCAGGAGCCTACAGGCAGGAATTGAAGCAGAAGCCATCGAGGGGTACAGCCTGCTGGCTTGCTCTTCATGACTTGCTCAGCCTGCCTTCTTACAGAATATGTTTCTTCTTCTAAAATGACTCTAGCTGCTGTCAAGTTATCTTAAAACTAACCAGCTCATGAACAAAGAGACAGGATTGAATACAAGCTTTGCCTTCATACCCTTCCTTTCCCTCACTATGGGAGACAGTCACTATTCTTACCCAACTTCAAACTTGCTTTGAGAATTTAGAAGCTAGAAGAGAATCTGCTCAGAAGCCTAGCGAATCTGGCCTAATGGCTGGGTATGTTGTCCTATGCTTCCAGTCAGCTTTTGGTGGTATTAGGAATCATTTCATACCCTTTCTGTTTGACTGAAAGGGTATATGCACACACACACACACACACACACACACACACATACATTACACACACACAAACGCGCATGCACTCACGCGTGCACCTCTAATTTCTGCAAAAGATAGCTCACTGTTGTTTAGAAAAACTGCTGGGCTGTTTTCAAAAGCTGGAGATGAACTGTTGCCCAGTGCTCAACATCAGAAATCAAGTGGCAATTTCAGTGTTGGCGACAGGAGATTTCTGTGAATTCCAAAGACAAAATGGAAAGGAGGAGGAGGAAAAAAAAAATCAATATACAGAATCCAAAATACATGAGAAAGTAAAGAAGCAAGGGGTCAGTGTCGCTGATTGGGAATGGCTCTGTAGCTCTAATTGATTCTGCGGGCTCCAGGAAGAGCTAAGCTTATTTTGGAAATATAAAAGGGCATAAGCAGAAAACACACAATGCATGTAGAACCGATTGTTGCCCCAGAGTGTATCTTAAAGAGTGTAAGCCAAGTCGGGGGCCCTCAAACAAGAATTCTTCAATGTTATCTCTTTTGTAGTTGTCTGTAGAAATAGCCATTGCCTTTTGGCCCCGGAAACCCATGTGTTCATCTACAATATGTCAGTGTTTATAGATCTGAAAAGATTATTAGGAGAAGTCATTGTAAGTACTTAGCTTTGAAAGGATGTAGAAATACAAGGTCACCTTTATTATCAAGACTCCATCAAACTACAGAGGAGGGAAGCCAGGGGCAGAAGGAAGCATTGTTCTCCTGGTAAATCAAATTCACTTGCAAATTTAACTTCATACCTAAATTGTGTTTAGTGGTAGGTCTGCCATCTAGTGGCCATTTGAATAAATGTAATCTGATCATAAACTAAAAGCCCTGGAAATGTTTAGTAGCTCAAATAAATCAGGCCTCTTTTCTGGTCATAGCATAAGCAAGCTAACGGATCTCATTGGTGGTAGGGAATTTTTTTAATCTGGAAATTAATTAAATATAACTATGTTGGGTTAAAATGTTATGAATGCAAAGGCAAAGTATGAACAATTATTTTTCTTTTATATCAAGTTCACAGTAAATGTATACTCAAAAACAATCACAAATATATGGTAACTTTCTGACTTAAGAGATTTACTTTCATGTGTGAATTTTTATGCGCACATGCTGTGTATGTAAGCCATGTGTTTGAGGGTGCCTGAGGAGACAGCAGAGGGCAGCTATCCCCAGGAACTGGAGTTATAGGAAGCTGTTAGCATCATGAGTAGGGTGCTGGGAATTGAACTCCAGTCCTCCGGAAGACCAGCAAGCAGCCTCAACCACTAAAGCATCTCTCTGACCCCATGAAATAACATTTTATTGGCTGTTCTGTTTTGTTTCCATTGCTGTCTTTTATTTCAATTCAGCTGATATTTTGTCAGCTTTTAACCTAAGTACATGAAGTAAGACAAGGGAATGTTTTTTTTTTTCAGTACTTAGGTATATAATACCTGTCAAGGTGCTGAAGAAACAAGAGTTATAATGTAAAATGTGAACATAGTTCCAGAATTTAAACGCCAAAACAAGGAAATAGGTTATTGTTCATTCTGAAAAAAATTGAAAAACTAAATTATTTTCCAATACTTTCCATTTATTAATTAATAGAAGTTACTAGTAATGATAGGTTTTCTATGCTCGCATCCCTGAACAATCCCAGCCTTAGGTTCTAATAGTGCATTAACCTAATGGCTTATATTTCTATAACCCTAGTATACAAAAAAGGTTTATTCCTGTGATTGAAAGTGGCATTTGCACATTGCCTAATAAGCACATTGACTACACCCAGAGAAACTTCCACTGTGTTCACTTAATCAGAAAAACATAGAATATTCACACCTCAATTCTGCAATTGTTATTTTTATTTATCTGTTTTCTTGGCGGGTATACTTAAACAGAAATTAGATCTCACTCCCAATTATAGTTCTTGTGACATTCTAATCAATTAGAGTACAGTCATTGAAATAAATAATATAAAATTCAATAACTATTAGGCATGTTTTTCATTATGGTTGCATTCAGTTAATTTCCCCTTAGGCTTATTACTACTTAAAAATATCAGAATGGCATCACAATGTTCAAAGAAAATAAAGGCAATTTTACAACTGCTAATACTTTGTAAAAATGTCCCGTAGCAACTCAAACTCAGAGTGCTAACAGCCAACAAGTATTTACAAAATAATGAAACCATTTCTCTGGCAAACTTAATCCTTCATATCCTGTGGTGCATGTAGGTTTCAATGCATAAAAAATATATTGAAATCAATATGAATGCTTTAGAGTGATCAATCTGCAATGCAAGGTAAGAATGCCTATATTCTTGTGAGTAGCTATATTTACTTGAAGGAATATCATGTGGTTTATGATGAGATTCACTCTGTTTTGAAACATAATTTTCAAATTTGTGGAATTGTCTTTTCACATTCAATCTCTACTTTCTGATAAAGCAGCAAACTATTCAGGTTCTTATACTAAAAAAATAAAATAATTAAAAAAAATCCCCCGAAGTAAAAATGTGTTTAAGCCTCTGAGAGGAAAATGTTATTTTAACAATTCAGAAAAGTTAGTGAGTATGTCAGCTTTTATTGGTGTCAAAATTCGAGATATACAGCTTAAATGAAGGAAAAAAAATAAAACCATTTATTATAGTTCATGAACTCTGAGGTTTTCCGTCCATGATCAGTTGTTAGTACTGCTTTTGAACCAGGAGTGTAAGGCTGAGGTATAACCTTAGGTCCCAGGAGCCACTTCTTAGCATCCACCCCAGTAACCCAACTTCCTCCCCATAGGCTCCACCTCCTTAAGGTGCCACTGCCTCCTCAAGGTACCACAGCTTGGTATCCAGGCCTAACACATGGGCTTTTATGAAGCCTGTCAGATCCAAACTACTGTGGTCAGTCATAGCATTGAAGTCATGGTCCCTAAGGATTGAGTTTTCTGTTAGATTCAAATGAAACTCCAATACAAATTCCAAAAATCCAGAAATGGCTCAAGCTAGACTACAGAAGGATTTCTAGTGATTAGAAAGAAGTGAGAATGCCTCAAGGGCTTGTAAAGTTGTTTCCCCTTCACCAAAATCAGTTATTTGCATGATCATTGGCAAAAGGGTCAAAAGACTACCTATGACACCTAATAGCATACTGAAGTTCATGCTGGCCCCTAGGATCCCTCAGTATCACAAGTAACCGTTATGCATTTCAAGAGTCCATGTAATATCCTAGCTTTTCTTACCTAGTCCCCTACCTCAAACTCCTTCAGGTTTGTAACTTCTCTCTTCCAAGCTACTCATCCTCCTTATAATCATATTTTCAATATGCTCTCTTTCTTATCTCTCATCCCCATCCTCCTCTCTCTCTGTCTCTGTCCCTGTCTCTCTGTCTCTCCCTCTCTCTTTTTTTCTCTCTCTCTGTCCTCTTACCCTCTCTCCGTACTGCTTCACTCATGGCTTGGTCCAGCCTTCTAGCCATGTTTAGTCTTCTTTCTCTCTCTGCTGTAGACTCTTCCAGATGGTGGTTCTCTCTCTCTCTCTCTCTCTCTCTCTCTCTCTCTCTCTCTCTCTCTCTCTCTCTCTCTCTCTCTCTCACACACACACACACACACACATACACACACACATACAATAAAAACCTTCCCCTTAACAACACCATGAAGTGGTTATGTTGTTTTATTTATTATCTTGCAGACCTCCTGTGGTTTAAAGTTTTTGAAGGGAAGTGCAAAACGAAATGCACTCTTATTAAATCTACCCTGTGGTAAAATGAACTGGTAGGGAAAGTCTTACTCTGAAAGGTCTCCTCAGAAGAATGCATGCTGGATTTCTAAGCAGCAATTTTTTTGATAGGGAAGTGTGTAGTTCATCAATTTAAAATAAAATGATGGACACCATAAACACTACAGGAAAAAATAGTGAGAGGTGGGAGAATCCTAAAAATATTAGTTTGTGGTCACATAGCACATAGCTGATACAACCCAGTGACCAACCCCAACACTCCATGTATTTGTAAACAAAAGTTTATTGTAAGTTAAGCAAAATGGATAGATACAATCATGCTTTTTTTTTTTTTTTGCTTAGAGGTGGTATAATCCCTTTTACCTTGTGTTTCCCCAGCAACTCTAATCTAGCTTGAGTTAGAACATGATATATGTAAGTGAGAATTCAGCAAAACCGCAGCACTGTGTGTGGGGAGAGGAAATGCTTATTGCAAATATGAGAGAGAGAATAGCCAGAGTTCAAGCTGGCAGAGTTCAATATGGCAGAGTTCAAGCTCACATAGCTGCCTTTCAGGGAGAGGAGCACAGTGGCCATGGCCAGGCCTATCTCTCAAGAACAAAGAGTGAAGCAGGTGGAGGTAAGGGGCTTGCTTGTTTTAAGAGGGCAGGTAGCTGGTGGGTGTGGGGAGGAGGCTGTAAGCTGGAACAGTCAGAGCTGGCATTGTGGGCGATGAATGAGGAAACTTAGAGAGTCAGATTTGGTATGCTTAACATTAATTGGGGTTAATAGTGCTACTTTGGACCAAAGGAGCATGGGAGTTAATGAGGGGCTTTGATATGTAACCAAGTGTCCCATCTGCCTAAGGTAGAAAGAAACAAGGGAAGTTGCTCTTCACTGCAGACAATATGACATGTGAGGCTTTATCTCTCAGCCAGCAATCCTTCTGAATTAAGCCCAGACTATAATTCTGAGTCACCATTGCCTTTTGTGGGAGTTGGCAGTTCCATTTGGACCTAACATATAAATGTATACAGTTAATTTGGACATATCAATAAGAGGTTTGTCATTGCAGTTACTGTTAGACTTCCAAGATACAATACTAATAAAAAATCAGTGACTTATTTAGGCTCTTGAAATGTGGTAGAATGGCATATCCTGAATAAATGATGATGATTCTAAAACAATGGGTATTTGGTGAGATGAAAACTTAGTTCTCTTTCTTTTTATAATGTTGTGAATGCAAAGGTGAACCTGTACTATCAGGTATGATGATCCCAAGTACTTACTTACATGTCAACTTTTAGAAAGAAGTTTTTCTTGTGACTTACTTATCTATCTATCTATCTATCTATCTATCTATCTATCTATCTATCTTTTTTTGAGACAGGGTTTCTCTGAGTAGCCTTGGCTATCCTGGAACCTACTCTGTAGACCAGGCCAGCCCCAAACTCATAGAGATGTGCCTGCCTCTACCTCCCAAGTGCTGGGATTAAAGGCTTCTTGTGACTATTTTAATACAATTAAAATCCTGTGATTAATGTTTCTACCAAATTTTCCTTTTACATTGATGATCTTTTGCGCATGCCTTTCCAAATTTTTCCTCATGTGACCTGATACCCCACGTACTACAAGGCCATATAGCTGTTGTTCTATATTATAACATCCATTTTTCTGGAATTTAGTATTATACATATTCCAAGATAAGAGTCTCTACTTATACAAATACAAATTTTCATCATCTTATAATATTTATTAATGCTTTGCAATATTGATATTATTGTAAATGCAGTTGTGCTAATATGAAGTGGGTTCCTAGACTCTATAATTTTAGTTTTTCTTGGGATAACATGACTGAGTCCTAATCTTTTAATTATATTGCTATCTTCTTTGTTATTTTAAACACACAATTTGACAAGATTAGAATTATGACTTGTTTATCTTCTGATCAAAAAATAAAGAATCCTTATCATTCTACATTGTCTCTTTTAGCCACATTCTTTACCTTTCTAATGTATTTTGCCCCTGAACTGGTGACTTAGATTAGCATGTAAGTTGTATGATGGGTAGGGGTCAACAAATACCTTTATTCCTTTCTTATTGGGAGAATATCTTGTATATACAGAAATACTATGTCAAAAAACCTGCTTTATTTGAATTGGTCTAATAAAATATATATGTGAAGGCTAATTTTATTCATTAACTTATTTAATCACTTTACAGTCTGATTGCAGACCCCTCCCTTCTGAGCCCCACCCTCACATTCCCTCCTTCGCACTCCACCTTCCTTTTTCCTCACCCCCACCCTGGCACATCAGATCTCAGAAGGACGAAGCTCATCCTCTCCCACTGAGGCCAGACAAGGCAGTCCAGCTATGGGAAAGGGATCTGAAGGTCAGAGTCAGAGTTAGAGACAACCCCTGCTCCAATTGTTAGGGGACCAACATGAAGAACAAGCTGAGTATCTGTCACAGCCATTTTTTTTTTCTTAATTTTGTGTACTTCATTTATTTTATAATCTTCGTATGTGTGTGTTTGTATGTTCATAGGTTTATGAGAGTGTTTAAATATGTATGATGTCCAATGGGTGTGTGAAAGTCAGAGGACAACTTCAGGTAAAGGGCCTTACTTTTGACTTTGCATTAGACAATTCCTCTTGTTGGTAATAACCCATAAGCTCCCAAGCATTCTTCTGCCTCATTTCCCCATCTTATGATCAGGGCACTAGGACTACAGAAAGCACTGCTGCATCAACCTTCCTATGTGTTCTGGGGATATGAGCTCAGGTCCTCCCCACTTTTCCAGCAAATACTATAACCAATGAACTAGTTCCCAGGTCTATACAAATTTTCTCTAACCTTTCTGGGTGCAGTAATCACTGTCATGCTTCTTATGACTGTGTGCATAGCCTTTACTAATACGTACAATTTTGTTTGTTTGTTCGTTTTCTACTGGGCACAACACATATAATAGCCTTCCAATTTGAATTTACAAATTAGTTGATCATTCATATTTCAACAATCAAGTAGCCAATGAGGTACATTAAAATTAGCTGTAAAAGTTTGGGTAAAGAAATTAAAAAAAAAACATCATTTTTGCACAACGCATTTAGTAGATGCAGAAATAGCAGATACAAAATGGCTTCAGTGATGCCAAATGTTATGAAATGAAAGTTTTTTGTAGATTGGTGATCTATGGACACAGTTATGCAGTATTAACACTGTGAGAATGACCAAAAATGGATGCTCAAACAAACTAACATTCACTCTGCAAATAATATAATGAAACATTAAGATGTTCTATTCAAAGTAGTTAGTTAAATCATGAAAATAAAGACTGCATTTGTAAAAGTCAATGTTATTATTGTCTGCATATGTACATATATACTTATATTCCTAAGTTAAATATTCTCAGTCTATATAACATAACTTGCATGAATGGTTTTAAGGATGAGCATTTGGTGCTGTACAGTCAATTGGTGTGCTCTTCTCTGGGGGGAATGGGGGAGACCATCTCCTGCTTCTAGATTTCTTCAGTGGCCTACAGTTCTTTGTAAGATTGAGTCTTCATGGGTTTTCCTGACTGAGCCTGGTATGCTCACTGATGTTGTGGGACAGGCCATGGACATGATGCAGTGCAAGGAGGGGAATATGGAAGGTTTTAGAAGCAGGAAAAAGAAGGAAGCAATGTTGTAATTGTAATATATAAATATTTTAAATTTAAACAAATCAATAAATCATTATTGCACCTTAAATGATAGAAAAGTATAAAGTTTTATAATAAGCTTTTTTTTTTTTCTGAAAAATCTCGGATTCCAGTAAGACACCAGCTATGGGAAGAACTGAAAGAGATGCCAAGTATCTTACTTAAAATTCACAGAAAACTTGTTCTCATGCAAAATTTGTCTAAAATGTTACATTAGTAAGACTAATAAATTCCAAAGGGTTAGAATCATCTGTTTTTAGCTTCATAAAAGCAACTAAAGTCAAATGTGTTATTCTTTTATTTCATAAAGAAAAACTTGTCACAAGTTAATTAGCTAAAAAAGAAGAAGAAAAGAAAGAAAGAGAGAAAACATAGAGGTGGTAGAATTTCTCAGTGGGTAGAGACACATACCACCAAGCATGGTGACCTGAGTTTGAACCATGGAATTCACAGAGTAAACAAAATTGATTACCTCAAGTTATCTTTTGACCTTCACACATGCATCATAGAACAGGAGCACTCTTTCATACATATACGAAACCAATTTAAAATAAGCCAGGTGCGGTGGCACAAGTCTGTGATCCCAATACTTGGGGAGGTAGCAGCAGGTGGACATCTGTGAGTTTGAGGGCAGCCTGGTCTACAAAGTGAGTCCAGGACACCCAGGTTACAACAGAGAAACACTTCTCTAAAACCAACTGATGAAACAAAACAAAAAGAAAAAATTAACTAATAAAAAATTATAAACAAGAAAAGAAAAAAAGAAGCTTGTATGTGCATCGTGCTGTGCAGATTCTTTAAAGACATTTTTCCACTAAGTGAGGCATTCTCCGGTTGATTTTCATTAGAACACAAACAAGGCATAATGGGAATATGAATATTTGTATTAAATATGTATGCACATACAGTAAGCATCAATACGTGTTTGTACGTATACTCATATATGCTCATGCATATGGACTCCTAAAAACAAGTGTGTACATTTTGGAAAACTCAGAGATTTAAAGAATTTTTTTAAATTTTGTAAAACTTTCAATAGTGCAATCTTGTCTGTCATGTAATTTGAATTTTAAAAGAAGATTATAAAGATAAGTATGCTTAAGATGGGTCTGCTTAACGGAAATCTTCATTATCTTAAATAGTTGATGTGATATGAGAAGCTCAATTGAATTAAATTAAAAATCCATCAGCATTATCATAAGAAATATCAACATTTCCTGTGTTCATTAAAGATTTAAATGACTCTTAGACTATGCAATATAACTTAAAGAAATTAAACTATCCAAATCCAGGTTCTTGTTGAGAACATGGTCTCCTCCAGGCAATAGGACATTTGCTATCAACTACTCAGGCGAACAAAGTCCATCGTAATATTAAGATTTGGCTTGACAACATCACTAATGGCCTATTAAGGAGTCTTCTCCTTTACCAAAGCACTAGGAAATGTGGCCATGTCAAAATTTTTAGAATTGTTAAAATTAAATATCATATTTTAATAAAACTGTGACTATCTGGGAGTGGTGGCATATGCTTGGAATCCCTCCAGTGGAACAAAAGGCAAGTCTTTATGACAGAGAGAGTTTCATACCAGTCTCGGCTGCATAAAACTCTGCCTCATGAAACCACAGAAACCCAATAATATGCTTAATACTTATTTGAAAAATGCTCGAGGATATTTTTTAAGACTAGGCTTTAGTACGCTCCTCTTCCCCAAACAGCTATGGACATGTTGCTGCCTTCAGCTCTCATTTCTGGTTGATACTGAGATTTTATAACCGGAAATGAGGAGAGCAAAGCTCAAGATGTGAACTATCTGAGATTTAAGGTATTGCACAGTGGGCTTCTGGGCAAACACCTGGGGACTTAGTGATTCACATACATAAGGAAAAGCATGTGAAACTGTTTGCTGACTAGAGAGCTAAGCAGTAAGAAATTATAAAAGGATACCATCAAACAGGAGCAATTAAAGACGCCAGATAGCGACAAAATCCTCGCTATGGGAAGAGAGGCCAGATTATATGATTTAAAGTTTCCAGCTTTCTGCCTGGCCTGCTGGTACAGGCTTGTAATCCCAGCAATCTGAGGAGTTAAAAAAGGCCATTCAAGGGATGTCTGGGTGACAGTGGCTGAGTTTAATGTCAGTCTGTACAACTTAGAGACACTATCTCAAAACTTTTAAGACGACAAGGGCGAAGAATCTAACTCAGAGATAGAACACTTATCTGATACGCATGTAGGTCCTACGTTCAACCCCCAATATACGTAAAAATGATCAATAAGTAAAGTATCCAAGTACTTAAAACAACAGAAGCAACAAGGATAAGGGGCTCATCTAGATGTGTTGGGAGGGGGAGGTCCAAGTCAGGAGACCCTGTTCCCAATGAACCATAGGCACTCCCCTCACCAAAGACCTTAAATACACAATTTTAATACACTCAAAGAAATAAAGAAGACATGAGGATAATTTCACCAACTAGCAATTATAATTAACACAGAAGGAAATATTAATAGTGATAAAGTATCAATTTTTAAAGTATAGCAGAAGAAAAAAAATCAAAGGGAGTGTTCCAGTGTCAGGTTTTAATGCAGACTTACGATTTAAATTTATCTAAATTGAGACACAAATAAAAAAGAAAACAAAGTCCTATAGATACCATCAAGTGAACCAGCAATGGTCAGTGTAACTAATAGTATGTAGTTATACACGACATATGTACTGCCTTGCATTATTCATCAGACCTATTCCAACTCTATATTTTTTGGCTTCTTCCTGTCCTTCCTTCTTCCTGACTTCTTCCTGTTCGACTTCGTCTTCCTCCTTAATTGTGGTTTCCATCCCTGGTAACCACTCCTTGATGTTATGTATTCTGTTTCCCCCCAGTAGTCCACATGTAAGCATGAGGTATTTGGTGCTATCTGCCTGGTTTATCTTACATGGTATGGCATCCACTCAATCCATCTACATTTCAGTCACGGTACCACTTCCTTCTTTTGACGGGCTGGCTGTTATTTTGCTGTATGTGCACTTTAACCGTTCACTCGATAGGAGCTTAAGATGAATGCTACACTCCATATCAGGGTCCAGGTTTGCTACTGACAGAATATTCTGCCTGTGTCTTGGTCCATTTTGTACTGCTATAAAAGGATCCTTGATCTTGGATCATTTAAGAGGGACATGAATTTGTTCTCTCACAGCCATGGAGTCTGGGGTGACTAGGACAGGATCCCAGCTTCTGGCCTCTACTGAGAGCCTTCATTTCGCTCTTGTAGGGCAGAAGAGCAAAGGGGTGCTATTCATCCCACAGATATTTGTATAATGCCGTCGCTCAGTTCATGAGAGAGGGGTCTTCATTCCTAAACACTTCCCCTTAGGCTCATATCTTACCACTTCCACTAAACAGTAAATTTCTGACTGGTGAATTTTAGTAAACTCATATGCAGAGTGCTTTCCAAGTATTTGAAATTTCAGCTACAAGGCCAACTTTAGAACCACAAGGTAGCTCAGGTTTATTTGTGTTGACTTATTTGGGGGATGAATTTTGTTTGACATTTCAATTAATTCTGTATCACACCAAAGATGTTCTTAGGGTGCTATAAAAGGAAGGACTGAGTAGGCCCAAAGGGTTATTTTTAGTTCACGCTTTCACTCAGTTACCTATTTGGTTAGGATCTCTCTTTGTTCTGTTGCTTTTTTAGAGACAGAACTTCATTATGTAGCCTAGGCAGGTCTTGAACTTGGTGATAGGCATCTCCTTAGAGTGCACATTAGACTGTTTGCACTAATCACTTTAGGCATGCGCAACACTCAGTAACTTTGCTCTGAACCATGAAAACTGACATGAACTAGGAATGCCTTTGTTAAAGCCAGTTGACATCTCCAAAACTCCTCTACTACTTGATACTAGGGTATGCAAAATTAAATTCCATTCTCAAACGTTCATTGTCCTAAAAGTTTATCTATGTTTTTGTTTATGTTATGAATTAAATTATCTCAAAAAAGGGGGATAGCTGAATGTCTGGTGCGGTACTACTTGAAGCATAAGTCCATCAATATCTACTAAAATTTCTATATTAATAATTTTACTAAATGAGGTACATTTTTTAAAACTGGCTTTAAATACATTCCGACCCTCTCTAATACAATAAAAACTAATAGTTTTAAATCAAAAACTAGTTTCAAAACAAAACAAAGAATTTAGTAAAGAATGTGTGTGTGTACCTGTCAGATGGCTCAGCTGGCAAGGCACTTGCTCTTAAGCCTGATGATTTGAGTTCAATCCTGGGAACTTATATAAAAGTAGGAGAGAACTTGTAGAGGGATTTTAATCCAGCAACATGCCTACTCTAGGTAAAATACACACATGCACTTAACCTACCTTGAAACCCAAATAGTGAAGGTAAAGTTAATTTGTAGAAGAAAGCACACCTGTTTGAAAGTGACATCTAACAAAGAGGCAGAAAAAGTGATGAATTAGTCAGGATAGGATATGCCCAACTCTCATCATAAGAGACAGGAAAAAGAGGACTTATGAGAGAGAGCTCAGAAAGAGAGAAGAGGGAGGCAGTTTCACCAGGAGAGTTTTACAGAGGTTGAAGAGAGAACAGGATAGACACATATAAAGACATAATGAACCAGAAGATAACAATATATTACCAAAGTCAGTAAGAGGCCAAGCAAAACAATTCAGTCAGAAGCTGAGAGAAGCCAGTTTGAGTCAGTCAGTCTGGAGAGGACTTTTGAGAGAGACAGCTAACTTGAAACAGCCAGCAGAAACTCAGAAAGAGCTTTAAGTCTCAGAGGCTGAAAACATTCTAGGCTTAGATTAGATTGTACAGAGGCTAGAAGCTCCCAAGACTAGGTCTATGTTAGCAAATGATTAAATCAGATGAATGAAAGTTGCTTTAACAAGCTCTAACTCCATAACATTGTACTCTGATCTGCACCCAAATACCAAGCCCCACCCCCATATCATACACAAACATGCATGTGGGACACACAAGTAAATATATTTAAAAAAAGAAATTGGGAAATTAAAGCAAAAACATAAGAATGTGTTTATAAAAATAAAAAAAACTTAAGACAGTTCTTCATGTTGTCACTGCCAACAATAATGATCCAAATTATGTAATGTAGACACACTAATTAGAACCAACTTTTCATTTCTATCTAAGGCATACGTGAGTCACCATTTATAGTGGTTTTGTTTTTCAAATAAAGAACTTTGTTTGTAAAAGCTGAAAAATATATGAGGCTATGTGCCTTCAGCTTTTCATCTGTCATCCCCCAAATTTTACTGTTGTCTTCCTTTCACCCTGAATTATTACAATTGTTCTATTGATTTTTCTTTATGGAGTCTTTCCAAATCAATTAGTTTGAAACAACCATCATTATTTTTGTACTCTTATTTCACTTAACATAACACATTTCTGGACTACAGTAACAGAATTCAGTCGGCATAAATAGTTTGGGAAGAATGATTCTCAGAGGACAGCATGGCTTCCCTGATAGAACCTGATCTGATTGACAATAGAAGTCAGCCTCTAGGCCTGAGAATTCTCTGCTGCTCACATCTGCAGAATTCCAAGGTCATTATCATGGAGGCTTTATAGACCTCATAAACCAATCCATCTATCTAATCAAAGTTAGCTGGAAGAGGTTCCACTGAACTTAGCATAATCTCATGTCAAACACACTTCAGAACAGACTATTGTGCTGTGTTCTCCAAGCTGCTCTTTATGCCTTTATCATTCCATATATTCTGGACAGAGCACATAGGAATCTGTTTTGGGTCACCTTCTTGAATATGTACACATGGCCCATGAGGGCCAGATGGTTCCTTTTTCCATCAGTGAAAACTATGTTCTGATCTACTTTATATGTCCTTAACACCTAGGCTTGCTTGGTTTCTTGTGTTCTGTTCTGCATGTGCCTTCTAATCCTGTCACTGAAAGAATTACAGAGGATTCTGAACCAGATAACATTCTCTGGCCCAGACATTGGCCCCCTACTTGTGTTTTTGTAGTCTAAAACAAAGTTAACAGAGTAAATCCCATTAAACCCCACCCCAAAATATCCTACAAAGAATCTTTTCCTAGAAGATAAAAGTCATCCACTATTAATGCTGTGGTCTCAGATAATGAGCCTGCAACAGAGGAAATATACCCTATGGGAAAATATACCCTATGAGAACTCTGACAATTATATTACCTACAGTCATTAGTAAGTTCTTAAATTTTAATTTTTAATTCATGTCATACTTAAAGTAAACAAAGTGACTTTGGATCAAGTCAGAGTAAAACACCTTCAAGCTTCATGTGAGAGACACACAGACATTTTAAATAGGAAAAATAAAAGAGTTTCTCACTGAAGAGGAGGAATGAGATAAAATAAAAAGATTATGGATGGAGGGCCCCACTATCATGGATGTGGGCAGTTGGTTTTATGACCACTATCCTGGGCCATGGGTTGCATAGGTCTGGACAAATCTCTTTGAGAGGCCAAGACATATGTCCTTGAGTTTCAAACTTTTGATCAGAATAGATGTCTCCAAGAGAAAGGTAAGTGTAACTTATTTAAACAGTGTTTCCAAGGACTGTGGCTCCTGCCATTTTGAAATGCATTAATGGTCTAAGGCAGCGGTTCTCAACCTTCCTAATGCTGCTCAATACAGCTCCTCATGTTGTGGTGAGCTTCAACCAGAAAATTATTTTCATTGCAGCTTCATAACTATAAATTTGCTATTGTTATAAATCCTAATCCAAGCATCTATGACTTCAGATGGTCTTTTGGGGATCGTACCACACAGGTTGAGAACCTCTGGTCGAAGGGAGAAGAAACGCCTCCATGTGCTCTCACATTATCTTGCTACCTTTGGCTTCTCCAGGTGTCTTTGTTTAATCAATTATCAGGATCCTTTTTGTGGGAAGTCCAAGTAACAGAGCAACAGAAATGTGTGCTCTACAGCCTCAGATATACTTCCACCAGGACAAATGATCTCTATCTTGCAGTGACTTCCCAGACCAGCGTTGCCTATCACCTCATATCTCCCTGAAAGCCCTATCGTGGTTTCACACATTGGTAAAACCAGGAGTTTCTCTGATTCCAGCCTTTGCACAAATACTAAGCTCTGAAATGTTAAGCATGATTTTCTCAACTTGGATCTCTTCCCTACATTCTGGCTACTGGAAATACCTATTTGAGCAGGCTATACATTTCCACAAGTAGTTAGGACCACCAAATGGTAATGTTTCTGATTGCTTTTCTTAGCAATCAGAGCCATGGATAGGTAGGGTTTTCTGTGATGGAATGTCTGGCTCCTTTTCTTTGCTTAGGCACATTTCAGATCATCATAATATTCAATTAAGCTTCAAACATGCCATATTAGCACTTTTACTTGCCCATTGGAAAAGTCTCCATTTTATTTAGAAACCCCTCCTAGAAGTGTGTAATTAAGTAATTAGTAAATTAAAAATAACTTTCCTTAGCTTTTCAATTCATTAGTATCAAATTCGTCTAAGCTCTGTCAGGCAAACACTACCAAATGCATAGTTAAATGTCTAGGTAGGATGGCCACTTTTCCCTACAGAATTCTACACCTGCATGTACACATGCAGTAAATGTAATTACACTGGGCCATGGCTTGACTGCTTATAGAAAGTATTTTATAACAGAGGGGCTTATCACAACGCTGACAACAAGACAATCAGCAAAGCAAGAGAACTGAGAAAAATCATGACAAATTACAAGTTATAGTCATTTTAGTTCACGAAGACAGATGTTGATGAGTGACTATCCCAAATTCACAAAAATAAACACTCCAGTGTTAGAGAATAAGCAAGCAGCAGTCTTCACATGTCACTACGACTACTTTCCCCAGAATTCAGAGAGAAGCATGGAAGTTGGGATGCGCTATGGCAAATGATCTGAACTTCATATCTTTTAAACCTCTGTCTCCATTGTGCTTCAACTCCAGCCAAGCCGGCCTGCTGATATTTCCTCAAGGAATACATTCTTTCCCCTGATTTATAGCATTGACAATTTCTAGATGCTTTTGTCTGATGCCATTTTTAACGTTCCCTAACTTGTATACATTGAATTCGTTTGCATGTTTTACACTTGAGGTTGTTGTTACTTTGGATGGTGAACTCTGACACAGATTTGGTTTATCTGTTATTCAGATGAGGGTATCTACATTTGGCATCAGGTCCCCAAAAGCAAGCATTGCATTGTTCTCACCAGCTTGGTCTCCCAAGTGTAGTGCACACGGCTGGACAGCAAGTAGGATCTTTATGACTTAGAGGAACAAAATCTGTGAACAAACCAAAAAATCACTTCCCTAGAAAAACTAAAGCTGCAAGTCTGTGTCCATCAGCAGTGATGGAAGCTATGCCCCTTCTGATTACTGGGATAAAGTAAGAAGAGGCTCAAGTCTGAGGCTTATGCCAGACACAAACACAGGCCATCTGCTCCATGTGGTGGGAGAGACATAACTAATCAAATAACCACATCGCCAAGTGTAATTTTAAACAAAGTGCAGACCTCAGGGTTTATTCTTGTCATTAAAGGCAGCTGAAGAGAGAAGGTTACAAATGAGTCTTAAAGAGAAATTGAGTAGTCTTAAATGAAAACCACCATTCCGTGAAGTCAAGAAAATAAGAGAATAATGTATTTCAAAAGGAATGGAGGGTGAGCTATGTATAAAAATATATTGTTTGGTTCATCAGGAGGCTTATCAAAAGATTGCTGGCAGTCATTGAGGAATTTGGCAGAATGGTTTATGGAGAAGGGGTCATATATGAAAAAGAAGCCACATACTCTGAAAAACTGGTCATCTAAGAAATTCTCTCTAAAAATAGTGCTATATTTTCTAAAATTAGGCAAGAATATAACAGAGGCTTCCTCATATGTGGTATGATTGTAACTCAGCAACAAGTCTCTTTACCTTAATTCTGCACCGATTTGCTTTATTTGTTACACTAGAAAGCACAAGGTAACAGTGAGGGATTTTCACAAGTGACAACAATACATACTAGATTATCCTCTGCTTGCTAATAATCTGCCTCATGGCTTTGGTGAGAGCATATACTCATTGAAATCGATAAGTTATGGGCACAGAGTGTTATATGGCTATGCCTTTAACACTCAAGAATATATTGTCTATACACAGCCAAATAGCACTTATTCAGTGAACATAATTATAATAAATTCTGTTATGTCTTTGAGAAAGAAAAGTGATGGAAATTTAAAGGTAGCATATTCAGAAAACACTAGGGTTGTGGAATAATCGGAGGAATCCTCAGAAATTGGTCATCTAAATGCAGGCAGCCATTTCAGTATAGGAACAAATGAATGGAACACGGCACGTGAATATTGGGCTGCCTATATGTCTATGAGAGAGCATTAAATAGCATAAGTGGAAGTTCTTACTAGAATATTTCAATCAGATAAATTTGTGTCATTAAGACATCTGGTGTGTCCTAATTGAAAGACTGAAATATAAACAAGCTTACTATTGAATAAAATGGATATCTGTCAAGAATTTGAAACAAAAGGTGGGAAGGGACACCCCCACTCTCAGACTTATGACACATGCATCCTGTTTTTTGCCATTCTAAACTGTGGCGCGCTCTGCAGAGCACATCATTACACAAAAGCTCAAGAGTAGCCATGGTAGAATGTACTGGAGGTGTGTCCAGGTCACATAATTCAGGTTTGCCATTCTGCCTTTTCTCCAACATAAAAGTGAAGAGCGTTCCTATGTATATTGTGTTAATAGGTTGTTTTATTTTTTTTTAAATATGGGCTACTGAATAATTTAGATGACTTACAACCCGACACTTCTCTGCTGATTCTATGCCTGCACAGACGCTGTGGAAATTACATTGAATAATTTAGACAGACTTGGGTATACATGTTTAGTATAGATGCTGCATCTTTAGAAACGCCAACGGGAGCTTGATCACATCGGCTACTGAGTAAATGGGGCTTGCAGATTTTATTGCAATCCAATATCGCTGGGATGGAGAGAACAGGTCAAGAGCTTCCCTGTGTCATTTTATTTCTAATTACCCTTTATTTTTCTCCACGAATAACACTATTGAAAATGGGTTCATTAGAGTTTCTCCGCCATTTCAGAATTAAATTAAACGCAATCAGATATTTTCTCTATGTTATAAGCAGTGGATAAATAAATACACAAGTTAAAAGAAAAGACAAAAGGCAATGTTTTTAAGTGTGACATTTCGTAACCTCATAGTTAACGTAAAGAATGCCATTTACAGTAACGTGGCTGACCATTCATTTCTTTAGGTATTTGCAGATTATCTCAGTAAATGTATGTAGAATCCTGTCTTATGAAGATAGCCACGTTTTTCATCATAAAACAATCCACCAGGTGCAGCAGCAGAAGTGAGCCAGACGGTCTGGGAACTCCCACATGTGGGAGTAAACTTGGGCAAGCCTTTGAAGAACTTTAATTCTTTCCTTCTTTGCTCAGAAAATTGTCGAGAGAAGTCTCTGTTATGTGACAGACAGTAAAATTAACAGAACAGTATCAATATCTCCACTAATTTTATTGAATATGTAGCCTGAGGCAAAGATCTATTTTTATGGTAAGATGAACTTATGTAAACAGAATGTTAACAGATTCTGAAAAAGAAAAAAAAATAATCCTGCTGCATGAACACATGTTAGCCATCGCCACAGTAATAGCTATAAATTACTGTTGTGAAGGACCGCACTGGGTGTGTAAGGATGCTGCTTGTAGCTATTACCTATTAACACATACTCAAAGAGAGACATAGGGTGTCCTAAGCAAGAAATTTGTGGATTAAGGGCATTCTAAAGGCTTCAGAGAAGGAAGTTATCAAATGAAAAATATAATCTTTATAGAAAAGAATTTTAAGTAATTCTAAAAGAATATAATCTGTCCCTAGATCCCAATAGAAAAGAAACTCATATTGCTAAGAGATTTAAAAAGAAGGGAAGGCTAAGAACATTTAAAGTGGGAAGTAGGACTCTGAAAGTCTATAGCAGACCAATCAGACAGATAACATTCATGAGAGAAGTAGGTTTCCACTCCCAAGTTCCCCAGGAAAACACTCCTGGCAAATCCCCAGTGGTAAAACCTTCCTGAGAGCTGCAATCCCACAGCTTCAGACAAAGGTAAGGAACACAAGATAATTATGAGATGGTTTTGCCAAGCTAGCTACAAGTCCATGAAATGGCCATGAAGACCATGGCTGCTTCAGCATCTTTAAACATTTGAGAACCTCCATATTCCATCTTCCTAAGGGAGCTAATGGGAAAGATTTATGTCATTATTTCCTGAGGCCTCTTGATTGAGGTCCCTGATTCACTCTTGTTTTAATTTCTTCACATCTAGATGGTACCCCGTGATCCCTTAGGTGACTTTGGAAGTACCCTGCTAAAGGTCACTGTATACGAGTCTAGAAGTAGGAGGAGAATTGTGGGATATTTTAGGTTGAGTTGCTTGAGCATGGTGGCCAAGGACTATCATAGTTTCTTCCAGATGGAAAGAATCAACACAGCCTAGGATAAGAAGTTCAGTGCTCATGCTAAAGGTGTTAATGCCCCAAAGTGCTGTGAGGGCCTAAGGCAGACAGAACTGTCCTAGCAGCTGCACCCAGGACCTTCCACCAGCTAATGATGGAAGGCCACCTGGCAAGGTGAAAGTGTATCTGAAAAGGTCATGAATTCAGCTCAGTCCACTAGGCAGGAGAATCACAACTAACACCCCTAATAACAGGAATCTAATGAGACATGGTAGAAGTCCTTGAAAACAAAGAGGACAGACACACTGCCACCCAAAGTGAGGAGAATGCTACTGAATGCAGACATTGACCTAGGTTCCCAGAGAAACCTGGATAAATAGATTGTTTACACAGAGGAGAATTTCCACCCTCTGCATTTTCAAAAGCTAACACAGACTATAAAACAAAGAAGGAACTTTATAGGCTCTACTTAACCCATGGTATAATTTGTTTTTACAACTACTAATGTATAGAGCAGAATTTTAATTAACTAAATCTAAATATATTTCTGTGTCTTCTATGTGTCTTTCCGTGTTACCTGCCAGCCACAAATAAACAAATTACTAACTCGTGCGGCTATATAAACTGAGATGAACACATAAGCACTCTCAACACTTTCTGCCAATAAGTCAATTATATGTCATCATTTTCCCCAAAGAGAATGAATAATCACTCAGAAAATGGTTTTTATTAGTGCGTAAAATAGTCCCATAATTTATAATTTAAATCAATAAAGGGGTAAAAGTTGGAGCTTCTATTTTCTTGAAGACAAAGGGCCCAATAAGACAAGAAGTACCAACATGTGCTTCTAGATGGCTCAGTAGGTAGACATGCTTGTTACCATGATAACCTAAGTTTGATTTCTGGGCCATAGATGTCCTTGGACCTCTGCACTAAGAGTGTGGCATGTTTGTGACATTCTTACACCAACACAAATAGGCAAATGAAATTAAAAGGAAAAATAAAGTATGAACTTTAGGGAAATTCTGCGTGAAAGGAGTTTAATCCCAGTAGATGTCGGAATTATGGAAGGCAATGTCAGACTAATAATGGCTTGCAATATGTGTGTGTGTTTTTTTTGTGAGACAAACATCAGTGTCTTGTAAGCGTTTGGATGAAAAGATAAAAGTTTTTCACTTACCAACTTGAGGATAAAAAAGAAGATGAGAGGAGAAAATAACACAGGAGGGAAACGATCATCGAAGAGACACAAACAGAAGAAACCTCTGTAGGAGCATGGTTTTTGTTGCTTTGTTCTGTTTTGTTTGCAAAGGACAAATAAATGGGCTGAATATAAAGACTGCCCTAACAACCCCTCCAAAGAAAAAGAATTCTATCTCTAATCCCTAAATCTTCCTGAGGATTAAGAAAGAGACTTAACTGCCTCTGCAATTCCTTTCCTCTGTGAGGATAATTCAATCTTAGTTTATTTTTCTCTAGTTAGGGATCACTCAATCATTTGTCAATATTCCAAATGTTACTGGCATTTCTCAGACAAACTATTTTTTTTTCCTGTTTCTCTTGTGTTGATATTTTTTGAAAGTGTCCTCAATAAGCCCAGAAAAAAAAGACAACTCTGCATTTTATATCTGATCTATAACTGTTTTTGAAACTTTATTCATGGAGGATTGATGACAAGAAGATTAGCCATCTGATTCATTTGGTAAATCAATGTAAATTAGATAAGGAGAAAGCAATAAAATAAAAATCACACATGAATATCATTAATGTACACAGCTAAAATTGGATAAAATGCTACTAGCAAACTGAATCTGCTTGGGGAAAACAGGAACACTCACAAAATATAATATTGTTCACCATCAGATAACCACACTTACTGGTGAAAAATAGAAGTTAATAGTATTCAAAAAATTCAAATTTAGTAACAACGAAAAGAATCATAGACTTGAAGGGAACCGCTTCCTGATTAGCATATATATATGCATATATATATAGAGAGAGATTATATATAAGTGTAAACATATATATGGGTATGAGATTATATATTAAACACACATATTCATATTACAAATTTTGTCTGATAGCTTTAATTTTACTGCATTCTCTGTTTTATCTGAATGAGGTAAGTGCAGTCCTGCTGGATCCTTTCTTGTTTTGAAGGTTTTGAAAAGCCCTGTTTTCCTGAAGTTTGACTGCTAGGTAATGAGCATTGTGGAGGGTGGTTTTCCTCAGCTCTCAGAGTCAGTGTGAGTGCCAGCACTAAAAGATCAAATGGCCTCCTCATTCCCAACACAAGCTCTCCTCTCCTGCTGCATGGCTGCCAGCATGGGAATACTGCTCCATGGTGCTAACAATATTCTCTGATTCCTTTCCCAACTGAAGTTCAGAGCTGGCATTGTGTAGGCCTGGCTTCCCTTCACCAAATCTGTCTGCCGGAAGCTATCAGAAATGTTCCTTAGGTTAAGTAAATGTTGCAAAAGCTGACTTACTAAAAAAAAAAAAATGCAGTGTGTTAAATTATTTTGACATAACATTAAAGATGGCAACTGTTCGACTTCCATGTTTTTGGCATATATTGCCTGTATTTATTATTTATTACCCACAAAAAATGAATCTAATCCTTTAGACTTTTGATATATTCTTAGGATAACAAACATTTAATGAATCTGAATCAGTGCTTTCTATGTGTATTTTAACTTTAAATTTTACGCTATCAATTTTTTAGAGACTGAACTGTTATTACTAAACACTATGCTACTATATTTCATATATATATATATGTTTTATATTTTTATCTTTATATATAGTGTTGTGGTGTTTATTGATTTATGTATGTATTTGTGTTTTTTAAATTTTTTTATTAATTGCACTTTATTCACTTTGAACCCCCCCTGTAGCTCCCTCCCTTCTCCCCTCCCAAACCCTCCCTTCTCTTCCCTTCTCCACACATGCCCCTCCCGAAGTCCAGTGATAGGGAAGGTCTTCCTTTCCTTCCTTCTGATCCTAGTCTATCAGCTCTCATCAGGAGTGGTTGCATTGTCTTCCTCTGTGGCCTGGTAAGGCTACTCCCCCATCAGGGTGAGGTGATCAAAGAGCAGGCCAAGCAGTTCATGTCAGAGGCAGTCCCTGTTCCCATTATTATGGAACCCACTTGGATGCTGAACTGCCATTGGCTACATCTGTGCAGGGGTTCTAGGTTATCTCCATGCATGCTACTTGGTTGGAGTATCCATCTCAGGGAAAACCCCTGTGCTCAGATTTGTTTGGTTCTGTTGCTTTCCTTGTGGAGCCTCTGTCCTGTCTCAATATTACTATTTCCCACTTCTTTCATAAGATTCTCGCATTCCACCCAATGGTTGGCCATAAGTCTCAGCATCATCTACTGAAAGGGCAGAGCCTTTCAGAGGCCCTCTGTGACAGGTTCCTAATTTGTTCCCTGTTTTCTCTTTCTTCTGATGTCCATCTTCTTTGCCTTTCTGGATGGGAAATGAGCATTTTATCCAGAGTCCTCCCTCTTGAGTAGTTTCTTTAGGTGTACAGATTTTAGTAGGTTCATCCTATACTATATGTCTATATGAGTGAATATATATCATGTGCGTCTTTCTGCTGCTGGGATAGCTCACTCAGGATGATCCCTTCCATTTCCCACCATTTACCTGCAAATTTCATGATACCCTTGTTTTTTATTGCTTAGAAGTATTCCATTGTGTAGATGTTCCACAATTTCTGTAACCATTCCTCAGTTGAGGGGCATCTGGGTTGTTTCCAGCTTCTGGCTATTACAAATAAAGCTTCTACAAACATGACTGAGCTAATGTCCATATTGTGTACTTGAGCCTCTTTTGTATATGTGCCTAGCAGTGGTATAGCTGGATCTTGAGGAAGCGCTATTCCTAGTAGTCTAAGAAAACACAAGATTGATTTCCAGAGTGGTTGTACAAGTTTTCATTCCCACCAGCAGTGGAGGAGGGTTCCCTTTTCTCCACAACCTCTCCAGCATGTGTTGTCATTTTAGTTTTTGATCTTAGCCATTCTGATGGGTAAAAGTTGAAATTTCAGGGTCGTTTTGATTTGCATTTCCCTGATGAATAAAGATGTTAAGAATTTCTTTTTTTAATGTAATTTATTTATTTTTATATTAATCAGAGGTTAGGTACTTTGCATCCCCGGTGTAGCCCCCTTCCTCATTCCCTCCCACTCTCCCCATCCCTCCCACATCTCCTCCCGCCCTCTCCAAGTCCACCAACCAGGGAGGACCTCCTCCCCTTCCATGCTACTCCAGTTGATCTAGTCTCCTCATGGCTGGCTGGAATGTCCTCCCCTGGGATTTAGCCAGGCTGTTACTCCCTGGCTTGTATGGGGGAGGGTCAAAGAGCCAGCCATCGCGTTCATGACAGAAACAGTCCCTGTTCCCCTTACTAGGGTCTTCAGTTGGACACCGAGCTACCATGGGCCACATCTGAGAGGGGGTTCAAGGCCATATCCATACATGGTCCTTGGTTGGAGAAACTGTCTCGTAAAAGACCCCTGTGCCCTGCTCAGTTTGATCTTTGTGGAGGTCTTGTTCTCCCCAAGTCTTACTAACTTCCCCTATTTTCATTATTATTCCCAGCCCTCTGCCGAAGGCTTGGTTGTGAGTCTTAATATCTGCTTTGATACATTGCTATATCAATTCATTCAGAGCCCTCTTAGGTATGCTCCTGTCCTGTTGCTTGATTTCTCCTCCATTTAATGCCCATCCCATTTGTTCATCTAAATGAGCATTGATCATACCAACCTGGGTCCTCCTTCTTGTTTATCTTCCCTAGGTATATAGATTTCAGCATGACTTTCCTATCCTATAGGTCTATATAAGTGAGTATATACCATATGTTTCTTTCTGTTTTGGGGATACCTCACTCAGGATGATTGTTTCCAGGTCCCACCATTTGCCTGCGAATTTCATGATTTCCTCATTTTTAATTGCTGAGTAGTATTCCGTTGTGTAAAAGTACCATAATTTCTGTATCCATTCCTCAACTGAGGGACATCTGGGTTGTTTCCAGGTTCTGGCTATTACAAATAAAGCAGCTACAAA
>CM053756.1:39262118-39335910 GCA_028658305.1 Pachyuromys duprasi | reverse complement strand
GGAAATTTCTCCAGGTAATAACTGGGTGTCCCTAGGGTTTTCCCACTTGATTTTCTCACCGTAGGAGTTCCGCTCACCTGGCACTCACAATGCTGGCGTTTTAGGTCCCAGAGTTCAGTCTCCTGGTCGCTGCGTTGTTTCTGCTCTCCTACTCCTCAGACACAGTGTTCTCTCGTGGCAGCCATCTTGGATCCGCCTCAAATTTCTTCTTGAAGGCACTTAGTGCTATGAACTTTCCTCTTAGCACTGCCTTCATTGTGTCCCATAAGTTTGGGTATGTTGTGCTTTCATTTTCATTGAATTCTAGGAAGTCTTTAATTTCTTTCTTAATTTCTTCCCTAACCAAGGTGTCCTTGAGTAGCAAGTTGTTCAGTTTTCATGTATGTGCAGGCTTTTTGCTGTTTCTGTTGTTGTTGAGGTCCAGCATTAGTCCATTTTGGTCAGATAGGATACATGGAATTATTTAAATCTTTTTGTATCTGTTGAGACTTGTTTTGTGACCAACTATATGGTGTATTTTGGAGAAGGTTCCATGAGATGCTGAGAAGAAGGTAAATTCTTTTGTGTTTGGGTGAAAGGTTCTGTAGATGTCTGCTAGTGTGGAGAGCTGCGTGTGCCGTGCCTTAAAGATGGCGCTGGTTTCTGCCTTACACCACCCCGATGGCAAGTGTTCTTGTGATAAGCAACTCCTTATTTGGCTGTGCTGTGTCTGATGATCTGCCTTCTCTTGCGTGTACCTATCCGCACTTCCCATGTGGCTACCCGGGGTTGGCTGACTCAGGGGTACTTATTCCTGGGAAGGGATCTCCTCGGGGCAGAAGATTGTTCAAGGCTCCTGAATAAACTGCTTGAAGAAGAGGTCATGTGTTGTGTCTTTCCTTGCTGGTCAAGGCGGATTCGACATGCTAGGGCCATTTGATTTATGACCTCTGTTAGCGTCATTGTTTCTTTGTTTAATTTCTGTTTTGTTGACCTTTCTTTTGTTGAGAGTTGGGTGTAGAAGTTTCCCACTATCAATTTGTGGGGATCTATCTATGTGTGGTTTCAATTTTATTTTCAATAATATTTCTTTTAAAAATGTGGGTGCTCTTGTATTTGGGGCATAGATGTTCAGAATTGCTGTGTCTTCTTGGTGGAATTTTCCTTTGATGAGAATGAAATGAACTTCCCCATCTCTTTTGATCATTTTTGGTTGAAAATCTATTTTATTAGATATTAGAATGGCTACTCCTGCTTGTTTCTTGGGTCCATTTGCTTGGAAAACTGTCTTCCAGCCCTTTACTCTCAGGTAATGTCTATCTTTGTGACTTAGGTGTATTTCTTGTATGCAACAGATTGTTGGGTCTTGTTTACGTGTGTATCCATTCTGTTAGTCTGTGTTTGTGTTTTCTTTAATTTTTCCAATTCTATCTTCACATCTTGAGTTGTTTTATTTCCTTCACCTGTCTGATTGTATTTTCCTGTTTTTCTTTTAGTTCCTTCAACTGTTCGTTTGAACATTCCTTTGTTTCTTTCATTTCTTTCAGTGATTCAATTATTTCTTCTCTGAAGGCCACAAACTGTTTGACTACATCTTCCTGTATTTCTTCACCGATGGCCATAATCTGTTTGATTTTATCTTCCTCTAATTCTTTACATATTTTATTTGTTTCCTCAATTATCTTCTTCATCAGCATAGATGTAAGGTCATCTTCTTGAATTTCAATTATGCTGGTGTGTCCAGGGCTACTCACCCCTGGATGACTGGGTTCTGGAGATGTCATATTGCTCTGTCTTTTGTTGGCTGAGCTCTTATGCTGACTTCTACCCATTGACTATTTTAGGTGTTGACTGTTTGTTTCTGATGCTTCCTGGAATCTTGGGGTAGGGAGAATCCCCTTGGCAGGAAGATGATCTTTCCTGAAGGAAGCATCCTTCACTTTTTAGGTATGGTCACTGAATGGCCAGTGTTTCTCAAGAATTGCAGCTGCTCACCTCAGGCTTGCAGACCTGAGTGGTAGCTGTGGTCTTTGTTAGTCGGAGGGGAGGGGGGCCTCTCCTCTCACCCATAGAAGTCCTGGAGACAGCTGCCCTGCTGCTGGGTTTCTCCTTCTGAATTTAGTGAGCTGCTGCTGTTGTGACACTGTTTTCCAGGTATAGCTCTCTTGAAGAATCTGCTGATCCCCTAGCTGTGGGGTTTTCTCCCAACAGGGAAACTCTGTCTGGTACCCGGGGCACACAGTTCTGTCTGGGAAGGTGAGTCGAGTGCATAGCAAGTCTCTGGGCCAGAGACTGCACTCAGGTATGGAATGACAGCTGGGGTGCCTCTCTGGGTCAGATTTGGTGCCTCACTCTGGGCCAGAGGCAGTGTGTTCTGGTCTGGGATGGTGGCTCAGGGTGCTGCTCTGGGCCCAAGGCTGTGCGCCCTGATCTGGTATGGCAGGTGTGCACCCAGCTTTGGGTCAGAGGCTGTGTCCTCCTCTCTGGGCTGGCAACTGTGGTCTTCGCTCTGTTCTGGACTCTGGGCCAGAGACTGTGTGTCCTGGTCCAGGATGACGCTTGGGGGTGCTGCAGGAAGCTGTGTGCTCCGATCTAGGCTGGTAGATGTGCACCTGCTGGTCACCTGGACCTTTTCCAGGGATTGACTGGGTGACATGAAGTCCATCCCAATTTATTTCCTCACGGTAGGATTTCCTTTCACCTGGCAATCATAAAAGCTGGTGTTTCAGGTCCCAGAGTTCAGTCTCCCAGTCACTGTGCTGACACTGCTGTCCTGCTCCTCAGACACAGTGTCCTCCCGGAGCCGCCATCTTGAATCTTCCTCATGTTGTTGTTTTTGAGACAGTGCTGGGCAAGTTAGGTAAGACTGGCCTTAAACCAGCAATTGTCCTAGGCTGAGCTGCTGAGTGCTGGTGACACAGCCATTATATACCACCAAATCTGGCTTAATAATATTATCTAAACTAAACTATCACGTGCTTCAATATGAACAGGAAGTAGAACTGAGTGAAAGCAAACAAACAGTACATTCATATTTTAAAATAGTTTCCATAGACTTTAAATGACTAAGGCATGCTCATACATGCACAGACACACAAACATATGATCACACACACCTCATTTGTACAGATTTGATATGGGGCACTTTCTTTCTTTTTTTTTTTTTGTGATGGTTGGCTTTATTTGTCAACTTGACACAATCCAAAATCACTTGAGGAAAGAGTCTCAATAAAAGGGTTTTTTAGTAATTTATTTATTTTCATATTAATCACAGGTTATGTACTTTGTATCCCAGCCATAGCCTCCTCCCTCATTCCCTCCCACTCTTCTATAAGACTGTTTCTCCAACCAAGGACCATGTATGGATACAAACTATAACCCCTGCTCTGATGTAGCCCATGGTAGCTCAGTACCCAACTGGGTACCCTATTAAGGGGAACAGGAACTATTTCTGACAAGAACTCAATGGCTGGCTTGTTGACTGCCCCTCCCCACCTCCACTCCCCACCCCGAAGGAGGAGCAGCCTAACTAGATCCCCGAAGAGGACATTGCAGCCAGCCCTGAAGAGACATGATAAGCTAGGGTCAGATGGAAGGGGGGAGGTCCTCCCCTATCAGTGGACTTGGAGGGGGGGGCACTTTCAAAAGATGTATGGAATGTGGCTACGTGGGGTAGTAGAGAGGAAAGGAGAGAAAGCACAGGGTAGGAAGAGAAAGTACTACGGAAACAACTTGAAACTCATGGGACAATGTTTCACAGAGAATCCAGTGAAGCTGGGATGTAAAGCAAGAATACAGTCAGAAGTAAATGATAACCAATGTCACAGACTGAACAACTTCCCAGATGTGAACAAAAGCAAAGTAACCCACAGTGATTAGCTGACCAGCAATGCTTACAAGAGTTATGGGCATTTGAGATAGGAAAGGAGCTTTCAAATGCTCTGAAGCAGTTTGAATAAATACCAGTCAGCTTTGAAATGATGATTTAAGCTCCAGGACGAAGTTCAGTATGAAATATGGATGAGACTACTGCAGTGACTGGCCTTCTCCTCAGAACTACACTGCAAATGTAGCCAATAAGATTTTCCTGATTTAGTTCCTAATTTATGACCACAAGCAGTCCTTTTCTATTTCTGCTCAGTCCTCTAATTTCTGAAAAATGCATGCGAATCACAACCCAGTGCATAGTGTATTTCACTGAAATGTTGGTGGATTAAACATTACTCAGCAGACAAACTCGTACTTAATGGATGATGCTTAGGCAGTATGTTGGTATCAGGAAAATTGCTTCAGGTTTCAGTTTATATATTAAAAAATCACCTATAATGATCATAAATATATGTGTATATATGTGTTATTTATATGTGTGTGTCAGATATATATGTCTCATATATATATATATATATATAATACATATATATAAATGTATATAAAACCTTTGTCAGGACTCTAGCAATGAGATAAGAAGGTTTCTTATTATTCCCATTACTATAGGCACCTTCAAAACCAGTGTTGTCAACCTGCACGTGATGCTGAAACACAGAGTGTTCTGTATCTTTGTCACACCACCTGGCTTCATGACGAAAATCTTATCACCCAGCGTTCTTTTTTTTTCTTTTACAAAATCTATACGTGTTAAGTAATATCAAGATCATTTAAGTATAAAATTTCCACTTCATCATCATTCACATACCTGTATTACTTATTTATTGGAATCATTTACTTTATTTTATGATGATACCTTCCTCAAACACAAAACTGATTTTGGTTAGTTGAGTCCTTAATAGCTTCACTAACAACTTTAGAACCTGTATTCTCAGCCAGACACAACACACACCTTTAATCCCAGCACTCAGGGAGGCAGAGACAGGCAGATTGCTGTGAGTTCAAGGCCAGCGTGGTCCACAAAGTGAGTCCAGGACAGCCAAGGCTACACAGCAAAACTCTGAACTCTGACATGAAAGAAAGAAAAAAAGAAAGAAAGAAAGAATTATATTATATTATATTTAGTAATTTATTTTTCTGTGACCAAATATCTGACAAGCAACTGAAGGGAAGAAATGTTTATATGAGCTAGTTGCCCTCTAAGAGACTCTATCAAGCAATGGTTTAGATAGAAACCGTTTAGATAGAAACAGCTAAATATGGGGTGGCATATAAAAAGCCTTGTGGCGGAAGTAGGGCAAGGCATAAAGGGAGCTGGAAGGGACAGGAACTCCAAAAGAAGAGTCAACTAACCAGGGCCCAGAAGAGCTTGTGGAGACTGAAGCACCAAGGACCTAGGCCCCCTACACAGATGTCACATATGTACCTGATGGTCTTCATGTGGGACCCCTAGAAAGAAATGAAAGTGGGGACTCTCTCTGATGTGAACTCTGTTGCCTGCTTCTCAATCACTTCCCCATGGCAGGGCTGCCTTGTCTGGTCACTGTGAAGAGGATATGTTCAGTAGTGATGTGACTTGATGTGCTAGGATGGGTTGGGGTGTGTGTGTGTGTGTGTGTGTGTGTGTGTGTGTGTGTGTGTGTGGAGAGCTTCCATTTTGTGATGGATAGGGGAGTGGTTAAGAGAATGATGAAATGAGACTTTGAGGAGAGGAGGGAGGGAGCTGGGATTGGGATGTGAAGTGGATAAATAAATAAATGTTTTTAAATATCAAAATAAAAAGAAAGATTTCTATTGGCTCATGGTTTGAGAGGGTACAGTCTGTTGTGGCAGAAATGTCAGGCACTTTTGAATGTGCCTGGTTCTCCTTGAATTCACAGAGAAGAACCATGGTGCTCACCACCTTTTAATAGCTTTAAAATCTTTTTAGCTCATTATAGTACCCAGCCTATGGGATGCTACTGCTCCCACTCATCATTGGTCTGACTTCTCCCTTACATCTCTTTAGAGATGCCTTAACAAACACAACACATAGGTGTGTCTCCTAGTTGATTCCAAATCTAGTCAACTTGAAGATAAAGGGTGAAGGCAAAGCTTTGATCACCCTCTTTACATCATCACCATTATAAATTTTCAAGGTTGCTAACCTTTGACCCTAAGTCTCCATTTGCTTAAATGACACTTTAAATAGTAAGAAAGCAGAACCTACTATGGATTAGTAAAGAAAATGTAAAATAGATCAATCATCCTGTTACCACTAATATTAACATCAATTGATTTAAGCCAGATTTTTATTAACAATTAGTGTGTTCTCATTTTTTTTCTATTTGGACTTTTCATTTGTTTCTTTTTGAACTAAGTAATAACTCAATGGCCTAAGAAAGTATGAAATTTATTTTTTAAAGAAAAGGATGGACAGTATCAGGTTAATCAATTCTGTTTGTTGAATCAAAGTCCTAAACCTAGCATGATCACAACACTTTCCAATCAAAACTTTTCCATGCCCTGATGCCCTTAAGATAAGCCTTCCCAAATCTAAAATTTTATTCTAAATATCTTCTGCAGACATGAAACTCATCACAGTAAGGGACCATCTCCTGGCACCTGTAATTAGCATCTCTGGACTCTTTATGACCCAAATGGGACTGACCACTTCTTCCACGCCCTCTTGGATTCCCCATGATTCATGCTTTGATTACATCAATTTTATCACCATGGAATCTATCTGTTTAAATGTTAGGTTCCTCTAGTCTGAACTATATCAGTTTAATCTCATTCCAAATGGAACCATTAATGGCTATTCAAGGATCAAGACATGTGATAGCCAAATAATTGAAACCCAGTGAGCATTTAGAAAATAAACCATATATAATAGCATTATTAAGAACAGAAAGTCAACAGGTTTTTTTTTTTGCCATTGCATTTTTGCTATGTCACAGAACTGAATTAAGGACCTATCAATCAATCTGAAAAGAGAGTAATTATTTTGAGATGAAATTCATCTTAAAAATTTATCAGCCCTTTCTCAAGCTAATGGACAAGTTGACAAGCTTGTTTTAAAATATTCACTTTTTTTTTCATTTTACACTGTTCTATCCAGTAAGTAAGTTTAATTTTCCTTGAAGCATAAATTTGCCTAGGAATATCAAATTTTACTCCAACTGTGCTTAATTTTTCCAGCACTATGTCTGAAGCTTTTTTCTCTGTCACACATACTATCTGCTGGAAGGTATTTTGGGGAATCTAGACGTCTTCTGTCATTTGCTTCGATGACTGTTTAGTCGTGCTCTGAATTCTCAGCTCCAAAATTAGAAATGGATTTCTATGAGGTAAACTTGTAAGAAAATTAAAACTTTAAAACTCATCATTTTGTGTACGGTGTGAATAGAAAAATGATTTCTTTGAACATGGAAATAAGAAATGTTTAAGGTCACAATTTTTCCTCATAAATAACAGGACAATATTTTAAAGTGGAAAATATACGCTACTGATAGACAGTGGCATCATTGCTTTCATTTTTAAAAATTTCATTGAAATTTAGTTCCTAAAAGAAATAAAATGAAAATTTGATTTCCCATGAGGCCTTTCATTCTACGTGGTACATTATTAATTTGTGTGTCTTTAAAAGATATTTAAGGATTAAAATTAAAGAGGAAATAATATAAAACTGTGTATCTCTTTAAAGAACAGAGGTAACCATTTATTTGCTGCTTGCTCTGTGATGATGATGTAAAAGGTATTAACCTAGCCCCTGTATGTTAATTTGAACCCAAATATTCCCCAGAAAGATGAATGATATTGTTAACCTCTTCTGATTTGATAAATAGAAAAATAAATTTACTGAACAGGCTCTATTGTAGGACAGTCTTTCATTATGTATTAGTTGGAAAATTAAAATTCATTTATTTCACTACATGGACTCCCAATTTTTTTGTCTGTTTTTGTTTTTCATTATTATGTTTTAAGTTTAGACAACTAATTCTAGCTTGGAGTAATTCTAGGTTTCACCTAGGGTTTAAAAAAAATGCAAGGCAAATTTAAAAATGATTAAGTACATATTCCTGGGCGCTATCTTACAATTGCGAACAATTGGCTGTGATTTTAAGTAAACGTCTTGAAAATCACTTTATCAAAGTAAGTGGCTACCCTGGAGAGAACACTGCTCCCACAGAGTGGATGAGCAGGTAGGAATGACTGACCATTTGTGATATAAATTTCCCAGGGTAGCATCACTTGATTATAGACTAGAGTATTCTGAGCAGAGTGAGGGCATCAGGAAAATTGTTTCAGATGCCTGAAACATTCTGAAAGATGAAGCTACTGAGATCTTAAAATGCAAAGGAAGAATATAATGAATTCTTTCATGAAATGTCAACAGATTTAATAATATATTTGACACAATGTTTATTACAAATATGTTCTTACTACACAAAGAACATGCGTGAAGCATGCATTGTGTATGTATGTTTCCTGTGTCTTTCAGATATCTGCATGGATATTAAACTTCAATGAGTCTCTTCCAGAATGATATATTTTATTCCTTTTATTCATATTACTCTGAGCTACAAACGTGAGCCTATCTTTCATTCATGCCATTAATTTAAGTACTTACTTTGCCAAATAAAAATTCTAGTTCTTAAAGCATTGCATTAACATTACCAATTATGGCAGGATTGAGAAACGGAGTAGACAAAAGATTTCATAATAGCCCTTAAATGTTATTAAATGATTTCTAAACACATAAATTCGAACTTTCACCAGACCAGTGCCGATAGTAACGTGATGTTGACGTTCTTGTCAGGACCCTGCATTCATTTCAACTAAAAGCTCTGGTGCAATGCCAAAGTCACTCTCTTTAAAGTAATTTTCTACCTGACCTATTTATTCATATTAATAAGAAGTGTTTTTTTTTTTTTTTTTTTTGCTGTAGTCATTTGTGGCAGCTGAAAGAGCAAAACATAAAACCAGTCCAGGATGATCTAATTTGTACCTGCCAACACAATGCTACTTCCAGGCACAATCAACTACTATGTCAGTAGCAGGAACTTCCCCATGATAGTTAATGAGAAAATGTAGGGGAAGAAGATCAAGACAGGTTTTATCGGGTTCAATTTTCCATCCCACTTACAGCCTCAAGATTCCCAGGTAACAGACAGACCTCAGGAAAGGATGAAAACAGCTAATGATTATGGTTCCTCATATCAAGTGTGAAAAACAGGTAGACAGATGGAGAGGGAGATGATGTGGGAGTTAATAAATGTATGGCCCCTCAAAAATGGGAAAGATAAGAAAAATTTCATGCTGCTGCTGTGTTTTCCCTTACATATTCATGGGTAAAGATTGGGAGTAGGAGGGGACAACCTTGAATGGCTTCTACAGATCCCAGAGACCGTCGTTAAAGCAAGTCTTTCCAGAAACAATACGAAAACCATGAATGAATGTGTAACAGTTAATATACAATAGCAATAACATTCAGCACATTTGCATGGTCCAGGTCTCCCTGGAAAGGAGTCTTTAGGCACGGAGGACAAACAGTAACATGCATGGAAAGAAAATGCTGAGGTGTAGCTAGAAACAAGACTTCAAGGCAGGGGTGTGAGAAGAAAAATAAAATAAAAATAAGTGCTCTTGCTTCTGGAACCCCGTGGTTTAATTTTCATAAGGCAAACAATAAAGCAAAAACATCAGCCCGAGAGTCTTCTCTTAAGTAAATGCGGTCTCACTGAGCCAGGGATTCGTGCTTTGAGTATAAAGGTTGTTGCTTTTTTATTCTTTTAAGAAAAACATCAGGTCCGTGTTATTATCCTATGATTATGGGGTCTAACAATAACACGGGCTTTCTTTAGACTAAGGTCCTACAGCTTATATTGCACAGCTCTTTCCACTCCCTCTGCTGAGTTCACACAGCGGGTCATTAGAGGCCTTTGGTTGTGGCGGTGGATTTCTTATACCCAACAAATGTCTACGTATGAGAACACTGTTTCTCCTAGAGCTTGCATTAGATTACAGGCATTAGTGTCTGCTGTACATATATAAAACGTTATGCTCACTATGTAGGGCAAACAAGAGTGCTCTTAGCTGTCAGAGGTTTGTAAAAGGACTGTATCCCTCACAATGTATAATCTGTTCTACACACAATAAGATTGCAAATGATAGAATTGTTTCTGACATCTCTCGAAAGCCCAGCCCTCCATGTGTATACAGGAAACTGAAATTCTTAGGTGGCGTGTGCACTCATGAAAGTTCTCAAGTTTTACACTGCAGAAACAGCATGTGCCATAAACACAGGTCCCCCGGGGCCCTCCACAGTACTAAGTGCTAACTCTCAGGGAAGCGATGTGTTGGGACATTTAGTTATGCAGTAACTTTAATGAATCGCCTGATTGATGACCAATGTAAATTCGGAGCTGGCTTACTTCCCAGAATGCTTCCCAGCATAGTAACACAGTCAACACAGGAGGACAGCAGTTTGAAGAATCGGGGTGGGGGTGGGAGGGAGAAAAGGAAAGAGAAATTTGGGCCAAAGCATGAAGATATAATGGATGCCGGGCTCCACGGCAGGTGCTAGACCTCATGCAGAACGTAGAAAGTGAAATGCTAAAAGTGACTGATGGTACCCGGCTACCTCCCTCCCATTAGAGCTCTAAAGGGCGCCAGAAATGGCGCCAGCAGTCACGGGCAACATTTATTAGGAGATTATTTTAGAGAGAGCTATGTTGTGAGTACACCTTCCACATCAAAAGGGACACAAGGGGTTTTCCAACCCCAAACCAAAACTGCAATGTAAGTACAAAAAGAGCAGGAATAAGCTACACGCAGTGGAGACATGCGTTGGCCTGGCTCTGTCCTCATTCATAAAAAGGCCAAGGAGGCCAATGGCTACAGAGCAGAAGCATGAATTTGAGCCTAACAATAACCCCTCACCTTGATGTTGAAATGGTGCGAGTTACAGACAGCAGCCATGAGAAATGCATTAGGAATGTCACTGTATATACACAGTCTGGCCCAGGAGGGCAACAGTCCAGCATGAGTGTTCTGGGGCAGGAGGTGAGGAAGGGTTTACAAGAGAAAGCCAAAAGTGCGGGTTACTGGACACAATTGGCCAACTCAAAAGCATGGTTGCCGCTTCAGGAGACCAGGGAAAGAGTCTTCAAAGTTTCCTTTTGATCCTTGCCCTTGATTCTTTCTTTTTAAAAAATTTAATTTATTTATTTTTAATTACAATTTATTCACTTTGTATCCCAACTGTTGCCCCATCTCTCATTCCTTCCTTCCCAATCCTGACCCCACCCCCTTCATCTCCCCCTATGCATCTCTCCAAGTCCACTGAAAGGGTAGCTCAGTATCCAAGAGGGTATCCTAGTAAGGGGAACATGGAATATCTCTGACATGAGCTTAGTGGCTGGCACTTTGATCACTTCCCTGTGAGTGGGCAGCAACCTTGCCAGGCCACAGAGGAGGACAATGCAGCCAGTCCTGATGGGATGTGATAGGCTAGGGTCAGATGGAAGGGGAGGAGGATCTCCCCTATCAGTAGACTTGGGGAGGGGCATGGAAGGAGAAGAGGGATGGAGGGAGGATTGGGAGGTGCTGAGGGAGGGAGCTATAGCTGAGATACAAAGTGAATAAATTGTAATAAATAAAAAATTAAAATATGTGAGTTGGGAATTGTTAATTTCCAACTACTATGTATGTAAATTCTACACAATACCTAACATTTCCTCTGATGTATTTTGCTTACTTTTCTTGAGGTCTCAGCCTAAAATCTCACTGTTTGGTACAACAGGCACACTGTAAAAATGTCCAGACCTATGCATTTCTTACTCAACATGTCAACATTCAAGTTTTCTTGCTGCTATTTTGAAGGATCTCATAAAGCCCAGGGTACCCTCAAAAATCAGTACATATCCAACAACGACCTTAAATTCTTCATCCTCCTGCCTCAACCTCTACCTTGCTGATATTGCCGGCATGCACCCCCATGCCTGCATTATGTCCTGGGATGGAACACAGAGCATTGTGCATTCTTAACAACTTTTCTGAAGCTGTTTTAAAAGTTAACGACACTCCAGCTCTGTTGTTAAGTTTTGTTGTTGTTGTTTAACAGATTTCACTCAGCAACCTTGTGCTTTTTTTCTGGTTTTATTTTCTACCATGCCTGGAGAATGAGTATGGCTCCATCTCTTAAAGATTCTACAACATGCTGAATCAGCACCACCAACTGGGGACCAAGTGTTCAGACACATGGGCCTATGGGGGACATTTCTCATGAGAACCACAATGCATATTAGATGAATTTACTAAGCAAGGGATATTTTATCTACATTATGAAAGTCATACCATTTTTTTCTGTTCAGTTCTTCAAGTAAATAAAAACATATGGTCTCTTAACATGCATTCAATTATTTTCTTACAATAGCATTGGAGCTAAGCTTATGGCAATGAATGCTGGAATTACTTTGCAAATCTTTGTGATATTAACTCAGCCTGGTTTCCTGTGGCATTTCTGGACTCCATCACAGACCAAGAACTAAAATGAGGCTCTTAGACTTTCCAGGGACAGAGGCTATGAGGTGCATTTAAGGGAGAAATAGGTAACTCAATTCCCAATTCCCATTTATGGATTTATATGTAATAGACGGCAGCGTATTGCTTTGCCAAGCAGGCTTTCTGCTTTGTCTCTAGCCATATTTACCCAAATTTCTTAGGGGAGAATATTTTTCCCTTAGAATTGCTTCATGAAAATGGAGCTAAAGAAGTTATTTTAAAAGTCATTTTAAAATAGAATATCAGCAAATTCAGGGCTTAGTTACTAATAGCCAAAGCCTTGTAAGGATCTGTTGGGGGCTATGTAATTGGGAAAGGGCTGTAGCTGTAGCTATTGTTTTCAGCTGTGAACCTGAGTCCAAGCAAGCAGGGGAGAAAAAAAAAGAAAAAAAAAAGCGTACTCCATTTCCAGAGATGCTGGTAGCCTGCCAGACACGCAGGGTGGGGAAGTGTTCTACCCATTTGATTCTCTTCAGGGTAATATTACCTCTGCAGCCAAACAATGGAAAGGTGTGCTACGCAGCAGGCACCACATCTGCCTAAGCTGTGCTTTCCAGGAAGCAGGTCAAATCTCTGCTTCACATGTGAATCGGAGAAATAGCATATTAATTTGACAACAAGACACACATTTTTAGTTAAATGCATGGTATTGTTTGTGATTACACAACGGAATCAGCTATCGTATTGTGTTTCTTTTCGCTTGTACAAACACACACATTCACCTGTGTGTGTGTAAATTAAAGCAGTGTGAATTAAAATACTGAAAAATGTCAACACTTGGTAGAGCACACACACACACAAAGCTATTTCTTGTTAATAGTTACCTCAATAATTTTCTGAAACATATGTAAATTCAACAAACTATGGGGGCTAGAGACTTTGCTCAGAGGCTGGGTTCACATTGCTCTTGCAAAAGACTTGAATTTGGTTCCCAGTACTCACTTTGGGGTGACTCACCACAGGCTGTGACTGCAGCATCAGGAGATCTGATGCCCTCTATGGCTGCCATGGACAATTTTATCCTGCACACACTCCCACATGGAGTCTTTTTAAAAACAACTCTCCATGAAACAGAAAGTGATATAAGTGTTAAGTTAAATACATGCTTACACATATATTTGAAGTAAGTGCAATATTTTACCATAAAGTTCAATAAAATATGTACTTTGCTTTTCTCAAAGGTGTAAATGTCTTCCGATGTCCTATAATACAGCATTGACTATGGTAGCTTCTGGCATTCTAACATATGACTTATTATTTTGGTATTTCAGGAGGGAGGGAGACAAATGTACACAAAACAGGGTGTGGTGTGGTGGCCCATGTCTGTAATTCCACCATTGGAAGGATTGAGATTTCAAAGCTAGTCTGGGCCACATAACAAATTCAAGATCAGCCTGGGGCCCACAAAACTCTCTTATTTTTTTTTAATCAGTGAATTTTCTATAGATAAAGTTAGATGAGAATTTTTGTTTCTTTGTTTGTTTTTGTTTTTGTTTTCCTAGACAGGGTTTCCCCCTGTAGAACCTAGCTGTCTTAGCACTCTCTCTGTAGACCAGGCCAGACTTGAACTCATATATTCTGCTGCGTTTGCCTCACAAGTGCTAGGAATAAAGGCACACCCCAACATGCCCAGCTGAAAAAAAAAACACCTTAATTCTATAATATTAGCTTTGTCTCTGGTGTACAAGAAGTCTACTTGCTGGAGGAATTAGAAATCTCCCAGAAGCTTCTAAAGGGAAGAAGAAACTGCTCCAAAGCTGCTCTACAAACATGCAAGTCCTTTGCCTAAGGATGGAAGAGATTATCAGTGCAGTGAGATGACTCTCTCATAGGACATTCTGGCCTGGTTCCCTATAGATTCTCAGGAGTAAATGGTAACACAAGATGTTAATTTCTTAAACACTCTCAAGAGGGACTCTCTTGTTCTGATTCTTTCTGAGTCCCTTTATTTCTATGAGACTTGATGTGTGTACATAAATTACATTTCTGTGGACTAGAAAACAATATTTGAAGGGGACAAACGGAAAGAGAGTTCTCTTTCCAATCTGGCATTGGTATTTCATGGGATCTGGTATACAGAGAGCTAGACCAGAAACAGCAGGTGAGTAACGTCCAGTGGAAGGTAAAATAATCAAAACAAAACTACGACATAAGCCTTAGGAGGAAGACAGCAACAGAAGAAATATGCATACACTGTCTCGCTTTATTCCTATCTGTTACGAGTCAACACAGACAATGTGCTGTGGCCGTTATACTCACTTTCTCACATTTCTTTTTTTAATTTTTATTATTTTCATATTAATTACAGTTTATTTACTTTGTATCCCAGGTGCAGCCCCCTCCCTCATTACCCACCTTCCCTCCTTCATCTCCTCCCTGCCCCTCTAAGTCCACTGATGGGGAGGACCTTCTCCCCTTCCATCTGATCCTAGCTTATCAGGTTTCTTCAGGACTGGCTACAATGTCCTCCTCTGGAGCCTGGCAAGCATGTTCTTCACTCAGGTGGTGAGGGGAGGTCAAAGAGACAGTCACTGTGTGCATGTCAGAGACAGTCCCTGTTCCCCTAACTAGGGAACCCACTTGGATACTGAGCTGTGATGGGCTACATCTGGGCAGGGGTTCTAGGTTATAGCCATGTATGGTCCTTGGTTGGAGAAACAGTCTCAGAAAAGACTCCTGGGCCCAGATATATTTAACCATTCCTAGGCATATATCCAAAAAAATGCTCAAGTACAGAACAAGGACATTTGCTCAACCATGTTTGTAGCAAATTTATTCGTAATAGCCAGAACGTGGAAACAACCCAGATGTCCCTCAGTTGAGGAATGGATGCAGAAATTGTGGTACTTTTACACAATGGAATACTACTCAGCAATTAAAAACAAGGAAATCATGAAATTTGCAGGCAAATGGTGGGATCTAGAAAAGATCATTCTGAGTGAGGTATCCCAGAAGCAGAAAGCCACACATGGTAAATACTCACTTATAAGTGGATACTAGACCTATAAGATAGTATAAACATACTAAAATCTGTACATCTAAAGAGATAAAGAAGAAAGAGGACCCAGGGTAAGATGATCAATCTTCACTTAGAAAGACAAATGGGATGGACATTGGAAATAGGAGAAAACAAGTAACAGGACAGGAGCCTACCACAGAGGGCCCTGAAAGACTCTACCTAGCAGTGTATCAAAGCAGAGGCTGAGACACATAACCAAAACTTTCTCACATTTCACCATGCCAAATCCCATGTACATACGATAATTTCCACTTTGCATCTCAGCACGTTCATTATTCACATCAAGTACCTACATGTAGGTATCATTTTTTCACACGTGAACATACAATGATTCCCTCTCTAGGTGTTCTGGCAGTGGAAGTGTAGAATTAAATCACTTTTAGAAGAGCAAATTTTGAGAAGTAATGTCATCAATAAACATTAAAAAACATAATATACATACTAGCTATTTATACAAAGATAGACTGTGTCAACATATTGTTAATTATAAAGTATTTGATATGAAATGGCATTGTAATAACTTGTGTAAGAAGTTAAAATATTAACACTAACTATCAAGGATTTTTGAGGGGCAAATAATAACAAAGGCATATGCCATGGTCACAACCACAAACGTGAAGAGAACATCTTTGATGTTCTTAGAATCATCTTTGAAGCTGGAAGTATCTTAGGTATATTCACCCTAACAGTCTCTCCCTGTAAATTTCCCATATGACCTCTAAACTTTTCTCTGGTAAATTAGTTTTTTTTTCCGATTACTTGTTATATTGAAACTAAATTTCACACAGATTTCCAAGATAGTACAGAAAGCAACCATGTATACTTGAAACAGTTTTCTCCAGGAGTACCATGGTGCAAAACTTAAGTAATGTTGGTCTTGAAAAAAGTATTATTGAGAGAGAGAGGAAAAAAAAAGAAAGAGAGAGAAAGAAAGAAAGAGAGGGGGACTAAGGGGAGAAAGAATCTGTGTCTCTGTGTGTTTGGCTTCTTACCAGCTTATGCTCTGCACATACTTATGAAAGCAGAATCACAGCTACAATACATCCCTACTCCATACCAAAAGCTTCCTCACATTAAGCTTCTGCAATGCACCTACCATCTTTCCACACCTTCTCCAAACCTGTCAGCAATTCATCCAGTCTCTACTATATTTTTTTTTCAGGAATACAAAATATAATCATACAATTCTTGAGCTATTGGTACAGAAAAAGCTATTCTTTTCTCTGCTTTTACTCCTGCAGCCCATTTCCAATTATTGTATGCATAATAGATTCCTACCTTACATTGATGAGCAGTGTTTCTTATTTAGGAAGGTCTACAGTTTATGTAATTTTCTCCATGTTGAAGAGTGTTTTGATTGCTTCTGAGTTTTTATTATCACAAATAAAGTTTTAATGAGTGATCATATACATATGGTGCTCAAGACAGGCTAAGAGGATTTTTGAAAAAAGTGTGATTGACATTTTAAAGTGCCTTGAACATCCCCTTTGTAGGACTTTAAATTTCAGGATAAAATAATGATGAACAGTAGAGCACCATCCTAACCAAGAAACCTGCACATTTTTCCTGGCTACGTTTATGAGTGAATGTCTAGCAACCATGGATTCCTAGGTAACTTCCATTCCTCCTTCATGCATAGAAGTAATGGCATTAGATCTTTCATTCAGATGCTCTATTTGTGATTCCATCACTCTCTTTTTTATTAACATTTTTATTTTATATTAATCACACGTTATGTACTTTGTATCCCAGCCATTGCCCCCTCCCGCATTCCCTCCCTATCCACCCTCCCCCTGATCCCTCACTCATCTCCTCCCTGCTCCTTTCTAAGTCCACTGATGGAGGAGGATCTCCTCCCCTTCCATCTAACTCTAGCTTATCAGGTCTCTTTAGGACTGGCTGCAATGTCTCTTCTGTGGCCTAGCAAGGCTGCTCCTCCCTCGGGGGGTGGGGAGGGCTGAAGAGCCAGCCATTGAGTTCATGTCCAAAACAGTCCCTGTTCCCCTTACGAGGGTACCCACTTGGATATTGAGCTACCATTTGTTACATTCAAGCAAGGGTTCTAGGTTGTATCCATACTTGGTCCTTGGTTGGAGAGACAGTCTCATGAAAGACCCCTGTGCCCTGATATATTTGGTCCTTGCAAAGCTCCTGTCCTCTTCAGGTCATACTAACTCCCCCCTCTTTCATATGATTCCCTGCACTCTGCCAAAGGGTTGGCTATGTGTCTTAATATTTGCTTTGATACACTGCTAGGTAGAGTCTTTCCGAGGCCCTTTGTGGTAGGCTCTTGTCCTGCTACTTGTTTTCTCCTACATCCAACATCCATCCCATTTGTCTTTCGAAGTGAGGATTAATCCTCTTAAAATAGGAGCCACCACTATCTTTCTATGATATGGACTAGCACATGTTTTCTCCCAAAAGGAACTAGTTCAATAGCTAGCTCAGAGTTTCAAAGATAATTAACACTTGTTACCAAATTCTTAAATACTCTTTTGAATTAGAATTTTGTGGTCACGTTAACATGAGATTATTTCCTTGAAATAATGTTTCTTACTCATTTTAGCATATATATATATATGCTATTATATATATATATAGAGAGAGAGACAGAGAGACAGAGAGAGACAGAGAGAGACAGAGAGAGACAGAGACAGAGAGACAGAGAGAGACACAGAGAGAGACAGAGACAGAGAGAGAGAGAACTATGGTTGTCCTCAAACTATCTATACTACCAATAATGTTGTAAAACTTCTGATCCTCCTATGTCTACCTCGAAAGTGTGGGATTATTGGTGTAAACTATCACACTTGGTTCTATGTGGTACAGAGGATGGAACCCAGGGATTTAAGTGGGATAGGCAAGTACTCTACAAACTGTGATCCAGCAAACAGACATAGTAGCAGCTGAAACCATGATAACTAGTGAGCTTCCTTCTGCTCACCTGGACAGTCAGTTGATCTTCACAATGCCGTCTTTGATTCATCTCTCCGTAAATTCTTTATGCATCATTCCACATCTTACTATGATATCCACTCTAACACATTAGCGCCCATTAGTAGTATCCAGGAATCTATAAGCATAATTCTATTTAATTCAGCTGTTATTAATTCTATTTAATTCAGCTATTTAATTCAGGCCAGTAGGATTATGAAAGACTTAGTATAATGTCGATACTTTGAATATAATTCGATGTGGCAAGGGAACATTTTGTGTCACAAATTCAGGAAAAGAATTTGCTTCAACTTTATTGTTTATTCATATTTATCAAAGACCTTATAGTAATAATCAAAGCACAATGCTTAAAAACAACTTATTGCTTTGGGGGGTTACGTTAAGGAAGACAGACAACCACATAATTGTAAAAGAAAGCAATTTTAAAAGAAAGCCTTGCTATTTTATGTCCTGGGTTATTGTCCAATCAATGCTTCACTGACATTTTATAATTTTAATTAAAATACTTTTACCTGGATGATATACAACTATTGATTATAACTATTCTTTTCAGAGTGCTGAAAGCTTTGTTTAATATATATATATACCTCTACTTCTCTTATGATACCCATCAATTCTGTTTAGTCTCTTTCTCTTTTGATTCCTCTTCATTGATTTTATTTTTGCATATTTTTTCATTTTCTTCATGTTTCTGAGTAATAAAATGCATATGACAACTAATCTGAACTGTCTATAATCATAATCACAGATATTCTGCACAAAGCTGACTCAGCAAAGGCTCCTGGCCAACCAGAATGTCTGCTTCCCTCTGGCAGAGCTACACCCACAGCTAGACTCTTAACGTCACTATGCTTGAAGACAAATAATTCACTCTGTCTGTATACTCAACCCATTTCTTAGTTTTCTGTAATTTGTTTACTTAGAAAGCAGTAATTAGTTTAGTATTGATAAATTTCATAGAAAGGAATAAAGGATGGAAGAGAAAAGAAGGAAGACAGGGAGGAAGACAGAGTAAAAGCAAGGTGAAACTCCAGCTCCCAAAGGTCCTAAGATCTATGCAGAAGGATGCGAAAACAAATGAGTGCACTAAAATGTTATAGGGCTTCACAAACCACACACTCTAAAAGAAAGCTCTTTTTTCTATATGGGTAATCTCTTGTAGACAAAGACCATGCGGACAAATGTCATTTATTTTTATAGTGTTACTATAATTGCGTTAACTATAGTTTTGTGATTTAAGTTATCTGAAATAAAAGAAATTAGGTGTTTGGGTTGCATCTGCCCTAGAGCCACATTTAAAAATTGTCTCTAAACTTTAAAGAAAATTTCTGTAATTCTTCTTAACTGTTCATTAAGAACACCAGTGAAAAATGCTGTGTTATACTTGTAAGTTTTCTAGACTTTAGGATAAATAACGCAAACCTGGCATATAAATTAGGAATAAAAATAGGGGTGGGTGCTATGTTAGAGCATGAGTGTACATGTGTATATTAAAAGAGAAGGAGGAGGAAGAGGAGGAGAAGGGTGTATGGAAGAGAAGCAGTGTGATGGTGGGGTGTCTGTGTCTGTGTCTGGGCTCTGTGTCTCTTGAGACATCCACTGACACAGGAGGGGTATACCAGTTCAAACAAGATTTATCCAGTGCACTTTCAATATATGCCTGCCACATTTTATGCTTTCATCTCTTCCTGTATCCTGGGGGTTAGAAAATACTTTCTCTAGAGTGCTTGATATTTGGAAATGTCATATGCTGCTTTTCACAGTAAAAATGTAGACTATAATAATTGCATTTGAAAACATTTGCTTTTACCATGGAAATTTTGTTTCAATTTTTCTTGCTAAAGATAGGTATAGATGAGACAGACAGTAACATAGCGCTCACTGTCCAGTTTGCTTCGGTCATAAGGGAAGGATATAAAGTAAAGCATGTATCTCAGTTAGCTGATGCATTATCACAAAATTCCTAAATCAAACAGAACTAAGGAAAGGAGAGGATAGCTCTCTTCAGACAGGAGATAACCATTAAGAGAGAGTTTTACTTCAGAAAAGAACTTTTTGGTAGCAATTTAAAAGTATGTGTACAATGGAACTTTTAGAACTCATGAGTTTTTAAATTAGTTTTGTATTTTCTTAATTTTTCTGAGCATACTTTGATTTTGAGACATCTTTATTTTGGAAATATTTCACAAGAGAAAAGGTATATGTGGATCTCAAATATTTGTGTTGTTTTGAGGGACTCGGTTGAAAGTATCTAACTAACCAGAGGTCTTTTTTTTTTCTTTCCTGAAACGTTAGTAGAGCATGGGAAGTTCTTGAATTCTAAAAAGTTCAGGGTATAACCTAATACAAGACTTCTAGTCTCCTTGTTTTAATGTTGTTTCCCTTATAATACACCAAGACTGTTTCATATGATATAATTAGTGCTTTTAGTCAGCACATTTCATTTCAGAGCAAAGGGTGAATCAGACGTAATGTCAAGAAATGGGTGTGTATTTAAATTAATAGTTACTTTATACCATCCTCCCCATTTAGTAGAGAAGTTAGGCTAAAACAATTGAAGTAAATGAACTAATAATTCTCCACCAATAGATTGTGACGTAGCTCTTTTTACTAGAAAAACAAAAATGAAGGCTGACAGCTCCATAGTGCTGGAGAAATCCCCCATTCTCCTCAACTCCTCCTTATCCTCAGATCTCTCAGAATGAACTAAACTACTGAATGAGTTATTCCAATTCCATGCTACTACCTCTAAGGCATAAATAATGCTTCACAGAAGAAAGGACTACTGAAAAGCCAAGTGGAACAAAAGCTGCCATTTGTGCTGTACCCTAAACTGTTTTTGCACTCTGCAGAGCTGAGTTCCCAGGACCTAATGACTTACAGATATGCCTTGACCAAATCTTTGGTTTCAGCCTTATGAGATTCTGAGCAAACAATATGCCTTAGGCTCTTGGCAGTAGAAAGAGTTAAATAGCAATTGTGTATTATTTGGGATAATGCATTTTTAGTAAACCATTTTGCAGCAACAGACAACAAGTGCGATTTACCAAGTTCATTTGTTGAAGATCAGGACTACAAATGCCGGCAGTCATAAATATAAAAATTCCAGAATTCAAAAAGCTGGTGGCAAGAGAATTTGTGTCCAATGCAGTCACCTTTTCCCTTACTAGGGAGCCTACATTAGGCCTAAGATACTCATCTGCTACATCTTTGTAGGGGGCTGAGGTCCCGTTCGTGCAGGGTCCTTGGCTGGTGCTTCAGTCTCAGCAAACCCCTCTGGGCCCTGGTTAGTGGGCTCTGTTGTTCTTGTGGAGCTCCTGTCACCTTCAGGTCCCTTTTGCTCCCACTTTTCCACAAGGTGTACTACATATCACCTAATAGCCGGCTGTCAATCTCAGCATCTGTTTTTGAGGTGTTGCTGATTACAGCCTCTCGGAAGACAACTCTGACAGGCTCCTATTTGCAAGTTTAGCAAAGTGTCACGGGTTGGCACTATCCCATAGGGTGGGTCTTTGGTTGGGCCAGGCATTGGCTGATTATTCCCTCAGCCTGTGCTCTATCTGTTCTATCTTTATCCCTGCACAACTCGTAGGCAGGGTAAATTTTTGGTCAAAGATTTTGTGGATGGGTTGGTGTTTCCCTACTTCTGCTAGGAGGTTAGGGGGCTAGTTAGTGGGTGTCCTCTTCAGTCTCTATGATATCTGCTACTAGGAGTCCTTGCTTGGGTCCCCTTCATATCCTCCCAGAAGCCTACTCTGACTTAGGTCTCCAGCTTGGCACAGAGATTACCCCCAGCTTCAGTCTCTCCTTTTTCTTCTACTGGCCTCTGTCCTCTAGCCCTTGCTCCCCAGGTCTGTTCTCTACCCTCTTAACTCTCTGTGACCCCTCTCCTAACTTGTTACCTCTCTTCAGCCACTACCTCCATGTATTCTGTCTCGCCTTCTGAGTGATATTTATTCATCCTTCCTTAGATCCTCTATGTTACTTATCTTCTTTGGTTCTGTGCCTCATTGTATGCTTACCTGTACTAAAATCAACTTATAAATGAGTACATAGCATTTGCATCTTTCTGGGTTTGGGTTACCAAATCAGGATGATCTTTTTTAGTTCCTTCAGTTTGCTTGCAAATTTCATAATTTCTTTGTTTTTAATCGCTGAGTATTATTCCACCATGTAAATGTGCTTCTTTATTTATTCTTTGGTTGAGAGACTTCTAGGTTGTTTCCAGATTCTGGCTATTGTGAATAAAGCTGCTATGAACATAGTTGAGCAAGTATCCTGTTGTAAAGTGGAGCATCTTTTGGGTATATACCCAGGCTATTGCAAATGTTCTGAGAAAGTCCCAGATTGATTTCCAAGTGGTGGTACAAGTTTATACTCCTTCCAGCAATGGCGGAGTATTCCCCCTTTTCTATCCCCTAACCAGCATGTGCTATCACTTGAGATATTAATTTTGACCTGTGTGAGATGGATTCTCAGAGTCATTTTAATTAGCATTTTCGTAATGACAAAGGAAGTTAAGGATTTCTTTAAGTGCTTCTTGGCAATTCCAGAGGCCATTTTGGTTAATGAAATATAAAGCAAACTTTACATCTCTCCTTGTGTTGCCTAGAGTCTTACTTGGAGTGACTGAGAGGTGTATATTTTCATTTATCCTTTCTTAGTCGTTACAAATTAAGGAAGACATGGGGAGAATCAGTCAAGAAAACTAGACACAGTGAGGAACAGAGACACAGAAGTCAGAACTAAACACAAATTTTCTTAATAATCAAGTCTATCTTCTTAATATAGTCTTTTCTTTTTCCCTAGATAAGTAAATTCTTACAGAATTAGGCCAATCTAATACAAAAATAATAAGGTGTAAACATAAAGCACAGATATAAATCCTTGGAAATGATACACATGAGACTAGTTATGTTGCAATAAAACAGACAGGCCTAACATACCCCAGAGTTGTGATAATTATCTAAATATTTGGTGAGGTTTAATCTCCCAGCTTTTTTTTTACTTTTCTTTCTTTCTGTTTTTTTTCTTTTCTTTGAGTTTCCATAAATAAATACAATCTATTCTTTTGGGCTGTCACTTGGTAGTCATCATAAAATATTCAAACTTTCAGATAGGATCCTTAAAATAGGATCCTTTATCTGTTTCAATGAAAATGTAAAATCATCAGTAATAATTATTTTTTCCTTCACACTACTACCCAGTCCTCACCCACTATGTCACAGCTGAGGGGATATACAGAAAACAACAACAAAAACCTCATGCCTTTCTGGCCTTTCTTTCTATGTAGCCCAAACTCAATTGGTTTGGTTTAGCAGCAGACTTTCCAGGACTTTCATTTTGATTTACACAGAGTTATATAAAATTAACTTCAAACCTGAAACTCTATGACACAATTATAAAATGTAGAGAGCTATATATCAAATCTATAGATATACTAAAAGAATATCGAAACAGTTTACTTAATATCTCTCTATAAAAGGATAAGATGTATGTTAGTTAAAGCTTTTGTCTACTTAATGTGTGTGTGTGTGTGTGTGTGTGTATATATATATATATATATATATATATATATATATATATATTCCATAGATATGTGGAGGAGCTAGGGAAAATGTTAATGTTTCATTTTCTGTCTATAGAAGAATATCCTATGTGTAGTTTAACTACTTTTCTGTTCCCCTGACAGTACGCCATGACAAAAGCAGTTTATACAAGAAAGCACTTAATTGGAAGCTTGCTTATACTTTCAGAGGGTGAATCCATTGCCACCCTGGCATGGAGCATGGTGATTGGCAGGCAGGCAGACAAGGAATAGAGAAGAGTATATATATATATATATATATATATATATATATATATATATATATATATATATATATATATATATATGATTTGCATGATAGAAGTAGAGAAGAGCAAAGGGGCATTGTGGAAGAGGAGAGGAAGAGCCAGAGGGAGAGGGAGAGATTGAGAATCACAGACCTCAAAGCCTGTCTACAGTGACACACCTCCTAATCCTTCCCAAGATGTTTCACAAACAGGAAACAAAGTATTCAAATATACTTGCCAATGGGGGCAATTTTCATCAAACTACCACAGTTTGTTAACAAAACTTTTTCCTTCGATTGGGTTGCCCTTGTGCAGTCTCAGTATGAGGGCATTTGCCTTGTCTTACTGTATCTTGTTTTTGTCATGTTTGGCTGTTGTCTCTTGGAGTCCTGCTCCTTCATGAAGGAAAACAGAGGGTGAGTGGATCCGGAGGAGAGAGGAGCTGGGAGGAGTGGAGGGAGGGGAAACTGGTTGGGATGTATGGTATGAGAGAAGAGTCTATTTTCAATGATAATAATGATAATAATAATCAAAATTTTGTCTAGCTAGTTTTCAATTAAAATTATGAGGATACTTTATTGAAATTTTAAGGGAATTATTGAAGGTTGGAGGATAATATTTCAATGCTAAGAATAAAGCAATAGTGTTTTGTGGCAAGCCTGCATGCTTTGCTGTTCTGTCTTCGTATGAAAGGAACAAACTATTTAATTCAGGAGACATACTTCTTAGCAGCTTGAAGATATTATTGGTCTCATAGTTAATATTTGCTTCATTATGTTCTCAAAATGCCATTTTCTCAAAGCCAGTAATGAATTTTTGTGATAAAACATTTGCATATGTAATATTAATTACAACAATGACCTACAGAATAAGAGAACAAAAATGGCCTATTGGGGCAATTCAAGTCTCTCTCAAATTAAAGAAAATAGAAAATGGTAAATATTTCTCTCTCAAGAGAATATTACATCTCCCTTTAAAAATTTTAGCAATGTATTAAGTTACACAATATTATTCAAATTTTAAAGCAATTAAATTCTAAAATATAAAAATACACAGTGTTCAAATTATTATTTTTCCATTCTTAAAACAAAATTTTCCAAGTCCCTGATAGAAGAGGACTTCCTCCCCTTCTATCTGACCTTAGCCTAACAGGTCTCATCAAGACTGGCTGCATCTTCTTCCTCTGTGGCCTGGCAAGGCCGCATCCCCTCCAACCCTCATCCAGGGGGAGGTGATCAAAGAACCCACCACTGAGTTCATGTCAGAAACAGCCCCTGACCCCCTTACAATGGAACCTACTTGGGAACTGAGCAGCCTATGGGCTTCATTTGAGCAGGGGGTCTAGGTCCTTTCCATGCATGGTCCTTGGTTGGAGTATAGTTCTCTGCAGGTGCCCCTGGGCCCAGGTTTTTTGGCTCTGTTGGTCTCCTTATGGAGTTCCTGCCCCCTCTATATCTCTCTGTCTCACTCTTCTTTCATTAGATTCCCTATACTCTGCCCAATGTTTGGCTATGAGCCTCAGCATCTGCTTTGATACCCTGGTGGGTAGAGTCTTTCAGAGTCACCTGTGGAAGGCTCCTGTCCTGTTCCCTGTCTTCCTCTACTTCTGATGTCTATTCTTTTTGCCCTTTTGAGTGAGGTTTCTGCCTCTTCCCTAGGGTCCTCCTTGTCATTTAGCTTCTTTAGGACTATATATTTTTGTATGTTTATCCTATATTATGTGTCTAGTGTCCACTTATAAGTGAGTATATACCATGTGTGTCTTTCTGCTTCTGGGGTACCTCATTCACAATGAGCTTTTCTAATTCCCACCATTTGCCTAAAAATTTCATGATTTCCTTGTTTTTAATTGCTGAGTAGTATTCCATCGTGTATTTGTACCACAATTTTTGTATCCATTACTCCATTGAGGGACATCTGGGTTGTTTCCAGATTCTGGCTATTACAAATAAAGCTGCTATGAACATATTTGAGGCAAATGTCCTTATTGAAATGTGAAGCATCTTTTACAAGAAATTTATGTTTTTCTATAGTAAAGTAATGCAAATTCATTTATTTGCTATAAAATCACAATCAAAATGTCTAACTTTTCATTGTATCCTCTTTCAAGATTATTTAGACAGTCAAATTTCTATGATAGACCTATGATATATATGTACGTATGTGTCTATGATTGTATGAAATTGTTAATTTAAGGATAAATAAGGTTTGGTCAAAAATTTAAGCTATATATGAAAATAATATATAACAGACTTGTAATAAAATAGAATTAAATATATAAAATATTATTATAGTCTTATAGTTTACTTTGAACCACTTATGAATGTGTGTATATATATTCATATATTTATATAGAGCATACCACAAAGATCTTGTTGATACCTCTGAGAGAAGAAATACTAGTGACTGTTTCATCCTGTAATTTTAAAGTACATATGCATTATAAGCATAATTTTAAAATATTTTCTTTTAAATGGCTAATATTTCCTAATAATTAATTATAATTCCTAATAATTATTTATCTCTTTCAATGTGAAATATGTGCTATATATCTGTAATAAATTTGTAAATAATATAAACATTCATGATCAGTTAGAAATGCTAACAATTAAGGAAGAAATTATAATGACACAGAAGTCCAGTGATAATTTAGATGGTTGGTGTGAGAGCATTGGCTTTGACAATGGTGAGCAGTGGACAAAAGAAGAACACTAATTAGAAAGCATTCTCGACAAGATGATGGAGTCTTTCATTAATTAATCACACTCCATTTTAATGTTAGCCTACAAATTACACATCCTTTCAGTTTCAGTTTCTTTTATTTTTTTCAACAATATTTGAATATTTTCACCTCATTCAATCTCTACTAGATACTCAAACCATCTCCCTACACACTCAACATTGTGCTTTTGCTTTCTCTCTTCCTGCCTCTCTTTGTATTTGTCTATCTGTCTCTTTCTTCAAAATCAAAAATCAAAACAAACCAACAAAAATCAATATGATTTTTTAAAAACCCAAAACTTTTTATTCCATTAAGTTCGAAGATAGGGGGAACTTAAGATGATATATATGTTACCTTCAGCTTTCCTACTCTGTGCAATTTTTGTTTTAAAAGGGACTATTAATACAATTGCTTTTTGATGCTTTTCTTCAAAGCTTCATTGAGGAAAACAAGACTTATTAAAAAACAAAAAAAAAAAAAGAAAGAAAAAACAAAGCTTCAACAAATAGAAAGTAGCCTATCATCATTGAGAAATAAAATGAGCCTAGAATTACATTAGCCATATCCATAGGTTACCTAGAAATTATTTTTGAAGAAACATATTTCAGATTTGCTTTATATCAATGGAAGCATTTATTTTACAAGTTGCGTTTGTTGGTGATAACTGTTTGTTGTTATACTTATTGCATTTCAACAAGCGTACTGGATGATACAAGACATACCTGATGTATATTACTAGACATTTTTTACTTCATTATTAAAGTAGGTAAATTTTCATGATATAAATGCTGTATATTACATTCGTCCAATGTGCTCAGTTTAAATTCATCTACTTACTGTTCTAAGATATAAATGTTAAAATAGGAAAATGATACTAAATTATGGTTAGTGAAATATGTCTAAGTCTGCATGTACCCACGTGTTAAAAAGTACATAGCCTGTAAGGTATAATTTTTTGTTTCTGAGTTTTTAGTAGTACTTAATTCATCTGCATATTTTGCATTCATAGATGCTTAGCTGTAAAATCTGTGTTATAATAATCACTCTCTAACATTTTATATTTTAGGGACTTCAGGTTCTTAAGGTAAAGGTCTGTGGGTTAGTGAAATGGCTCAGCAGGTTAAGTGAAGTGTCACCAGATGGAAAACCCTGAGTTGATCCATGGAGCTCACAGGGTAGAAGAAGAGGACCAACTTCCACGAGTTGTCCTCTGAACCTCGGATGCACACAGTGGCATGTACATTCTGGTCCCATCATTCAGATTAGCAAGTAGGTGTAATCAGTGTACGTAAACACAAAAGTCTACGAATAATTAACAGTCCAAAGCATCAAAGTATCAAAATCAGAAAAGGCTAGGGTATAGCTCAATAGGAATAGCGCCAGCCCAGCATACAAGAGTCAAGTAGAACAAACCATAATGTTTATAAAAACGCATATGTATACAAGTGGTTTATTTATAATGACCACAGATGACTTTCTTATCTCTAAAATGCAGTGATGCTAACACATCAGGCAAGTGTGTTTCCATTTTGGACCTTTTGAATATGCACTAGCTAGGCAAAGCAAATAATCATCTTCACAATACCTTCAGATGGCTGAAAGAAGCAAATAGACAGCCTACTGTGTGGCCAGATGCACTGCCAAGGAAAACTAAAAGAGCAGATGCTCCCTGTTAGAAAAGAAAGTTTTATACATAGAAGTTGAGAGGAGGTTGAAAACAAGTATTTTCTCATACTGGGAAGCTTAAAAAGGAAAGATTGTTGGAATGCTGATTAAAACCATCAAGCTAAAGATGGATAACATTCTTATAATAAACAAGAAAAACATCAAGAACAAAAGAATGGATTGGGGGCAACAAAAATCAACACTTGACAAAAATTGAATGGTACAAATAAGAGTGATGGGCAATTTATCTTTATCACTGGAGAATATTTCCCGGTATTACAAAAATTGTTAATTCTGTGATTATGAAAGGAAACAAAATGTTGGAGTCAGTTAAATGGAAACAATTAATTGTGAAGAAATAGCAGGATAAGAATTTCAAAGATAATAGCGATGTATTGTGGGAGGTAACCCATGGATTCGCTTGCAAGTTAAAATGAGAAACTGAAGAGATGAAGCAAAAGGACAGGCTTTCCAAACTCACTCTCACTGAACCAGAAGAACCACAAATGAAATCACAAGTCCACGTCTTCTTAAAATAGAGGACAACTATACACAGAAACAGGAGTGTGTAAAAACCAGTGCAATCAAGATAAGGTCACAGCTGTGTCACTTACTGACTTCCTTGCCATGATAGAGCATTGTAGATATGCAAAACATGGCATGTTTCCAACAACTGCCTTTGAAGCTAACACTGTCTCAAAATACAAAAATGAAAACATAGGAATCTAAACATAGCATATTTAATTATTTTAAAGTTATAGGTTGAAAGACAAATGGACTAAATCTTGTAACTGTCATTTACATGAACTTATAACCTATTTTTAAGGGTATAATTAAGACCTCAAGGGACTATAATAGAAAATCCTTTCAAATTATTACACTAAGGGAATGACTAAATTCCCTGAATTTGATAGAGTGAGAATATTATGTAACATTGATCTGGAAAGAACTGCTTGATTATGAACAAGCACAAAGAACCAAAAGCAAAATAAACCAAGATTTTAGAGGAATACTTTACTGAACAGCTGTATATGTAGCAACAGAAACAAATCATAAGTAAAAATAGGAGTCCCAATCAAAATAAAATAGCTAAGTTACCATTGAACAAAAGAGATTTGTAAAATAAAACTTTTAAAGTACACTATTATTAAAGAATTTCAAATATGAGGGAATAATTGAAAACTAATTTCAAATATAATGAAGCAATATTGAACTCTAAACCACTTTGATTCTAAAGAAAATTAGGAGAGTTATCCTACAACCATGATGTGATAGTTATTCTTGACTGTCAACAAGATGGAATTTAAAATCTCCCAGCTTCACAGGGAAGAACAGCCTTGCTAGGCCACAGAAGAGGACATTGTAGCCAGTCCTGAAGAGACCTGATAAGCTGGCGTTAGATGGAAGGGGGGGGAGGTCCTCTTCTATCAGTGGACTTGGAAAGGGGAAGGGAGGAGATGAGTGAGGATGGGGGGGGGAGGATATAGGGAGGGAATGAGGGAAGCGGCTACAGCTGGGATACAAAGTAAATAAACTGTAATTAATATTAAAAAAATAAAGGAAAAAATAAATAATAAAAAATAAAGCTAAAACAAAATCACCATGGAAACAAACATCTGTGAAAGGGCTCCTACACTGAGGTAATTGTGGTGGAAGATCTAATGGAAATATTGGAGGCACCATTCCTTGGGCCTTCCTAGGGTGCAAGACTAAATAAAATTAAAAAGTTGGTAATGACTTCTTTCTGTCTCCTGACTTCAAGCTAATGTGACCAATTGCCTCTGTCTCCTGTTGCTATGGCTTCCCCACTGTGACTATGTCTTTGAACTGTGAGCCAAAATCAACCCTTCCTTCCTTAGGTTGTGTTTCTGTGAGGTATTTTGTTGTAGTCATGAGAAAAGTAACTAATACACATGCAGTTGACACATGTTTTCCTTAAAAAAAAATCTGTTATTTTATCTTGTATATGACACAAAAACGCTAAGCACAAATAAAAAAAATCTGCACTGCACTTCCTTGATTTAATAGGCCGTGGATAGGTGTTCAGACTCACATGGGACTAAACACAGAAAACCAATCCTCAAACACCCTCAAAAGTAAACAACAACAACGAAACGCCATGCTTTCATTTTCACACAAAGGCTCCAGAGGAAAGATTGCAGTCCATAACTGTCTGTACTGTTAGCTGTAGCAGTTTGATTCAGTAAGGTCTCTTTGAGGACATTTCTGGCTTCTTACCAATAAGTCTTAATTTGTGAAGCAGAACTAGATTGTTAATACTGTACCACTGACACTCGAAAACACTGACATTTGACAATGATTTTTAGAAACTGTACTCTGTAATTTTCTTCCATTTTGGTGAGTTCACTTTCTTTTTTTATTTTTTTTAATTTTTATTGTATTTTTATTAGTAGTCACATTTTATTAACTGTATCCCAGGTGAATCCTGCTCCCTCATTCCCTCCCAATGCTATCCTCTCTTCCTCATCTACACTCTGACCCTTTCCAAGTCCACTGATAGGAGAGGACCTCCTCCCCTTTCATCTGACCCTGGTTTATCAGGTATCTGGCTGCAAAGTCCTTCTCTGTGGCCTAGGAGGGCTGCTCCTCCCTTGCAGGGTGGGGAGGTCAATGAGCCTGCCATTGAGTTCATGTCAGAAATAGTCCCTATTCCCCTTACTAGGGTATCCACTTGTATACTGAGCTACTATCGGCTACAGGTGAGCAGAGGTTCTAGGTTATATCTATAGATGGTCCTTGGTTGGAGAAACAGTCTCATATAAGACCCCTGTGCCCAGGTATATTTGGTCCTTGTGGAGCTCCTATCCTCTCCAAATCACATTAACTCCCCCTTCTTTCATATGATTCCCTGCACTCTGCCCAAGGTTTGGTTATGAGTCTCAGTTTCTGCTTTGATACACTGCTAGGTAGAATCTTTCAGAGGCCCTCTGTGGTAGGCTCCTGTCCTGTTACTTGTTATTTCCTACATCCCATTTGTCTTTCTAAGTGAGGATTGATCATCTTATCCCGGGTCCTCTTTTTTGTTTATCTTCTATAGGTGTATAGATTTCAATATGTTTATCCTATCTTATAGGTTTAAATAAGTGAGTATATACCATGTGTGTCTTTCTCCTTCTGGGATACCTCACTCAGAATGATCTTTTCTAGATCCCACCATTTGCCTGCAAATTTCATGATTTCCTTGTTTTTAATTGCTGAGTACTATTCCATTGTTTAAAAATACTACAATTTCTGCATTCATTTCTCCGTTGATGGACATCTGGGTTGTTTACGGGTTCTGGCTATTACGAATAAATCTGCTACAAACATGGTTGAGCAAATATCCTTGTTGTGTACTTGAGCATCTTTTGGATATATGCCTAGGAGTGGTATAGATGGGTCTTGAGGAAGCGCTTTCCTAGTTGTCTGAGAAAGCGCCAGATTGATTTCCAAAGTGGTTGCACCAGTTTACATTCCTGTATATCTCAGGAATTTTGACACAAATAAAAGCTGATATGCTCACCAGCAATGGAGGAGGGTTCCCCTTTCTCCACAACCTCTCCAGCATATGTTGTCATTTGAGTTTTTTATCTTAGCCATTTTGATGGGTATAAGGTAAAATCTCAGGGTCTTTTTGATTTGCATCTCTCTGATAGCTGAGGATGCTGAGCATCTCCTTAAGTGTTTCTCTGCCATTCTATATTCCTCTACAGAGAATTCTCTGCTTCGCTCCGTACCCCATTTTTTAATTAGATTGCTTGATTTGTTGTTTTTTTTAAAATGTAATTTATTTATTTTTATATCAATCACAGGTTAGGTACTTTGCATCCCAGGCGTAGCACCCTCTCTCATTCCCTCCCACTCTACCCATCACTCCCTCATCTCCTTCCTGCCCCCTCCAAGTCCACCAAAAGGGGAGGATCTCCTCCCCTTCCATCTGACCCCAGTTCATCTTGTCTCCTCAGGGCTGGCTGCAATGTCCTCCCCTGGGATCTAGCCAGGCTGTTACTCCAGGCGTGTATGTGGGAGGGTCAAAGAGCCAGCCATGGAGTTCATGACAGAAACAGTCCCTGTTCCCCTTACTAGGGTCTTCAGTTGGACACCGAGCTACCATGGGCCACATCTGAGCGGGGGTTCTAGGCCATATCCATACATGGTCCTTGGTTGGAGAAACTGTCTCGTAAAAGATCCCTGTGCCCTGAACAATTTGGTCTTTGTAGAGCTCTTGTTCTGCCTAAGTCTTACTAACTTACCCTATTTTCATTATTATTCCCCACCGTCTGCCGAAGGCTTGGTTGTGAGTCTTAATATCTGCTTTGATACATTGCTATATTGATTCTTTCAGAGGCCCTCTTTGGTATGCTCCTGTCCTGTTGCTTGTTTTCTCCTACATTCAATGTCCATCCCATTTGTTCTTCTAAACAAGCATTGATCATACCAACCTGGGCCCTCCTTCTTGTATATCTTCCCTAGGTGTGTAGATTTCAACATGACCTTCCTATCCTATAGGTCTATATAAGTGAGTATATACCATATGTTTCTTTCTGCTTTTGGGATATCTCAGTTAGGATGATCATTTCCAGGTCCCACCATTTGCCTTAGAATTTCATGATTTCCTCCTTTTTAATTGCTGAGTAGTATTCCATTGTGTAAAAGTACCATAATTTCTGTATCCATTCCTCAATTGAGGGACATGATTTGTTGCTTTTTAACTTCTTTAGTTCTTTATATATTCTGGATATCAGCCCTTTGTCTGATATAGGGTTGGTGAAGATTCTTTCTCAGTTTAAAGGCTGTTGTTTTGTTCTGACAACAGTGTCTTTTGCTTTACAGAAGCTTTTCAATTTGATGAGGTTCCATTTATTGATTGTTGCTCTTAGAGCCTGTGCTGTTGGTGTTATGTTCAGGAAGTTGTCTCCTGTGTCAATGAGTTCTACGCTCTTCCCCACTTTTCCTTCTAACCGATTTAGAGTAGCTGGTTTTATGTTGAGGTCTTTGATCCACTTGGACTTTAGTTTTGTCCAGGGTGATAAATATGGATCTCTTTTTATTATTCTGCATGTAGACATCCAGTTGGTCCACCACCATTTATTGAAGATGCGGTCTTTTTTCCATTGAATGGTTCTGGCTTCTTTGTCATAAATTAAGTACTCATAGTTGTGTGAGTTTATTTCTCAATCTTCTATTTGGTTCCATTGATCCTCCTTTCTGTTTCTATGCTAATACCATGCAGAAACTTTTAGTCAAACTAACTAAAATGCACAGAAAAACTATCCAAATAAAAAAAATCAGAAATGAAAAGGGGGACACAACTACAGACACTGAGGAAATCCAAACAATTATTAGGTCATATCTATATGCCACAAATTTGAAAAGCTAAAAGAAATGGACAATATTCTTAATAGAGTCCATCTACCAAAGCTAAGGCAAGATGAGGTAGAAAGACTGAATAGACCTATATCCCCCAAGGAAATAGAAGCAAGCATCAACAGTCTCCCTTCCAAACAAAGCCCTGGACCAGATGTATTCAGTGCAGAATTCTACCAGACCTTCAAAGAAGTGCTAACTCCAATTCTTTCTAAACTATTCCACAAAATAGAAACAGTAGGAACATTACAAAACTCATTCTATGAAGCCACAGTCACCTTGATACCTAAACCACACAAAGACCAACAAAAAAAAGAGAACTTCAGACCTACTCTCTTATGAACATTGATGCAAAAATATTCAATAAAATACTTGCAAACCAAATCCAAGAACACATAAAAAATATCATCCACCATGACCAAGTAGGCTTCATCCCAGGCATGCAAGGGTGGTTCAACATACAGAAATCCATCAACGTAATCCACCACATAAACAAACTGAAGGAGAAAAATCACATGATTGTCTCCCTAGATGCCAAAAAAGCATTCGACAAAATCAACATCCATTCATGTTTAAAGTCTTGGAGAGATCAGGGATACAAGGTACATACCTAAACATAGTAAAGGCAATATACAGTAAGCCTATAGCCAACATCAAACTCAATGGAGAGAAACTTAAATCAATCCCACTGAAATCAGGGACTAGGCAAGGCTGCCCATTGTCTCCATATCTCTTCAACATAGTACTTGAGCAATAAGTACTATTGCTAGAGCAATAAGACAACTAAAGGAGATCAAGGGGATACAAATTGGAAAGGAAGAGGTCAGTGTCACTATTTGCCAATGATATGATAGTATACATGAGAGACCCCAAAAATTCAACCAGAGTTCACTCTCTTAGGTTGGAATTTTAGAAACATTTTACTAGTTTCTAAAACTTCGACACTAAAAAATTAAATTAGAATTGTATTTTATACATTAAAAGCAGTAAGTTGGCATCTGAAATGATGGATTTTTCTATCAAAGTACTACAGTTAAAGTCACTGAATCAGCCCATAATATTCCAAAAATTCTTGATACTTTTCAATGAGAAATTAAAACTAAAGAATTAACTATCATAATTAAAATGTCTTCTGATTGGTTTCTTGGCATTGGCTCCAATAGTCTCATCCTGGAGGGACTGGAGAGATTCTGGTGTCTTCTTTTCCAGTATGTACTAAGCTGGACTACTCTTTCACACTTCCTGTGCTGCTATGCTCTAGCCTGGGCTAGTTTTTCATACTACCTGTTCTACATGGATCTACTGAAACAGACAGATACTTCTTCACTTTCCTTAAGACAGAGGGGTCCAATACACCCTCAAGTCTCTCCTCTACCTTTTTATCATTTTTAAATTGATATCCATTTTTCAAAATTGGATATTTTGTATGGTTGAAATTGTCACATATTCGTATTTGAAAAGCTCTACCTTTTCAAATTGTACCTTTATCTTTAAAAGATTGTGTTTTTTTCTTTTACTTTATATATATATATGTATGTCCACGTATATGGGTATACATACATGTACAGGCACATGTGTGTGCATGACTGTGGAAACCAGAGGTCAACCTTCAGTTGTCCCTCAGGAGCACTTTGGTTTGCTTTTGTGAGACAGGGTCACCTCAATGCTTGAAACTCACTGGATAAGCTAAAATGGCTTGGCAGTGAGCACCAGGGATCCTCCTGTCTTCATATCTGTTGAATTAGGATTACAAGTTCCCTGGACATATTCGGATCTTTATATGAGTGTCAGGCCTTTAGGCATGGGCAACAGGTCATGTTACCACTGGGCATCATCCAGTTCCTAAAACAATCACTTTTCCAAAATAATGTCAATCCAACCTAACAGCCAAATGAAGTGAAAATTTCTGGTTTCTTTGAAGACTAAATGTTGTCATGAGATGTTTTGCTGCAAACTGGGCATGTGCTGTTTTGCCCAGGTTGGCTTGTGAGTGGGTACATGATGTTTTGCTGTGAGCCCTCATGTGCAAGGGGAGTGACTTTGGCCAGCTGAGAACATCCATGGGTGGACTTTGAGGAGAGGAATTATATAGAGGCACATACACAGGAGACATTGCTTTTTGGATTGACATCTCTGTGCTGATTTTTTGACTCTTGGCTTTGCAGAGAGAAATGTTCCAGAGAACTTCTCTGGGCAACCCAACTGAGTCTTTTGGCTTTTGCTGCTTCATGTTGGCATTTGGTTTAGACTGCTGGTATCCTGAGGACTGAATCTGGTAATCCCTTAATGCACCATCAACCCTGATCAGCAGGAAGTAGATAAAATATGACTACAGTCCTTTTTCCTACTAATCTACCTAAGGTTGCCAAGTTTGGAAGGGAGGTAAAAGTGCTTAAGGACCCTAAATAAAGTAGGTTTAGTGAAAAACTAAGCCTACATCCAGATGATGTCAATTGGACTGTAAGGCATTGCCATACGTATGTAAAATATAAGAAATATTGCCAGAAAATAAACATGTTCTGCATTAGCGTCTTTTAGTAACCACATTGATTCCAAGTCTTTATACCAGGGCCAAACAGAAAAAATTAAAACAGTACTGAAAGAAACTGGCCTGCAGGTAGAAACCTGGATGGGAAATAAGTTTTCTGTCCATGTTTTTTGTTTATTTTTAACTCTGCACACAATCACTGTACTCTACCCCACCCCTAAACATATAGTCCTAATGGTTGTGCATTTTTATTAACACCTATCTTTTTACCTATACAGATTTCTTCAATCACCCAGCTGATTTATAAACAAGGGAAGGGAGAGTAGGTAATGACAAGATACTTATATATATTTCAAAAACCATTATAAAATAAACATGTTTAACCATGTGTAATAACACATTTTCTTTGATATAACCTTCTCTACAGTTGAACTTTATCATATTTCCACTTTCCTAGGCATAGTACAGAAATACTCTAAAGGACTCCCAACACCTTCATATCCAGATAGCCCAGGCCAAACCTAGAGATCTTTAACTGCTCAAGTGAAGGCTTCACTGCACAGTACAGGAAATACAGACTTCAGAGATAGACAGAGGTGCTTGTTCACAGAGGTGCTGTGTCAATCATTGTCTATCAGAGCAAATGGGGAAAGGCAATGTTAGGTGTTTCCTTTCCCATCAACAGAATGGTTTGCCAGCTCCCTGCCTGAAGGGCTGCTCTAGGGGTGAAAAGAGAGGAAGTATGTAAAGTTTTTCCCAGCTGCTGATCAACAACAAAACTTCCTTCCCTCAGGCTACGTTCCTTATCAGTGGCTTAGGGGCAGAACTTTACCTCTGATTGATTTCCCCAGTTCTGTTGGCAACTTGGTTTTTAGAAGAATGCACTTCTCTCTGCTTCACCTCTGAAGGAAAGTCTGATATATTTAGGTGATGTCATTTGATCCTCGTGTCTCATCTTCTCTTACATTGTCATTCGTTCCTTCTGTGGTACTTATATTGATGTATTCGATTATTTATTCGTGTTATTTTTATTTGTTATAATAGAATGCATAGGGTGTATATGTGTTTTGTCCACACATACCACTGCTGTGGGGACATGAGCGCCAGCCTTAAACTCATGGTACTGTGTTACTGCTTGCTCTATCCCAGCCAGCCAGTGACACTTCCCCCCACAATGCTCAGACCTGTGCAATAACTTACATGTAACCCCTCTGGTGCCTAAAGAAATTTAAGGTGGGACCAGGCAGCCATTCATGGCCACTGACCTTTGCCCTGGAATGCCTGTGATATTCCAGTGGCCTGCAGGTAAGATAAGAATAAGATAATGATGTTCCTACATTCTTATTGTTATGGGATTGTAAGGAAGTGGTCTTTTATTACTATACACGGCAAAGAAGAAACAACTGAGAAGGGTAAAACAATTTTCTTGCACAGCTATGGATTCTATAGAAAATTGGAATGTACACCTTTGATAACCACTTTTATAAGCCCTTCCTTTGGCTCCTTTTCGAACTGCATGCTATTTGGCTCTAAGGCTGCCTTCCTTCTGCTAGTACTAAGAATAATTTCATTTAATCTAAATTTGAACTGGGTCTTGTGTTTCCCCCCCATGGATTTCAAAGCTATAACACTGCACATGTGTGGAGGTCAGAGAACAATTTGTGAGAATTGGTTCCACACCTCCACTTTCAGGGACTGAACTCAGGTCATTAGGCTGTGTGGTAGGCACCTTTACCCACTGAGATATCTTGCTGCTTCTGATGTATTTCATTGCTAATCACTGATATCAAATACTTTCAATGTTGTTAATCTTGTATTTGACACAATACCTTCAATTGTGAGTGTATTTCTGTAATATACATTGCTTGATTGCATCGATATGATTTTTGTTTGTTTGTTCTTGTTGAATCAGGAGGTCTGACTTTGTCTACCTTTATAGAGTCTGAAATCCCCTAAAAGTCTTGAGATATTTGATGCTTCACTCAACTCAGCTCAGTTTCTGAGTTTTCACACTGGACATCATCAAACAGCTGTCACCATATTGGCTTTCCATATATTTAAACAGAGGAGCAAAATAAAAACGAGCTGCCATCTTTCAGATATGTCTCCCTCACTCCCTTCTGTATTCTTCTTTCACAGTTCGCTCTCCAGAAAGAAAACTTTCAGGACTGGGTGGCCTTACCAATAGTGAGAAGGAGTCCATGCTGACTTTGAGGTAGGTGACCCCCACATATGACTTATACCAAAATTAGAAGAAATAAATATGGACTGTTCATTCTTTCAAACATATAAATGAAAGATTCATATATACAAGCTATTTTATGAATGACTGCTGATATAGAGAACATGAAAGATGATGAGCAAAACAGCAAATAATGCTAGAGAAAGTTGAAATGGAAGTGTGGGAGTAGCTGTAGTTAATTTTGACCACACTTTGCCCTATATTGCACTTTCTATCAATAACAAGTGTTCATTCTTTATGCAGCAAAATATAATTTTAAATATTTTAATTGGCCTATGTTTATTTTTAATTGTGTAACCTTTTAAGAAAGTGTTTTTTAATTCATCATAAACTGGACATAGCATTATTAACAAGGGAGAGAGAGAAATGAAGAAATATGCTTTTGGAAAAAATACAGAAAAAAATGCTTTGATGTAGCCAGTGTATACATCTCTTTTTATCTCTAACCTAAGCAGGAAATAGTACTTACCTGTAAAAGCAATTGATTGCATCTATTTTATTTATTCTATGATAAAAAAACTAATTGTGATAATAAACATATAGTTAGAGGAGGAGACACTGATGAGCCTATGTCTTTTCATGATGCCAAGCTCTGAGAGTTGGGCACTGGCCATCTCTAAGGTAAACAAAACAGAGCAAGGGCAGCATTTTTAGAACATCTTGTAGCCAGACAAATGTTTCCAAAGAAATCGATAGCTGAGGGCTGCATTTAAAGACAATTATTTCAGAAAGTACACAAGCAAAGACTAATGATTTTCAGCAAACATTCATAAGAGTACAAGAACTAAGAGGCCTTCCCAAGAAAGGGCAGCAGGGTTCAAGGCAAAAACTGGAAGAACAGCAAAATAAGACTGCTGAGAAAATTCAAGATGCACTGAACATCATTAAGAAACAGATCTTAGCAAAACCCTTATAATATTTTTGATCATGACTCTGTGGCTACATTAAAAAATGTTTCACTTTGTATACTTTGGATCCCAGTGGCTGCCAATATTGGGGTATCATCCTTGCTTTCCCTCCATTATTGTATGGTGACAACACAGAGAATAAAAAAGAAACAAAGAAAACCTCCAACCTCTCCTTAAAATATCCCAGAGCTCAGGAAATTTAGCATCCACTCCACTCTCTACCCCAAATCTTCACCCATCTAAGACCCATGGGCATTTACTACTTTTAACACCAGATAGGGATTTTTTTAGTGTACATTTAGAGTATTTACTGCCCCTTTCTAATGAGTTTCAAGAACACCCTGACATGATGCATCACATTTAACTAAATGTTCACCATTTGAGAATGTACAGCCCTACAGACCAGGAAACCATGATTTATCCAATCAGTCTTAGAAGTGATAGTCTACATGACAGAAAGAATCCTGTCTTAATTTGGACACATCATTATAGTGATTTACCTTCTGATATTTTTAGTTACTTTCTGCCAATTTTTGTTTATTAGGACATTTATAGATACATCCCTTGAGATCCACTCTTTCCAATGCCCTATCCTCTGCAGTTCTACCTCCCAAAAACCTATACTGACTTTAGTCAATCAATGAAATCATCCATAGATGAAGGCTAAGCTGTCTTAATTCAGACAGGTCCCTAAAGCTGAAGTCTGATTGCATGAGGGAAAAAGCCTTCAGTCATTAAAAAGAGGCTTCATTCACATTGAAACCTTAACAACGGTTTCCTCATTGTGTCTTCCCTAAGATGGAATTCGTATCTCTCCTATCCCTCATGACATAGCTACTTTTTTTTTGTCTGATTTATTTATTGGCACACAATAGGTACCCAATAAAAATTTATTTAAATACATTAATAAATTGGCTATTTAATGAATTAAAGAATGGAAGAAAACAAGGAACCATAAAATTACTTTCTGTAGCAGTGATGAAATGCCGTGACCAGAAACGATTTATGGAAGAAAGAGTTTATTTTGGCTTACAGCTCCAGAAGAGAATCCGTAATGGTGGGGCAGGGCATGGCAACAAGCAACCAGGAACTGGAACAAGAAGCTAAGAAAACGCATCTCAAAGAAAGAAAGCAGTGAAAATAACAGGAAGTAGAGTGAGCAAATAAACCCTCCACCTTCCCCCAGGGACATCCTTCCTCCACCTCCCAAAGGGTTTTCCATGTTCCTAAACAGCACCACCAATAAGAAACAATTGTTCCAACAGTTGAGGAGGGGGAGTTTTTGGGAGAGGGAACATTTCTTATTCAAGCCATCACAAAGGACAACAGAGAGACAGAAAGGAGGGAGGGAAGGTAAGAGCCAGAAGGTCCCCTAAAATGTAGGAAAGAAAAAAAACAAGTGTGAGTAACCCCCCTCCCACCTTTGTAACCTATTGTGATGTACAGTGCATTTAAGGGGACTGCACAGCCACTGTGAAATACACCTGAGACAGGACTTGAACTCTCCTGATTGTGCTAATAGTACAATAACAATCTTCAGTCTTCTTTGATTGACATGTTCTTTGGAAGCTTATGTCTAAAGCTTCTGATGTAATACAGAAACAGGCCTCTGAAGGAGAAAATTGATCTCTGTGTATTAATTGGTGAGCTACTATCTCTTTGCATTGACATCTCCCACTGGCATTTTGACTAGCAATTTCTTCTGTCGATTTAACATGCAAATCCTCTGTAATCAGGGACATGTTATACCCTGGAACAAATTCCATGAGTCTTCGAAGCTAGAGAGACCGTGCTTCTGTTCCTTCACATTGGCTCTCCAATGGTGAGCATGCATGACTGCCAGGCTGATTTCCTATGCCTCCTCAGAGACAGTGAGGAGCATACAAATGCTTTGGCATGTGTTTGGTTTTCAGCTCCCTCCAAGTACATAAGCATTATTCTAAAAGTAAGCCCTATTTCTGTTAGTATCATCATTATTAGCATTATTGTCTCGATCACTCTTCACAGTCCCTTCTGGAGAGGTTCCTTTATACTGAGAAAGATTAATCCCCCCAAATTAAGCTTGATCAATATATTTAGTGAGGCATGAACACTATGATTAGTATTTGATTAAAATTCTTATCTTCATTGAATTTAAACAGTAAATATATTGAAAGGGATTCTTGATTGTCTACCTAATCACCATATCTCTTCTCCTGGGCTCAAAGAACCTCATTTTTCAAATATTGTGATGAATTATATGACACTATAAATTATTGTCCATACAAACTTTTGATGAATAGATAACGCTGATTTTATTCTCAAACTATTAACTTAGTGATGGTAGAACTTATGAAAAACTCCCCAACTTTATTTTTACTTTTATATGTTTTAATAAACAGACCACTATGGAGTGGTTAAAATGTATTTTACAGTCACTTTTAAGGTTAGACATTATTTTTTGCTATGGTATATTTTTATGTTTTACAACTTTAATTAAATTTCTGATTTCACTCTGAAATAATGCAATATAAGACAGTATAAAATCCATTTTAATCACTAAATTTGTAGATATTTTGTGACTTTTCAGAGCTTATTACTCCAAGAGACTGATAACGGAGGGCAAATGTTAACAACCTGCACTTTGTCAAGGTCCAAGATGCACCCTGAAGGATCCTTTTTCCACAACCCAACATCAGCTGTTCACAGTCAAGAGTTTTATCGGGGGCTGGAGAGTTACTCAACGTGGAGAACACTAGTTGGGGGAAGCAGGGAGAACTGAGTTTTATAAAATCCCTCAAATCCATGTCATGCCAGGAGTGCTAGCATCTGCCTTAGACAAGAGGGGGTGACCCAATATCCAAGAGTGCTCTCAATCTTCCCAAACATATATTGGCAAGCATATGCCTTCACATGTACACATGAAAACCCATGCTTCTGCATAGGTGTGTATACATACACACAAACACAATCTTCAATAATAGTTATAGAAGAAAATTCTTGCCAGGTTTTCTTAAAATGGTCATCCTTAAAGTTAAACCCAACACTTACTCTATGCACCTTGACCTGGTGTGTGATGTTTCTTGGTTAACTGGGATCAGTGCACAGCAAAGTGTCCCTGATGGGGTCTGAGAGCTGCTCTATAGGTAACTGAGGCTTCTAGGGCAGGGAGAGTCAGTTTCTCTTATGCATGTAGGTAGACCCTAGTAGGTCTACCATGTTCCAATGAGTATCCCCGTTTTTATGAGTGTAAGAGACGCAGAGAGATGACTCAGTGGGTTAAAAAGAAAATGATACAAAGTTGGTAGAAGGGAATGAGGCAAGGGTTGGATGTATGAGTAGTTGGGAGGAAGAAAGGGGGTAAAGATGATCAAAATATAATGCATATATGCAAAAATAGTACACTTTTAAAAACTCAAAGCAATCAGCTCCATGGATCCAACCTCACTTACATCTCAAGTGTAATAAAGAACATTAAAATAGACACATTACACATTTATGGTCATGTTAATGACCATGGGATATAAAACAAGCTTAGCTTACCTGAAGAGATAACACATTCCAATTGTTTGGGAAAACATATCTCATGTTAATTATTGATATCTCATTATCATTATAATGTAAAATATATACAAGTACCATCGTTATATGCTTGCCCAAAATCTCTCTGTAGTTCGGTTTTAACATGTCATGTACGTAGCAAATTTAGTAACCAAATCAACCATATAATTGTAAAATTATTTGATTTCTATTTTAGATACTGTACCAAAAAACCCACTTTTATATCACATACATTATTGTATAGGTAGAAACATGAAGAGTAGATAATTAAGTGTGTACAATGGTATGGAAAACACATACAAACATCAACTTGAGTGAGAGAAGGGGCCTGACATGGCAGATGTTAATTTTCTGGACTGTTCTATATGAGACCTTTGTAAGATGTCTGGTGAGGTAATGATAGCAAAGGCCTGAAGAGACTAGCTGAGTCACAGCTACAGGGAACTGTAAGTAGCAACAGGCCAGGCAGGTAAGCGCTCTGGCAAATTGAAGGAATGGAGAGCTGACCAATGTGTCTGCCCCCGGGAAGCAGGGAACATATTAGGAGAAGTGTTCTTCAACCAGTCGGCCAGGAGAGTGCTTCATGGGCTTCTCTGCTTATAACTGGCCCAGGAAGGAGGGGAAGTCAGTGCAGCCTAAAGACTCCTGTGGAGTGAAAACTTAGAGTTATTTTCTTCTCCTGTGGTAAACAAAAACCTAAAGGCAGTGCCTAATGACTCCAAGTCCCCTCCTGTGTCTCCCTCAGTGTGTGACCTGCCTGAGGCACTGAAACTCTCTTAGGCTTTAAGCTATCACAAGGTAGAGTACATTTTTTTTCAGATTCTAGCACTGATTTTACAGAGATTAAAACACAAAATACTCCTTCCCCTCTTCCCCGTCTATTCTATAGCCTGTTCAGTAAAAGCCATCACCTGTGAATTGTTTCTCCAATTTCTACATTAGAATGCTTTTCAGCCTTACAGGAGTAAGGATATAAGTAAGGAGTAAAATACACCTGTGCAGACAAACCTCTTATTTGAAAAAGGAGTTGAGCACCTCTAGAGGGATTTTAGGACAAAGAATAACAACTTATTTTATTCAATATTAAACACAATTTTACCCAAACAAAGAAAAAAAAATTCTTGAAGAGAGGTGGGAAGACAGCTCAGTGAAAGATGCCCTTAGTGTTGAAGCAAGCCCAAAGACATGAGCTTGATTCACAGAACCCACACAAAAGTCAGGCTGAGCGGAGAACACTTATTACCATTCTTGTTGCAGAGGGGCAGAGAAAGGAAGATTTTAGAGGTAGATTCCTGGTCAGTCTGTTTATGTGAGGAATCTCCACTTTCAGATCCTGACTCAGAAAAGTAACTCAGAATACGGAAATAAAAATGAAGTTGACCATTGGTCATCATGTGTGTGTACAAAGATATACAGACACATATAAACAAGCACACACATGTACACATACATTATACATACATATACACATACACATATGCATATACACATACACACACATATATACTCACATATACATACATGTACAAACATAAACATATACATATAAACATTCACACATTCACACATACACACATATCCATCCATACACACACATACCATACATGAACATGTACACCATACATGAACACACATAAATGAACCCCCCCCAATTAATCATCTTCCCTGTGTTCTTCAATCTACATAGCCATCGGTCCTGAACACAACATGTTTAAAACAAAGATATTTGGTTCCTCAGACTCAACGAAGTTGAGTCCACTTCCTATGCTGACAGAGAACTCTGAGTTCAGAACTAGTCAGCATCAAAGCCCTTCTCAACCACAGGCTCTCCCACTAGTCTAGTGGCTTTCACTATTTGGAGAGAAATCATTTTCCTGAAAAACTTCAAGTTGAGCATCTTTCTCCCAGCGTGAGCTGCAGGCACCAACTGGCTCTGTGTCTGTATCCTAGCCAACATGTTTCCCAAAGGATATTCTTAATGTAGTCACCTCTGTACCCATAGTCAGAAGTCACTTCAAACACGTACAAGGAAGGTCATTAAGTGAGCTTAGAGCAGGAGACCTCTGTTCTGGCTGGCCAATACCAGCAGGGGCTTCTGAGTTTCCTTACAGTTCTCTCTCTCTCTCTCTCTCTCTCTCTCTCTCTCTCTCTCTCTCTCTCTCTCTCTCTCTCTCTCTCTCTCTCTCTCTCTCTCTCTCTCTCTCTGTCTCTCTCTGTCTCTCTCTCTGTCTCTCTGTCTCTGTCTCTCTGTCTCTGTCTCTGTCTCTCTCTGTCTCTCTCTCTCTCTCTCTCTCTCTCTCTTTAGAGATAACAGCAAGAACCCTACTACAGAACTATTCCCACCAAGGTTTGGCTAAAATTTACATATAAAGCTAAAGTTACTTTTGTTTTACATGTCTTTTATTGAGTTAGCTTAGGAGGTTCCCTGCTAACTGATTTCTTTTAAAACTGATCCTGACACTGTAAAGCAGTCATGAAATCTCCCAAAAGGGCAATGTTTTAACTGGGAATCCCTGGCCAGACGCCCCAGAATGAAGTGCAGAGTGACTAAGTGACTTCAGGACATCTGTTTAGTGGTGAGAAATGAAAAGGTGTTCATTCTCAGTGTGCTTAATAAATCCCAAAGGGTGACTGAAAGGACCATCTACAGTCAGCAAAGGAGCTGCAAAGCCAGAGGAAGCTCATATTTGACAGCAGTTACTCCTACAGAGAAAATGTGTTCCCTGGGGTTGACATGGAACTGCTGTCATTAGTGCCTGCGCTCTGGAAAGGAACACAGTAGGTAGAAGTGACAAACCACAGGACTCAAGAAGTACCTGCAGGCCCAGGAAGGAGAGTATGCATAAATTCTGCAGACCTAACCCAGAAATCTGCGACAGGGAAAGAATTACACAATCTGATTCATCACATAAGTATATGTTTATATATTCTCCCAAATTTAAGGCATTCTCAGCTTACTTTCACACATTTTACAAAAGCTCATCTGCAATCCCAGGACTCTTTGAAAGGTAGATGTATAATATAAACTAGAAAATTAAAGATGAAAGAACAAGGGCGATGAATTTTAACATTGGCTCAATCTCAAAGGCTGCATATAGGGTAACATATCCTATAATTAAGGATAATCAAAGAATATGCTAAAGGATATGCTACACCTTCATTTTCACCTCTTTTTTTCTTTTTTCTTCACTTTTTATTAAATTCTTTATTAATTACACTTTATTCACCTTATATACCCCTGTAGTTCCCTCCCTCCTCCCATCCCAATCCCTCCCTTTCTCCCCCCTCTGGACCCATGTCCCTCCCCAAGACCACCAATAGGGAAGGTTCTCTTTTCCTTCCCTCTAATCCCAGTTGATCAGGTCTCATCAGGAGTGGCTGCATTGTCTTCCTCTGTGGCCTGGCAAGGCTGTTCCCCCGTCAGGAGGAGGTGATCAAAAAGCAGGCCAATCAGTTCTTGTCAGAGACAGTCCCTGTTCCCATTACTATGGAACCCACATGGACACTGAACTGCCATGGGCCATACCTATGCAGGAGTTCTAAGTTTTCTCCATGCATGGCACCTGTTTAGACCATCAGTCTCAGAAAAGACCACTGTGCTCAGACCACTTGGTTCTGTTGCTCTTCTTGTGGAGTTCCTGTCCTCTCCAGCTCCCACTATTTCTCACTCCCCTCATAAGATTCCCTGCACTCTGCCCAAGTGTTGGCCATAAGTCTCAGCATCTGCTTCCATAGTCTGCAGGGCAGAGCCCTTCTGAAGCCCTCTGTGGCAGGCTCCTGACCCGTTCCCCACCCTCTCCTTCTTCCAATGCCCATCCCCTTTGCCCTTCTGGATAGGGATTGGGCATTTTAGCAAGAGTCCTCCCTCTTGATTACTTTTTTTAGGTGTACAGATTTTAGTAGGTTCATCCTATAGTATATGTCTATATGAGTGAGTATATACCGTGTGTGTCTTTCTGCTCTGGGATAGCTCACTCAGGATGATCCTTTCCAGTTCCCTCCATTTACCTGCATATTTCAAAAGCAATCTACAGATTAAATGCAATTCCCATCAAATTACTGACACAATTCTTTACAGACCTTGAAAGAAAAATTCTCCACTTCATATGGAACAACAAGAAAGCCAGAATTGCTAAAACAATCCTCTACAACAAAAGATCTTCTGGAGATATCTTCATCCCTGATCTCAAGCTGTACTATAGAACAACAATACTAAAACCTGCATGGTACTGGCATATGGTGGAGACGATGTGGAGAAAGGAGAATCCTCCTCCATTGCTGGTGGGAATGTAAACTTGTACAACCACTCTGGAAAGCAATTTGGCACTTTCTTAGACAATTAGGAATAGTGATTCCTCAAGATCCAGCTATACCACACCTAGGCATATATCCAAAAGATGCTCAAGTACAGAACAAGGACATTTGCTCAACTATGTTCGTGGCTGCTTTATTTGTAATAGCCAGAACCTGGAAACAACCCAGATGCCCCTCAGTTGAGGAATGGATACAGAAATTGTGGTACTTTTACACAATGGAATACTACTCAGCAATGAAAAATGAGGAAATCATGAAATTTGCAGGCAAATGGTGGGACCTGGAAACGATCATCCTGAGTGAGGTATCCCAAAAGCAGAAAGATACACATGGTATATACTCACTTATATAGACCTATAAGATAGGATAAACATACTGAAATCTATACACCTAAAGAAGATAAAGAAGAAGGAGGACCTGGGATAAGATGATCAATCCTCACTTAAAAGGACAAATGGGGTGGACATTGGATGTAGGAGAAAACAAGTAGCAGGACAAGAGCCTACCACAGAGGGCCCTGGAAAGACTCTACCTAGCAGTGTATCAAAACAAATATTAAGACACATAACCAACCCTTTGGCAGAGTGCAGGGAATCATATGAAAGAAGGGATAGTTAGCATGACCTGGAGAGTACAGGAGCTTTGCAAGGACCAAATATATCAGGGCACAGGGGTCTTTTATGAGACTGTTTCTCCAACCAAGGACCATGTATGGATATAACATAGAACCCCTGCTTGAATGTAGCAAATGGTAGCTCAATATCCAAGTGGGTACCGTAGTAAGGGGAACAGGGACTATTCTGGACATGAATGCAATGTCTGGCTCTTTGACCCCTTCGCCCCCCAAGGGAGGAGCAGCCTTGCTAGGCCACAGAAGAGGACATTACAGCTAGTCCTGAAGAGACCTGATAAGCTAGAGTTAGATGGAAGGGGAGGAGGTCTTCCCCTATCAGTGGACTTGGAAAGGGGCAGGGAGGAGATGAAGAAGGGATGGGGTATGGGGAGGGAATTCAGGAGGGGGCCACAGCTGGGATACAAAGTACATAACCTGTGATTAATATAAAATAAAAATATTAAAAAAGAAAATAATAAATAAACTTCTTACTCAAAAAAAAGAAGAGAAAAAAAGAAAAGAAAATAAACAGACTGGTGGGATCAATGGAATCAAATAGAAGACCCTGAAATAAATCCACACACTTATGGACACCTGAATTTTGACAAAGATGCCAAAACCATTCAATGGAAAAAAACCACATCTTTAACAAATGGTGCTGATATAACTGGATGTCTACATGTAGAAAAATGCAAATAGATCCATACATTTTCACCTCTTGATCAAGGAGTTCAGAGTACCCCTAGGTAGTAAAAACTACATCCTCACAGCTGTTTAGGTCTGAGTAACCAAGGCAACCCATTACAAAGCACCAGGATAAGACTATCAAGTTTGGAAGGGAATAAACAGAAGTAGCTTGATCTGCAGAAGAAAAGGAATATCTAGGAGGATGGAGGTTCTCAGAAAAAAAATAGAGATTAGAAAAATGAGTTGGAGAGGTTAGAGATTGGGAGCATGAAGCTTTAACAGAAATCTCAAGACTCAATGAACTTAGAAGAAATTGCAATTTTAATGTTAAAATATCTTAAGCAATTGGTTGTGCGAAGGAAAACAAAGAAGTGATTGGATTTCTGGAGAAAACAGCCAATATTTGGGCATTTTTATTAATAACTTATGTCAAGAAAATGAAATTCAACATTTTATATTTCTAGCTGGTGATAATTTGGTGTGGTAAAGAATCAAAATGGAGAGCAACCAGACAAATTGCATAAGTAGTTATTTAGACACATAAAGGAGTATAATTGAGTTAGAATTTAGGACCAAGAGTAATAGTAAAAGCTGTCCTTAATCCAATGGTCCTTGAGTCTCTACAAATTTCTTTTAGGAATATTCCTAAAAGAAAAAGTTAACATAAATAGAAATATATTTACCTTAAAAAAGGAGATAGAAATGGATATAGAAAACAATTACTTCCTTGCAAACTATTCATAATTACAACAAATTGCTCTCCTGTCCCACAGAAGGCCTCCATATGGGAAGAATATGTAGAAATAACAGCAAGGTAATTTGATTTGCTATATGTAAACAATCTAGAAAATAAGAAAAACAATACTAGAATATCTACTGAAAGGGGTCATAAGGTTTATTTATTTTTTTCATCCCTAGACAGACTTGAGGAAACTATGGTCCCTTTCTCCTGGAGCTTACACATTTGCTGTTTGTTCTTATCAAGCATCCTTACAGAGATGGTTGAATTGTGTTTGATCGTGATGAGACCATTTTGTGAAGTTTGTATATTTTTATACATTTAGCTTTTGCGTCCTGGACCCATATATCTTTCGATCTTTACCCAGTTGCAAATAGGTAAGGTTCAAAAAACAATCCAAAAAATACAATTCAAAATTACTCACATGTTTGGAGTGATTTCTTTGGACAAAGTAGTATTATAGCACCACACTTCTAATCACACAACCAAATCTTTGTAGGCAACCCAACAGTACAGGTAGCCCTCAACTTAAAATGAAATCCCAATAAATAAAGACACCATTAAGCTAAAGATATTGCAAATTAAAAACTGCATGAAACTCATTTTAGCCTCCGAACCATCAGCTTCTTACCACAGAGTAAAGAGCTGCGATTGTGACGGCCCAACACTCCATGAGAATGCCATAATGAGCACATTGCTAGACCAGGAAAAGCTCAAATTTATAAATTAGAAGTATTATTTCCACTGAAATATTGCAAAGGCACACATTCGTAAGACTAACCATGGTACCTGGGAACTCTGTGTATATCTGGAACTCTCTATATGATACTCATAGGTGGATTAGCTTTTAGATTTTACCAAGCTCCAAGTTCTAGGTCCTGTACCTTCATCCTTTTACTCTTTCTCTGACAATCCTTCCACTTGTTTTTTCTAGACTTGGCAATGTCTTCTGGCTCTTCACAAGGATCACAAATGTCTCCATTTTATAGAGTACTTGGTATAAGCTACGATGTTTGGGCTTCACACAGATACTTTTAATATATTGTTCATATATTCTTATCATAGCGACTTCCTTCTACCAAGCTTCCTGGCAGCAAATTTCTGAAACCTTCAGAGTGAACTGTAGTCATACCTATATATTTTTCTCACACATGCTGCTAACACCTCTTTACTGAATGCAGCTGCTACGCTGCCTAATGTTCCTTTATTTGATGCCAACTGTTTTATGGGCTTTGAGCAGGAGGCTCAGGTAAATAGCCCTTAGTGTAGCATTTAATCAAGGATGAATGGTTGGGTAAACCTCAAGATTTTGTTCACCTCAGGTGAAATAATTCTGAGCAGTGTTCTACAGAACATCAAGAGTGCCTCATAATAACCCTGCAATGATTTCCTTAACACTCTGGCCTCACTTTCTGGGGCACCTTGTTCCTGTACCATGGAAAATAGAAATTTTTACCCCACTTGCCACCTCCCGTTGAACTGTCAGGAGATAAGGTACCTTCTTCTCCTTACATAAGCATTAAAAAATAATATACTTTGCTTTTTTAGTAACATTTTAAAAATACACTTTAACATTTGAGTTAAAACAAACAATTTTGGACTCCATATATACAGTGTATCCACAAGCAATGATGCAGTCACACCCTTGGGAAAGTGATTTTTTTTTCTCAAATAAAGCATGCCCAGATTGGAAAGTTTAAATGGCTTGTTGTTCCTAGCAGCTCTAGAAGTAAGATTTCTTGGAGAATGATGTGTGAGTCCCTGGTCTCGGATAGGAGGGTTTGGCCATAGAAACACCTTGTTTAAGCAGTGAGAGCTATCCTTTCTGCTTGTGAGGAAATGCAAACATATTATTTCTGTTTTTATTGTTGTTTGTTTGTTTGTTTGGCTCTTGATCATGTTACGAGACACCTGTGCTGTGTAAAATGTACTCTCTTGCATATTATGTAAGTCAAATAACACTTTGATCTGGCTTTGGAGAAACGCTGGTGTTTGGAAGCACTGATTAATTTCACGACTGATATTAGACCACAGAAACCACCCACTTCTGGGTATCTTTCCTGACATTCCAGACAGTGAGGAATTCTGAAATAACTCAAGACCAGGTAAAGTGGGCTTACCCGAATCATCATGACAGAACATCTGATATCATGAATTGTGTCATAGATCTTCTTTGAGCTGTCCACAAACTGATTATCATCTAGCACAGTCAGCGAATTCTTGCTTAAGGCATCCAAGGCAGCATTCACTTGTGTCACAAACTCTGGAATCACTATGAAAATAAGTAAAAAAGAGATTATATCCTTTGTATTTCTGGATTTCTGTAGTTTCCAAGAAATGCAGAATTGTATTTTATATGAGTATCTCTTTGCTGGATTTCTTAATATTTTTAATACAGTGACTCAAACATTATGGAAGAGCTATTGTGACCTCTGGAAAATAAAAGCAATCAAAGACAATGAGAAGCAGAGTTATGGAAATATAAAATATGCTCTTTTCCTTTATGCTGTGCTCCTCCTGAACAAGCTTGAGAGTATTTCTCATTTCTAAAACTATTGAATATGAATCAAGAAATTGAAATGTTGAGTTGATGTGGAAAATAGTTGAAATAACGACCGTGAAGGTATTTAAAGAAAGAAAACACCTGGCTGGCAACTTGTCTCAGCAGGTAAAGTACTTGCTGCCAGTCCTGAGAAGCTGAATTTGATATTTGAGAATTTGATATCTCCAAGGTGGAAGGAGACAACCGAACTCCTCCAGACTGTCTTCTGAGCTCCACCTGTACACTGTGGTGTGCTCATGTGCTCACATGTAGGTCAATGCAATTAAAAACTAAAGGCACTCACAACGTTTCAGAGTTGCTAAATAGAAGATATTTAGCGATAGATACAGATTTTATCTTATAAGAACAATCAAAGTGTTATGAAAGTTTTTTTGGGTAAAATTTTCTCTGTAATCAAATTAATAGAAAGAACTTGACAGCATCTTATCCACCCAAGCTCAGAAAGAATCTTCTTACCTCAATCTATGGATGACTGTTGTTGTTTTCAAGTTAAGACAGTAAAATAAGTATGAAGTAAAAAAAAAACAAAAAACAACTTCTCTAAGTTTAAGTTTAAATTAAATGGGGCTGGAGAACTGGCTCAGCAGTTAGGAACAAGTACTGGTTTTATTTTATTTTATTTTATTTTCAGTAGATCTGGATTTGATTATCAACACTCACATTAGGCAGCTCAAAAATACTTGTAACTCTATCCTCAGGGATATGAGACCTCTGGACTCTGCAAGCCTTCTTGCTGGTAGCATCTTGAGGTGACTCAATGCATATATTATTATGCCAAGAGACAGGAAATGTGAGAGACCTAGCCAGACCCACTCTTGAGATAACCTCCTTAGTGGCCAGATCCATTAATGAGAATATTAACGGACAAAAATCTGTTTATGAGTATAGTATTGATCTGTTGAAGACTCCTTCGCTATCTGTCTTTTAATAGCTCTTCATAGGGATTAGGTTTCAACAAAGTTTTGGAAGGTCCAGCCATAAACAAACCATATCAATGTTCCACCTTTTGCCCAGTCACCCACTAAAAGCAAACAGGTAAACAAATAATAAACCAAGTGTTTCCTCTGACCTCTTCATGATCTCTATCCCAATATCATCCAATTATCATCTTAAATCTATTGCCAACTTGTACCGCTGCTGCCTCTAGACATCATCATCTATTACTTGAGCACATTTTATGGTCCTGTTTCTGTGTGTATCATCCTCATTTCTTAGGCTAACCAGTCTTGTTCATGAAGCAACTTCCTACTCTAAAGAAAGAGAGGGGTGCCACAAGATCACCAGCCAGTGAACTGTCCCACAAGTGAGTTACTGTGGTTTTAAGTTTCCAACGATTTCTTGGAACCTTTTCTTGTTCGTATCCCAGCTACCTACCCCGGCATATCCTATGTACATTTTTAGTGAGCTGAGTAGTTGATGAAGTGAATGAATAAAATAAGCAAAATCCAAGCAAAAGTATTAGACAAAATATTGACTACTCTGCTTCCATTTCTAAGTGATTTAGGTTCATTTCAGAGGGACATCGAAATTTATTTGTAGAGGCTTCTAGAAACATTCAAATATACTAAATGAGTGAATTTTAATTATTTGTTATTCATTAATTCATTCATTCATTTTAGAGTGTTGACAGAAATGGAAACTCAATAAATAAAAGTCTATTTCATACCCCCTTCAAATTCTAGTTGTGAACATAAACCACCCACCCAAGTCATTACTGTAAACAAAGAAAGCAAATGGCTTCTAGCTCCTTTAGTATCCTTTTGTCCACCCTAAATACACAGAGTAGCAAGCAACATGTGCTCAAAAGCTGTTACTGCCTGTTGAAAAAATTACCCAACTCTTCTCACTCAAAACTATTTAACCAACATGAAGCAACAAATTAGGTCTTGACTGACACTTTCAAACTGTTATCATCTTTCTAAAAGCAAAGTTGACCCTATCATCTCTCTTTCTGTTTTGGAAGACCAGATGGGAACTTCAACTTTCCCATAGTACAACATGCATTTTATTTCATTAAACCTCGTCTGTGTCTGAGCTTTTCTTAGACAAGAGTCATGTGGTTGTTTTGATCTAACCAGGAATTATTGTTTTTAATATTTCCAAAAAATACAAAGTGAATATGGTATAATTAACTACTAAAAGATGTTTAGGAATATAAAAAAATCTATCTTAAAACCTTAATCTTAAACTGGACACTGCAGCCAGTCCTGATGAGCTAAGCTAGGGTCAGAGGGAAGGGGAGGAGTACCTTCCCTATCAGACTTAGAGGGGGGCAGTGAGGAGCAGAGGGAGGGAGGCTGGAATTGGGAGGGCTTGAGGGAGGCAGCTACAGCTAGACTACAAAGTAAATAAACTGTAATTAATATAAAAAATAAAAAATTAATTAAATAATAAAATGAAATAAAAACTTTAATCTACCTGGGTTTTAACAAAATGTAGGTCTGGCAAGATGGCTCAGTGGGGAAGGGTACTTACTGTCAAGGAAGACCCCTGGAACCCACATGATGGAAATAATGTCTTTTGACCTTCACAAATCACATCACACTCAAATACACACAAAGCAAACAAAATAAAAAACGCATGCTTCTCAACCATTCATCAAAGAGAGATTTATGTTAAACAATTTCATTTTAATCAGTTGAAATGTTAAGATAGACTTCTGGCATTTGATGTGTGTACAGAAGCTAAGCAAGTAGGAGGACCCTGGGTAAGATGCTCAATCCTCATTCATAAAGGCAAATGGGATAGACATGGGATGAGGGAGAAAACAGGGAACAGAACAGGAGTCACCACAGAGGGCCTCTGAGAGAATCTACCCAGAGGGGTATTAAAGCAGAGGCTGAGACCCATAGCCAAACTTTGGGTAGAGTGCAAGGAATCTTATGAAAGAAGGGGGAGATGAAAAACCTGGGGGGGACAGAAGCGCCACAAAGAAAGCAACAGAACCAAGAAATCTGGGCCCAGGGGTCTTTTCTGAGACTGATACTCCAACCAAGGGCCATGCATGGAGATAACTTAGAATCCCTGCACAGATGCAGCCAATGGCAGCTCCATGTGGATTCCCTGATAATGGGAACAGACTGTCTCTGACTTGAAATCAGTGGCTGGTTCTGTGATCACCTCCATGTGAGGGGGAGCAGCCTTACCAGGCCACAGAGGAGGACAATACAGCTAGTCCTTATGAGACCTGATAGACTGGGGTCAGATGGAAGGGGAGGAGGACCTCCTCTATCAGTGGACTTGGGGAGGGGTATGGGATGAGGGAGAGAGGACAGGATTGGGAGGGAATGAATAATTTGTAACTTAAAAAAAAACAACCAAAAAATAAAAAGAAACTTGTTGTGTGGATTTGTAAAAGGTAGGTACATTTGGGACAATATCTTGCTTGCTTCAAACAAAGGATCTTGTCCATTTCATACACTGAATGTAAATCTGTATTGAACTCTTTTGGAAATCTGTGCTTTCTCTCTTCACTGTGTTCAGAATATACAAAATGACAGACAACCTTCATTGTGTGGAGATCAGAAGATAATCTCAGGTTTCCGTCTCTCTTATCATTTTTTTAATTTAAATTTTTATTTTTTATATTAATTGCAGTTTATTCATTTTGCATCCCATCTGTAACCCCCTCCCTCATTTCCTCCCAATCTCACCCTCCCTCCATTATCTCCTCCCATGCCCCACCCCAAGTCCACTGATAGCGGAGGTCCTCCTCCCCTTGCATCTGACCCTAGCCACTTTTTGTATAGTAGACAAACGAAGACAGTTACCTCTGACCTATGAACTTCCGGGGATTTTCTGGTCTCTGCCTCTCCTCTTTCCTCCAAGATACACAAGGACCTCTGGCTATTGTGTTGTGCCTTATTTGGGTACTACCTTTCTCCCAGCCCACTCTAAGTTCTTACTTAGCACCATGTAGAACATTTCACACGCATGTGTAATGTCATCCTCACAGAAACTTTACAAGTCGGGAACTATTATAACCCTGATTTAACTGATGAGGAAGCTGAGGTCATACAGCCAATCAGTGAAGGGCAGGTAAGTGAGACTCTGGAGCTTGCTCTCTGAACCCGAAACCTTCAGTGCCTCTTTTTAATAAGAAAAGTCCTTGAGGCTTCTAAACTACAATGCTCCTGGAAAAAGTAATGTTAATTTCCTCACAATGAGGTTAACAGACCTATGGAGCCAAATTCTGCTAAGCCTTGAGCCTCTCTCAAGTAGTAACCCAAGAATATTTTATCCCTTCTTAATCCCTGCTAAATTTATTATGTGCATTTGTAAGTAGGTGAAGGTACATAATTACTAATTAAATGGGTCAGAAATTAATTCAGACTTGTTATAAGGGATGTTTAGAAATGACATCACCAATCCATTTTGTCAATCACTTATAAACTCAGATTACAATATTTATAATTACACTGCTATCTTTGGAGTTTAGTGAACTACAGAATTTGGCCTTTGAAAATTCACATAGAGCTAAGCTGCTGTCTCATTATGCTCTGCTCCGCAGCTGAGGGTGGGGGTGATTTGTAACAGAAAGTACAACTAATCATAGAGTGGCTTCAACAATTACTTCATACCCTTCATTTACCTTTTATTCAACATGAAGATTATAGTTCATATTTCTTTAATATTTATGGATCCAATTGTTTGAAATCTCAAAAAATCACATAGGCTCCAGCTCCACAATGTGGGAAGATGTTACCCTTTTTCATGGGTTGTGTCATGGAGCTCTGACCAACTCTGACCACTTAGGACAGAGAGCACAGTTAACAGGAACAGCTTTTCTTCCCTTCTTACGAATTCTGCGTTTGTGTTTTAGGCAGCTGGACCATGCCCAAAAACTAGGAAGTAAAAGAAAGGGCTTCTAGACAAAGATTTTTAAGATTTTTAAGTGTGTGTGTGTGTGTGTGTGTGTGTGTGTGTGCGTGTGCGCACATGTGTGCTTATTGAGCATGGGTATCTATTTTGGCCCTTAGATTTCTAGTTGGTCGTCTGTAAGAGAAGTATACTCTTGAGAAGCCATCTCTCTATCCCAAGACATGGCATAATGTAGTTGATAATTATGCCCTTAGCTTCTCACAGAGATTCTTACTACATATAAAAATCTGATTACTTAATAGGCTGAGCATCTAGTTTGAATGCCCCCAATGATAGAAACTGACTCATTTTCTAAGCTTATGCTTTGAAATTTTTCATGCTTAAGACACATTAATATCAACAAATTCTTGAATTATTTTAGGGTATTTAAATGCCTCTGAATATTAAAAAAAACTTACCTATTTCAAACTTTCCTCACATCATGTTTTGATTTAAATCATAGCCATTGTTTAAATGATTTAAATCTTGGCATATTTAGAAGTTAAGAAGACGACAGCAACTGAGAATACATGCTCTTGCAGAAGACTTGAGTTCAGCTCCCAGCACCCTTGGTGGGCAGACCACAACCTCCTATAACTCCAGCCTCAGGAGACCGACTGTCCTCTTCAGGTCCCCACCCAGACCTGCATTATATGCACACACACAAACACAGACACACATGTACACACACAATTAAAATAAAAGAAATCTTTAAAAAGATGGACACATTTAAAAGGGGACCTCTGCCAAGGAATGGTTAGTGATTTTTCTGTATATCACTTGGTTTTAAGACCTAATAAGTTGCCCGCTAAACTTTTTCTGAGTCAAAGTTTTCTAACAGTTATTTTATTAATACCAACTCCTTTGCCTGCTAGAACTACTCTGAATGGAACAATTGAAGTTTTTATGAGATCGGATAACAAATCTTCAACATGATACCTAATGCTGCTCTTGGTATACAGGTCTCTGAGTTCTTCATCCCTGTGTTGTCACATCCAATAATCAGAGCAGAGGTGATATATGTGAACTAGCATTATAAACAGGTTAAAAAGGTATTGTAGTTTCCACCTTGGTCACTTTTTCCTTCATATCACGTGCTCTAGGGACTTTATTTCACCTTATAAACAGCTGGTGGAGAGGCTGATGCCACCAGGAAGTGGCATTGCTAGGAAAGAGCTAGCAAGCATGTAAATATTCAACCACCAGCTAGGAGAGTGGGTACTATCCTTTAGTAGTCTATATGCTAAAAGCAAGCCTAACCATGAATTACCCAACTAGCCTCCCCTGGGTTTCTGACATCCACAAAATGCACAAAACGGTCTTTGTTTTTTTAAGCATTATTTTTTTTTCACAGAGACTGACTGCTATGCTAAAAAACATGCTCCTTGAGGGAGCTTTGGTTAGTTTGTTCATCTAAAAGAGCAAATCATATTGCTCACCCTCCTGCATCTTGTTTCATTCAACTTAAAAATTTGTGATTTGTCTCTCATTGTGCACAGTATTATATTTTCAGCCTGACTGCTGTATACAATTCCATTGTACATGATACTACCATTCATCCATTTTGTGCAGCCATGAACACATTCATGCACGGACTAAGGAGATAGTTCTGTCAATAAAATACTTGCTGTGCAGACATGAGACCCTGAGTTCAATCCCAGTACACAGATACGAACATGAATTGAGTAGTGCAGGCTGTGACCACAGAGCTGGGGAAACAGTGGTTGTGGGAACCCCTGAGGCTTGTAGGCCAGTCGGCCTAAGTTATTCAGTGAGCTGCAGGCCCCAGTGAGATATCTCATCTCACTGAATAAACAATACTTGCTACGGTGAATGCCGCCTTACAAGTAACACCTGAGGCTCGTCTCTGGCTTCCAAACACAAGCACATATATCTCTGGCCCCCTCTCTATACACACAAACATACAAACACACATACACACAATAAATAAATAAATAAATATATATATATATATATATATATATATATATATATATATATATAAATGGTAAGTTGGCAGGCACATGGATATCTTTTTGAAGAACTTATCCTTGGCCACATTCTCCAGCTATATCATACCCTCAGTATTTGATGTGTCACCCACATTCCATCAATCTCTCTTTGACCATCATTTCCATCTGTAGTAGCACTTGATAGAATTTTACTGGTGAGGATCATAGATTGCTTTAATCTTTTCCATATTATTTGTACTTGATATTAGACTAAATTTCCCCCTCAGGACCCATCTCTACCATACTGTCTCATCAAGAAGAGCGGACAGTAGAGAGGATGCAAGAGGGGAGAGACTCTCCTTGTGTACAGCTCTGGCAGCTCTTTGGGACACAGAGTCAACTACTGGCAGCAGGAAGAGGAGCCGAAAAGAAAGGCGTTGATCAGAAACCAAAGCAGATAACATGGTGGAAGGATCTAGATTAGGAAGGGGAACTTTTCTAATATGTACTATTGAAGCCGCCTCTGCTGTGTTGCTGGGGATTCCTTGGGAGAAAATAGTCATTTACAGGTCTGTAAACTCTAGCTCTCTGTGCACAGTTATCTATGACAGAAAATAAAAATAGAGCCACCTTCCAACCCTGAGAATATTAATTTTCTGCCTATCATTCAAAATTAGATTCTATGTAAATTCATCTACCTAACTCTGCATGACCAACACCCTGAATCATGTCTTCAGCTGTGTTTAGAAAACCTGTCTTCTGGAGCTGCTAATGCCTCAGACATATATGCACTGAAGTTTTTCTCCATGCCTGGTTTGTTTCTGTGTGTGATTAATTTTACTTGCAATTTTTAAGTAATAAAGCTTAAAATAATTAGAAGAAAATGCTTCTGTCTCTAAATGTATTTGTTCTTGTGCCCGGCCTCTTTAAAGAGTTGTTAGAACATTTTTTTTTTCCGGGAAAACAATAGATATTGGACTTAGAATTTAAACATAGACACAGAAGTCGGAGTTTGTACCCATGAGCACAGCATTCAACTGACTAGATGTAAGATATGTATCCACAAAACTGCTCAGGATAAAGGGAAGAACTAAATATTCAAAATAGAAACGATGAGTTATAAAATATTAAGATATGTTAACCTTAGACTTTCCATGGGCAAAGTTGGTTACTGAAAAAAAATGAAAAAATACCTTAAAATTCTAAACAAAAGTTATTTTATATATGAAATTCCGTGTTCCATCAATCTATAAGTTGAGTGAGTGGCAGGCATATTTAAGGTATATCTGGACAGCCAGTGATTTCCATGAACTTAGCTTAATAGTGATTTCCATGAACTCACTATTAAGAAGACACATGGATGGTTTACCGTTATAACAAGAGTCAAGACAACATTGGTGTAACAAGACAGTGGAATTAAAATAATGTGAAAATATTGTATGTGTGTTGAAATGGTGTGACAATAAATAATTATGGAGCACTTTTTTGCAGTTATGGTTCTCACTATGGAAGCAGCATTGTTTATTTTATCTATGTATCTATCTTTCTATCTACCTTTCTATCATCTATCTATATGCCTACACACACACATATATATGTATGTATGTATATATATATATGTATGTGTGTGTATGTATGTATATATATATTCTTCTCTCATATATTACATCCTGATCACAGTTTTCCCTCCTTTCTCTGCTCTCAGTCCCTCCCTGCTGCCAACCATTTGGCCCATATTCACTCTTCCCCCATTTCCCTTCAGAAAAGAGCAGGCCTCCTGGTATCAACCAAACATGGCATAACAAGTTACAACAAGACTAGGAACATCCCTCATATCAAGTCTGGGTGAGGCATCCCAGTATGAAGAAAAGGGTCCTAAATGCAAAAGGGTCTCTGTTTCTTTTCCTCCCATTGTTAGGATTCTCACAAGAACACCAAGGTACACAACCTAGGTCAGACTCTTACAGCCCCCCTGATTGCCACTTCATTCTCTGTGAGCTCCCATGAGTCCTGGTTAATTGCTTATGTGGGCCATGTTGAGGGGCAGCATAGTTATAGAAAAAATAAAATGAGACAAAAAAAAATCCCATGAATGTGGATTGCAATGGGGCTGCCATCTTGACTCACAGATTTATATTCTGATTCCATTATCTGCTGTTTTAAGATTGAAAAGGAAAAAGGACAGCACACCTTGCTCTGCTTATTTTCACATACACTTTGAAAAGAAAGTCTCTCCTAGCAGAGAAAGGAACAAGGGAACTAAGAATACAAAGCAGAGATATGGGAGATAAGTTTCCTTAATAATAATTTTGCCCATTTTTTAACTTTTGTAAGAATGCTGTGATTTAAAACAGCATTATAAACAGATAAAACTGCAGAAAGAAGCACATTCATGGCCTAAAACAAAACTCAAATGAAGACATGCTATATTTTGGAATGTCAAGGTATGAATGATTCCATCATCATGCTGTGGTATGAAGCCACTGGTCACCTTAAATTTGCAGTTAAGAAGCTGAAAGCAATGAACATGGCTGGTGTTGTTTCCTCCGTTTTATTCCGTGCAGAACCTCAGCAATGGAATGGTGCTGCCTATCTTGAGGTCAGAGCTTCCCAACTCAGTCATATTTCTTCAGAAAGTCTGTACAGACATGCCTAGGGTTGTTCTAGGTGTTACTAAATTAGGCCAAGTTGATAGTCAAGGCTACTAATCACAAGAATCTAACGTGACCTGCGTTTTGGTAAAACTAGACACCAGCCCTTATTCATCGGCGGAGTTCCCTGCTTCACTGACAGCATACACTCTGTACAGTAGAAATGTAGATGAACTAAATAGCAAGTGTTTCCAAGCTTTGCATTTTGAAAAACTTAAACATGCATTTGCTGTATAGTGTTCATCCTTGAAAGCTAAAGGATCCAGTATCTGATATTAGACTTACTGTATAAGATATATAATAACATGATACTTCAATTCTACCTTATATATTTTATTCTTTAAGAACATTCCATTACTTTTAAATGGATCCTAATGTCTCTGTGAAACATGGAGTAAATCTCACTGATGACTGTGATTACATTTTCTAAATTAATAGTTATATCCTATACTTCATTATTACTTGTTCTATGCAGAGGTACAAGACTAAGAATTTTAAAGAACAAGTTCATTTTTCTTGAATCTGATCTTCATTTATCTTAAATCTTTGTACAACTATAATCAATATTTAAAACTTCAGGGAACCTAAATTTATATGACTTAAAAAACCCAAATATGTTTAATTCATAGGCATTGTTCTAGAAAGCAGAGGAGAAATTGACTGTAAGTTTTTGATTAAGACACTGATGCAGTTCTTTTACTAATACTAGTTGAATACATTAAAATAACCCTCACATTCCATTCACAGCAACTGAAAAAATGCCGTTTTAAATAAGTATTTATCTCATAATTTCAGAAAAAAAACAGTTAAATGGTTGCATGTTTGTGATGATTTGTTAACCATGGAAATGGAGATTTGAGTTCTATATTTTTTTTCTGATTCCAAAACTGAATTTGAACAACTTAAAAACTATAGCCTCAAATTATTTTGAAACAAGGCTAATAGATTAGGAGTCAGTTGTGAATCAAAACTGGGGACAAAAGCATAATTTTATGAAGTCCTAGTATCAGGGCACAGAAATTAAGAGGAAGACTGATTTCTTGCATTTTTGGCAAACAATGAAGTGCTGAGTTGCTTGGATGGCATTCTCCACTGAAAAGAAGCTTCCAGCTTAGAGAGATGTTTATTAAGAGAAGGCTGTAGGGCTGGAGAAATGGCTGGTGGGAAAGCAGCCAGCACATGCTGCACGCTGCTCTTTCTTACAAGAGGACCCGAGTTTGGTTCTCAGCACCCACATGAGGTGGCTCACAACTGCCTGTAATTCCAACTCCAGATGGTCTGATACCTTCTGCTGGTTTCCATGGAGAGTTACACTCATGTGCACATATGCACACATCACATAATTTAAATAAAAATTAAGCCCTTAAAACATACAAAGAGAAATCTGAATAGCCTTTTCTTAAGCATGTGCATTGAGAAAACCCGATGTGTCATTTTTATTTGTTACAAATATTAATGGTTGCTGTATGTGGAGGGCACCATCTTCTTTGATGGATGCCTTAGGGGACATAGTTTAGAAGAAGACAGGAATTGTAGGGAAAGAAAGGGGAGCAGCAGTGATCGATGGGTATAAATATAATCACAACACAATTCAAATAAGTGAAGAACCGATAAAGAACAAGCAGGCTAAGGGACATCAACTATAGACCTCTAAATTAGGGTTGCATCTGGCTTACCATACTCTGTTTTCAAATTATATGTTGGGGTTGATCTGGATTTACTATATTGATTGCTTGCCACTCCCCCTCCCCCCAAGATCCTTATTGTCCTATGAGCAAATTCTTATGTATCCAAAATGATGTGTGACCCTTGCCTCCCAAATTATCCCTGTTTGGCTAACAATATCACCTACAGCCTGGGAGGGGCAGAGAGAGAGATAAATGGAGTGAGAAGTTTCACTGGCATATGGGGTCACAGAAGACCATGAGTAGAAGAGAGGAAAGAGGAAGAAAGGAGTGGATTGCCATGGGTTAGTGTAGCCAGGATCAGCTTTGCTCTGAGCAGTGGCCTGATAGAGCAGAAGCAACCCAAGAGGAACGTGCACAAGTATTTTTGGAGATTTTGGATGGGAAGCAGAGAAGCTAGCTTAGAGAGCCATTACCTGCCCATCTGCAGAGCGCTAAGACTTGTATTAAATCTATCATGTCTCTGTGTCTTTTATTTATAAAACAGTGGGTTAAGGAATAATTGATGCCGTATTAATAACCAGCATTAATTAATATTAATAGAATAAATAATTTATTTAAAATATGCCTTAATAATTATATGACTCCACATTAAATATTAGTAATTCCACAACAACTATGTTGGAGCACTTTACACACAGTGTAAATGTTTACAAGGGCATATTGTAACTTTTCTGCTTTAGCTAGTGATGCTACTTTTACATGTTTTATTTCTGTATTATACATTCTACAGTGCTACTGCTTTCATTTAACAATATTATTGATTAATTCACCGTGAAAGAAGATACAAACATTAGTCTTCACAAGTACAATTAAAGAAGACACTAAAGCAATATTCATAAGACTGTGTATTAATCACATTTCTGTTACTGTGAGACAAGGTACCTGGGTTAATTGATTTAAATCAGAAAAGGTGTGTTTTGCTTCACAGTTTCAAAATTTTGCTCCATAACTACTTGAGTCTGTTGTGCTTGGGTCTGTGACAAGTCATAAGAGGTATACTAAATTGTTTGCCTCATAGCAGTCAAGAAGCAAATGGGTGGACATGAAGAAGACAAAGTCTCAAGAGAACCTTCCAAAGCGTATCTCCTATGATCTAATGACCACTCACTAGGCCTCACTCTTAAAGCAGTATACCACTTTCCAATTGAGCCAACAAGGACCAAGGTTTTAGTATGTGGGATTTGTAGGATATTATATATTCAAAGAACAGAAGATTATTTGTAATATCTTCATGTATGTGTGTTTTGCCTACAGGCACATCTACACACTGGTTGTGTGCCTTGTGCCTACATAGGCCTGAAGAGGGCGGTTCCCTATGGCTAGACTTATAGATAGTTCTGAGTTACCATGTGGATGCTGGTAATGGAACAAGAATCCTTTGGAAGAGCAGCCAGAGCTCTTAACTGCTGAACTATCTCTCCAGACCCCAGAAGATTCTTTTGTTTAGACAATGTCAGGACCAGCTTCACAGAATTAAAATCCTAGAAGTACAAGAGGGCTCCTTTGTATATGTTTCTTATATGAAGTAGTAATTAAACTTAGAGGTTTCTCCTATTTAATAAAAAATATATGAATTATCTCAGCATAACTTGATTATAAATAAAATATCAATTATTTGAAATTAATGTCAATGGTGAGTCACATCTTAAAGAATGACTGCACGGAACTCCAAGACATTAGAACTTTCATTTATTTTAGATACTAAGTGTGGAGAGGGTAAATAATATATTTTGTAAAAAAAATAATTTGTCTTGTTTTAAGTTTTTGTTTTTGTTGTTGTTGTTTTGGGAGAGTCTCATTAGCACAGGAAAGTCTAAAACTTTCTAGGAAGTTCAGATACAGTTGTGTATGCCAAAAACATCATAATTTGAATGTAAATAATTAATAAAAGCCATTTTGTACTCAAGTTCGATTCTAAGATTTGCGTCATTTCTTTCCCCTTCCTACTGATAAGCCTCTCTATGGATGGATTTCTTTCACTTACTGTATCTCCATGAGAGATTATATTTCCCTTTAATCACACCAGAATAAAGAAAATAAATCATACCAAAAATGTTGTTCAAAAGGCAACATGAGGGGCTGGAGAGATGAATCAGTGGTTAACAGTATTGGCTGTTCTTTCAGAGGACCCTGGTTTAAGCCCCAACACCCACATGGCAGCCCACAACTTCCTGGTCTGTAACTCAAATTCCAATGGACCTGACTCTCTCTCTTTCTCTCTCTCTCATATATGCCAAACAACAAATTACATAAAAATAATATATATTCACACATATATTTATAAAAAAGATAACTACATCACAACAGAGATGCTAGTCATTACTTTATTCCAGTTTATTCTTCCCTATGGCAAGTCTTTCTTATGAGTACAGAATGCGGTTACTTACTGTATGAGGGAATCTCTAGGGCTCACATGTGTTACATCCAAAGTTCATGGGTTAAAAGTACAATCTCACAGGAGCCTTCCCTGTGGTAGATCTCCAGCATGTCACAGAGATGCCCCCACCCACTGTGTCTGAGGAGGAAGAGGAAGGGAGGGTGGGACTGGGCGGAAGGAGGGAGGGGACTACAAATGGAATGTAAAATTAATAAGATATAAATGCATAACATGCAAAAAGCAATCTCCAAATATGTATGTTACTGGTACTTAGGGTGAGGTCTTCCGAAGATAGTCCAAAGTGGATGAACTTGAGAGGATAATCTCTAGGGCAGTATTTGTGGATATGGATGAAGAGGAAGCAAGGCCAATGCTAGCCCACATTCTTTCCCATTGTGATGACTTCTGGCATTGCTAGATGCAACGAGAAGGCTTTCACTAGATGTCAAATAGATGCTTCACAGTTAGAAATACATTGCTACTCTTTATGAGTTTCCCATTTTATATATTTTGCTATGCGTGTAGGCTAATGCAGAATGTTTTAGAGCTCTATCCCAGTTTTCATTCTGTATTACACTGCAGGAGTTCTCTGTTCTCACTAAAAAAGAAAAGGAAAGAAAGAAAAGAAACCCTCTCATACTATATATCCATCACTCTATTTGATGGCCAACCAAAGAAAGTAGTATGTATATACATGCAAATATATTTAATTTGTACTAATAAAGTATTTCATCAGTTTACAGCTTTATGCCTCGTATTAAACTTGGATTTCCCTTTCTGAAATTCTCCCTCTATAACTTCACCAGGAGTCAAGGTCATAGGGATTTTTGTGGAATCAGTTCCCTCTTCCTGTGCTGGGGTCACTCCACATGCGTTCAGTTCTCAAATCCACTGAAGTTCTGCTGCAGCCGTGGCTTCACCTCCACAGTGCATACGCGGTACATTCAGTGCATTGCTGATGTACAGAGCTCTGAAGCTAAGAGGATTAATTAGGATAAAACCCCAAATACTCAAAGCTACCACCAAATCCCCTGTATCAGCAAAAGTACGCAGGAAACCTTGCGTTGGAGGCAGACTGAGCCTCTCACAGAGCATTTTATCATTTCTACCCCTGAAAACTGACAAGTCATCATAAGGTTGTTCAGACAATGAAGAAAGTGTCTAAAAGCATGTCTGCTTTTCTTAATGTTAATGCTCTTGGAACTGTCTTCCGTCTGTTTATTAGGTGAAGGACGCCTTTCTCCTCTAGTGACCTAGAGATGCCCATATTCCTAGACATGAACTATGAGTTCTATCTCCAGTGGTCCATTTCTGCCTATCTGTATATTAATGTTTTTCTACTAGAGAAAAAATTATTTAAATATGTATTTGTTGATTGATATGTATAACTATCACTATTTTAAACATAGCAAAACCAAAGTTTTGTCTCTTTAAAGGGAAACACCTGTCATTCTATAGCTAACAAAACTTAGCTCACAAATACTTGCAAGGGTGATGAGTTGTCTTGTACATCCTGCCTTTCCAGATTAAAATCTTTTTGAAGATGAAATAAACACAAGCTTCACTATGGCATGGCCACAGATTTGGGGTTTAGTCACGTCTTATACGGTAACATGAGGCCTTCCTTAGTTACATAGAAGCTTGAATTTCTTGTCAGCTCTAGAATCCAGATGAGAAAAATGAAGCTACTTCTAGTGAAAGTTATTAAATTTTAGAGGTTTAAAATGAAAAATAAAAAAAGTAGAATTTAGACAGAAACTTCTCTCATTGTTGTAAAATGTCAGAAAGCCTGAAAGTCAGAGACTCTACCAGTTAGTGATTTTTAACAGTCCTTTCTTAATTTGTCCTGTAATTAATAGTATTTAACAGTAGAATTCGGATTTGACTATTAATGGGAAACTGAATCAAAGGATCCAGGATCTGGAATAAAGCTTCTTTTCAGTGCCATTCATTACTTTGGGGGACTAAACATCAACAATCCTGGTTTAAAAAAAAACGACCATTTCTAAGCCTTCTGAGATCATGTGACATTTTCTAGGAAATTAGACTTGCCTCAATTAACCATGACTGTAAGATCTTGTTGGCTTTTAACCAGATTTTTGGCAGTACTCCTGTATAATCCAATAACAATCATCATTTTATCCTTCTGAACCCTCCCTGCCATTAAGATACATTTTAATTTAATGTCCTCAATCTTATTCCCTTGCAGCACACTTGAAATATGGCTTTATTATCTAGTCATAATTAATTTGTCTGAAAAGATGTTTTGAGGGGGGTTTTCTGCTGACTTCCCATGAGAGGGTCTCAGAAGGCTATGCAAACGGGAAGGAGAGAGTAGCAGGGGGGAGGAGCCTCAAGGGACCACCAGCAAGGCTCCCCACACTCGGATGCTGCTTCATAGAAAGAAACACTTTGTCATTGGGTTTATATAGCTAGGTTCCATCTTAATAGAATAGAATGCTGTCTCTCTCTCACACACACACATGCATACATGAAGAAAATTTGAGAAGAGCTAACATAATAGTCATAGAAGTGGTGTACGAAATAGATTATTAAATTGAACAGGAAGTTCTTAGGCTACTGCTATGCTGGGCTGTTCATGAGGGGCTGAGCAATAGCAATAAAGAGGAGAAGCCAGTTGCCTTTAAGATACAGACTTCAGAGCTGATTACTACTCAAATGCAGAAGAGTAGGAAAGGGACTGCTGAAGATAATTACAGTATTGGTCCCAAACTGTAATAGGAAAAAAATATGAACCTGTATAAAGAAGCCAGACATGAAACAGAGATCTTTGAGAGTTTAGGTAACTTGAAGTTCCAGATATCCATCAGAAAGAAGACGTGTACAGAAGAAGAGAGAGAGGAAAGGAATTTGGGGCACAGTCAGTGACACAGATCAAATGAACTCTTGGTTGGAGATGGCATTTGAAGCCATGACATTAAGCCAAATTATGGAAATTTTAAAAATGTTCACACTAGGGGAAAATTTATAACAGTATGATTAACCAAGGTGACATGGATAAGACAGAGAGGGAGTTAACTCGCATTTAATCTATTCTATGCTTATTGCTTTGCTACTCTTCCCTGAAGTTTGAATGAGGAATCAGAACTAAACCATCTCTGTTAACAGGATTTTGCCAGCTTTTATGATCTTCATTATTCTAGCAAACACTTTAAATAATATGTATGAATTAATATATGTGCCACACGAAAAATGAATACGAAAATCAAATGGTTACTGAAATGAAGAACTGAAGTATTTGTTGACATTATTAAATTAACAGTCTTATCTCAATAAGGGATTTCTGCTTTCCATCATTCATTAAATGAAACTAAGTTCATTTAGTACATATAAGAACAACAAATCTTACTTAGACACTTGAAGAACTGGCTGAACTACTTAGTTACTGCCTGACTAATCTCTCTATAGACAGCAGTAGGAATTAGATTTGTACTAAGGGCTGAGTGTCAGGAATCTTTGCTACGTTTACAATGAAGCTAACTGTGACTAACAGACAAGATGGGGAACACAGCACACAATTAAAATACTGTGATTATAGATAGATACGGTTGTTGATTACACACATGGAGGGCCCTACAGAGAGAATTACTAGCAGAGATTATTTGCCACAAAGCAATGTCAGACTCTAACTTTCATATAAACAAACAAAAAGCCTTCAAGACCCACTCCCAACATGAGAAATCAAATCCAGATGTGTCTGACCCACAGGCCCCAAGGCTACAAATGTCAGGTTCTCTGTGGAGTGATTGTTGCTGTCACCTACAAATGGGCTCACTGCTGGCAAGGACAGCAGGTCACGTATCTCAGTTATTGCTCAGAAAATAACCTGTCAGCACATCACCTGGACACAGTGGACAAGATAATTGTCCCACGTTTTGTCAGTCAAAAAGTCCCAGGTGTCTGAGGAAGTAATAATGTGGGACATGATACATTCTTATTAAAATTATCTCTCTGTGCTCCTACTTTAGTAGGGAACACTCTGAAGGTGGTGGTGACATTTCACAACATTGACTGTTTCTTTCAAACCTTTCTTGCTGCGGGAGGTGTACACATAACTTGTCATTAATCATTAAGTCCGGTTAATGATTAAGCCATGAAAAAAAAAAACAGTACTAGGCACATACTAAGCATGTGCTTCTAATTCTAGCACTGGGAAGGGATGTGAAAGTGGATTCCTGGGGCTCTCTGGTCAGCCAGCCTAATCATCTTGGTGTGTCTCAAAATAAACAAAAATAAATAAATAAGTAAATAAATGAACAAACAAATAAATAAATAAAGGTAGACAGGAGGTAAGGAGTGACAGCCAAGGCGGTCCGCTGGCCTCCATACGCAAACTTACATTTACATACCTGTACCTACACATGCACAACCCTCCCCCACCAAAACACAACATATATAGCCAACACAGAGACTGCAAATTTCATTTCATTTTTTGTTTTATATTTCAACCAAAATTGAATAAGTAAGTAATACTGTGGACATAATTTCCAAGTCTATGAAGGTATATTCATTTACCTAGCAAGGGGATTAGCTCATTATTTTAAGACTTTATAAGGAATAATAACAACAACAACAAAAGAAGCAAGTAGATAAAATTGCCCTGTCAGGGCATACCAGGAATCTTACGGGATAGAGGCAAAACTGTATGACTCCTGTTGCACTTTTTCAGCTGTTGCTCAAATTTATCGTAGCCATAAAGAAACTGCAGTTTCAGGTTTATCACGGGATTAAAATGTCAGTGAGGTCTTCTAAACAAAAGTATGGTTTTACATTTCTTCTTCTGCATAATAGAGGTACTGAGCTCCATCATGTTACTATGGAAACATATGGCACTCTTTCTGTTTACCCTTAGATGTTTGGATAGTTAATGTTGGAATCCTAAAAGCTCATCTTGTTCACTGGTTTGTTTTGGAAAGTAGACAGAGTCATATGAGGCTTTAATCTGGGATAAGATTACCTGTGTAGATTTCAAAATCCTACTTCATGATAAGTTGTGGCACTTTAGAAAATATTGGCTAAGTATTTCACTTCTTCCAAGCTTTAAAATAAAAGTCATAAGACAAGATATCTGATTGATAATAAATTAAAAAGTATAAATATTGAGGGAGTTACAGTTTAAAAACTTGATGCATCAAATTGAAATCTGAGACTTGGGCACTTTATTCTTGCTTTGATGAAAAATATTCAGGAAAATACTAGCAAGTGAGTCTTGGGAGATTGCTCAATAGGTGAAGAGTTCTTGCAAAAACATGAGCAGAATTTGGCTTCAAGTACAAAATAAAGGACAGATAAACACAGCGTCCTGCCTTTAACATCAGTACTCAGTAAATGCTAAGCCAAGACAGAAATTTTCAGAGAAGGATGCCTAGCTAAACCACATGAACCAGGGTTCAAGTGTGAGAGCCTGCCTAATTGTGTAAGTGAAGAGCCTTATAAAAGTCATATATTGCCAACCTCTGGCCTCTTCTCCCTGTATGCACACACATTTGCACATATACTTTCAGATATGTCTGCACATACACAAAACTATATATATATATGTATATATATATATATACATATATTTCACATAAAAAGCACGGACTGACACTATATGTTCTTTGTTGTAAACATAACTCAGTAAATGCTACAGTGTTCACTGAGATGAAATTTTCATAAAATAAAATGTATGAGTACCTAGAGTCTGTGTTTTTCTCCATAACTTTATACTGCCTACTTAAAACACAGCCATAAGGGATAGGAGATGGAGAGAATTTAATCCTACATAATTAGTAAAGTAAAATAATTCCTATAAGATCCAGCTTTTAGATAAAACCAAAGTAATTTAAAATAATTTCTGGGAAACGATGGAAGCAGAGAACAATATAAAACAGGCTCAGAATACAGTTAGACATGTAACTTGAAATTTGTTTTTATATTGAAATTTAGACTTTACATCTGGCCCAAATTATGCTTTCTCCTGTCTCCTTCATTCATGAAATCATTCTTCTCTCTCATCCCAATGTCTTCTAACTCATATTTACAAAGAGATTCCAGTATCTTCAGCCTCCAAATCAAGATGCTTTCAGCAGCCTGAAGAGTATACCAAGATCTAAGTGACTTCAAAAAGAGATGTTTCTTATTGTCTGATGTAATATTCAGGCAATCACTGTGGATCCTGCAGCTCAGCAATATCAACAGAGATCCAGGCTCTTTGTCTGTGTACACTTGGAAGTCCTCTTAGTGTTGGCTTTTGTCCTTAGGCTTATCACTGCATGGCTGCAAAGCAGTTACTGCAGCCAAGCTTCAAGTCTGCACATAGCCAAAAGCAGGAGGGAAGGACACAGTGAGTAGACCAGTCAGCATCCTCTTGTTTATCCAGGAAGGAAAAATCCCCAGTATCTCATCTTTATTCTCTGTTATCCAGCTAAGGCTATCATGACTACAACGTGCAGCAAGGCAAAGCGAGAGCTAAGACTTTGAAAATGATATAAGCAGATTAAGAATTTGGGTGGCTTAGGAGCCCAAAACAATGAATTCCCTTTCATATCCAAATGCTCATCATGTGTTTATAGTACTTTTAATGGACTACACATCATCAAGTAAGTCAGTCCACAGTAGCAATAGTAATCCAAAAGCAAGAGAAAATCTGGCAATGCAATATCAGCCAATAATGAGGCATCTATAAGAGCAGTCTTACATGTCATGTCAAAGCAGGATTTTTTTTTCACTTAAAACAATGACATTGTTAGGCTTGTTATTTGAAAGATGAGATTTTACAAGTGAAGTGACATTAAGATTCTACTGTTTCCATGAGCTGCAGTTAGTGAAGTGTTTCAAGAAAGGAGACATTTCCCTCTGCTCCCACAGATTTATTTGTATAAATTACAAGATGTGAAATTGAGATTTAGGTAACTGTGGAGTACTCTGAGGGCAATGAGGGCATGGCTAAAAATAAGTGAAACTACTTTTAACTCTGAGCCAAATATTTGATGGTTATAACTTCTCAGAGAAAGACAATTTGAGCAGTGGCATATATTATTTTTGAGTTAAATTGACATTGCACCAATTATGTCATAAGATAGATATTTTCTTGTGAAATTCTAAACAAAATGGGGGCATTGAGGGATGTAATTCAGGTAGCATTACTTATGTTAATGTTGTTTGGTTTTGTTACTGTTTTACCAAATGAATAAGTGTTAAAGCACTATTGTTTTTCCACATCAGCTTCTGGACTAGAAAGCTGTGTTGAACACACTAGGCCACATAGGAAGAGAAAACTTGAGCTATCACAGCTAGTAAGGGTATTGCTTTAACATCTGGTGCATGTCTCTTAAAAATGTGCTAAAAATCAACATCACTTGTTCTCTTGCAACATTTTCTCATTTCCTGCTGCTGGATTTTGGGAAGAGAGAAGATAAAGATGACTTTGCAAGGAGTGCTTGGAGCCCAAGATTTATGCAGAAAGGACACTTTGGTTCTCATCCATATCTTCCATTTGGGGGCCACTGATGGTGTGAGCACCCAGGTCTAGTATCTGGCAGAGGGTGAGGGGGTGACTGTGCAGCATGTGAGAAGAGATGAATATGACAGCAGTGTACACACTGAACTTCAGATGTTAGGCAGTGAATCAGGTTTGACAGCAAACACCGAATTTCTCTCTAATCAGCAGCTTCAGTAAATTTTAATAAACTGTGTGTTAATTAACTCTGCTAGAGGCTTCCCTCTCCCCTACTCGCTCCATTTGGTTCATTATTACATAAGTGTGACTATCATACAAGCAATGGTGTGAAAAAGCCCACTGCCTAAAGGGTGTTCTGATAGTGAACTCTGAACAGTGCAGTTTTATAAAACAGTAAGGTTGGAGGGAAGACATGCAAAGCTAAGTCTTTAATCTCTTCTTTTTTCTTTAATATTTTTTCTTTAATGATTTATTTATTTTTTTATCAATCACAGGTTAGGTACTTTGCATCCCAGGCGTAGCCTCCTCCCTCATTCCCTCCCACCCTCCCACTCCCTCCCTCATCTCCCTCCTCCCGGACCCCTCCAAGTCCACCAACAGGGGACGACCTCCTCCCCTTCCATCCAACCCCAGCTCATCCTGTCTCCTCAGGGCTGGCTGCAATGTCCTCCCCTGGGATCTAGCCAGTCTGTCACTACCTGGCATGTATGGGGGAGGGTCAAAGAGTCAGCCAT
>CM053756.1:39218510-39261618 GCA_028658305.1 Pachyuromys duprasi | reverse complement strand
TTTGTCAAAAATCAAGTTTCCATAGGTGTGTGGGTTCATTTCTGGGTCTTCTATTCGGTTCCATTTATAAAACAGTAAGGTTGGAGGGAAGACATGCAAAGCTAAGTCTTTAATCTCTTCTTTTTTCTTTAATATTTTTATTGTTATCATTTATTAGTTTATTCAGTCTGTATCCTTGCTGTATCCCCCTTCCTCATCTCCTTCCAATCCCATCCTCCCTCCTCCTCTCCTCCTATGCCCCTCCCCTAGTCCACTGATAGGGGAGGTCCTCTACTCCTTCTATTTCAGGTCTCATCAGGACTTCTTGCCTTCCTCTGTGGCCTGGCAAGGCTGCACCCCCACCCCCAGGGGAAGGGGATCAGAGAGCCTGCCAATGAGTTCATGCCAGAGAAAGTCCCTGCTCCCCTTACTAGGGGACCTACCTGGAGACTATGGGCTATATCTGAGCTGTGGTTTTAGGTCCTCCCCATGCATTGTTCTTGGTTGGGGTATCAGTCTCTGCAGGACCCCCAGGGCTCAGGTTTTTTTATTTTTGGCTCTGTTGGTCTCCCCTCCAGGTCTTTCTAACTTTCATAAGATTAACTGCACTCTGCCTAAAGTTTGGCAATGAGTCTCAGCCTCTGCTTCAATACCTCAGTCAGTAGAGTCTTTCAGAGGCTGTCTGTGGTAGGCTCCTGTCCTGTTCCCTCTCTTCTCTGGCTTCCAATGTAATTTGCATTTGTCCTTCTGAATGAAGATTGAGCATCTTCCCTAGGGACTTCCTTGTTTAGCTTCTTTAGGGGTGTAGATTTTAGTATATTTATCCTATATTATATGGCTAATATCCACTTATAAGTGAGTATATACTATGTGTGTCTTTTTGCTTCTGGGTTTAAACAGTTCTTTTAATTTAAGATAAATGGTGCCTTAGTTAGGGTTATTGTTGCTATGATAAAACACCATGACCAAAGGCAACTTTGGGAAGAAAGGTTTTATTTGGCTTATGATTCCACATCACTGTTCATCATCAAAGGAAGTCAGGAGAGGAACTCAAGCAGGGCAGAAACTTGGAGGCAGGAGCTGATGCAGAGGGGTGCTACTTACTGGCTTGATCTCCATGGCTTGCTCAGGCTGCTTTCTCCTAGAATCTAGAACCACAGATCCAGAGACAGTTTCACCCACAATGGGTGGGGCCTTCCCCCATCAGTCACTAATTAAGAATATGTCCTACAGGCTTGCCTTTACCGCAGTCTAATGAAGGCATTTTCTCATTTGAGATTCTTTCTTCTCAGATGACCCTACCTTGTGTTAGACTTATTAGAAGCCAACAATGAAGTCATTACAACTGATGACTTGACAACATGCTCAATACGGTACAATGCACACTTACATGTATATTTTGTGTATATATCTATGTCCAAAAGTAAAATATACCAGAAGATTTGATACAGCATTTTCAGTGACTCTTTCAACATTTAACCTTTGTATTATCCATAAACCGTTGCTTTTAGTTCTGAATTTCTTTTCAGGACATCATCACCTTTTCTCTTCTGTGGATATGTTCCAAGGTGATAATAAATGTCCCTTGTTATTCAAGCTGAAGTTAACATGCCTTCTGTCCTTTCAATGGTAGTTACGTACAGAAATATTCAAGTGCTATAGACTTGGACTTCTTTCAAAGGACTTTGCATTGATCTACAAAAGCAAGAAGACACAGGAACCTCCATTTTTCTCTATGGCTGTGGATTACTCCTTAAGAGTATCATGCATGAGACACCAAGTATAAAAATATTAATGAAGCCATAACTATAAAAGACATTGAATCAAGAGAATAAAACTGACAAAGCTATAGAGATGTTAAGTAAAAGAGAAGATTCAGATCAATATATTAAGAGATGAAAAGGAGGCCATTACAACCGATACCAAGGAAATACAAATGATCAATAAAGGTTACATTGGCTGTTTATACCAATATGAATAGTAGGGATAACTTTCCATGTGTTGGGCACAGACTCCTAGTATCACCCACCCCTAGAGACCTCTGGCAATCTAGAATATGATGGTGTCCAGGCTAACCCCGTTGGGCACTTAGGGATCCAGGCAACACTCCTAGACTCCCCTAATGTCCCCTAAGGAAGGGACATTCCCAGCCCCTGAGGCAGGAGAGTGGCCTGTCTCCACTTCACAAAAAAAAAAAAATCCCTTGAGGGAATGAGGGGGCTACAAAGTAAATAACCTGTGATTAATATTAAAAAATAAAAAATATTTAAAAAATCCCAACAATCCCTGAGTTGGCCTCAAGACTAGGTCATACAATAGCTCCAATCCCAGGTCACCCTGGAAAGCTCCACCCACCCACCACCGTCCACTCTAGAAGCCCTATATAAACCCTCTCTTCTGTCCACTTTTCTGTTGCTTCTTGTACCCTCCTGCTTTTGTTTTTGTTTTTTTTGCAACAAATCTGTCTTCTGTGAGTTTTGTGTGTATTCCTTGGCTCCTGACTGCCAGGATAACTTTCTATGTGGTAACACTCATAGGTTATAGTGACTAGTCATAGTCCAACAAACCTGATAACTTAGAAGAAATGGATAAATTTCTAGACATGTACACCTTAGTAAGACTGAATAATAAGGAAATAGAAAACCTGAACAGGTCAAAACATATTGAGATTGAACCAAGAATAAAAGTCTCTTGGCAAGAGAAACTAGTGACAAGATGGCTTCTAAATCACTAAATATTTAAGTACAAGTCATATACGTTATTCTTATAATACAACAAATAACTGATTTAGGAGAAATACTTATCAATTTATTTTAAAATAACACCAAAACATTAATACCCCCAAAAGATAAGCCCTACTTCATCCCCCACTACAAAACTACCAGACAATGAACTTGATGAACCTAGATTAAAATCATAATGCAAGCTAATCAAACCCAAAGTATGTTATACTTTTCACCACATGAAAGGAGGAAATATCCTTAAGATACAAGGATAGTTCAACATATGTAAACCAAAAAACATGGTATGACATGAACATCAACATAAACTTAGGACAAAAGTGCATAAGCATTTCAGCAAGTGCAGAAAAGGAGTATGCTAAAACAATGATAAAGGTGAGCATAAATGAAAGAGTGATGATTTTCAACAACAAGGTGAAAAAATATCTCCATAGCAAAAGCAATCTGACAAGTTTGTGAATGAAATTAAGACACATATACACGCATATACACACACCACTCATTCAATATTTGTCAAAATTTGGAAGAGCCAGTATGATTAAAATGTCCATACTACACAAAGTGATGGCCACTATCAAACACTAATGTCAAAGAATTTCAAAACTCACAAATAATGTTTTAAAAATGACAGAAAAATCTTCAACAGAAAATTACTTTGAACAACAAAGAACAAACCATGAAGTCTTTCACTGCCTAAATTTAAAGTATGCTAAAAATATCTAGCAATCCAAACAACATTTACTGTATTTAAAAACAGACACATGTACTAACAGACAGCATTTACAGCCAACTGACTTTCTATCAAAGCTACAAAGAATATGAATTGAAGGAAAGAGTTATTTGAATAAATGTTATAGGTAACTTTCTAGATCTATGAAGAGGAATAAATCTAGAGGTCCATATTTTATAAGCTACAAAAATAACCAAACTCTGGATGGATTAGAGAACTAATGAAAGGCCTTAAACTTGGAAATTACTTGTAAAAAGAGAAACACAATCCTCAGAATACCGGAGCCTGCAAAAAGATTCTGATCAAGGAGCTGAAGTTAAAAGAAGAAAAGCAGAGCAGAACAACAAAATCTGTTGGATTCAAAGGCCTCTACATGGCAGAGGAAACTCACTCACTGCTGAATATAAGCAAACCTTTGCACACTGTATCTGACCAGGGAGTTAAATCCACCTCTGTAACAAAATTTAAAATATTGCTAGAAACAGACAAAAAAATTAAAAAGATAAAATGCCTGTGGTGATTTGTATGAAAAGGCCCCCCATAGGTTCACATGGAGTAGCATTATTAGGTGTGGCCTTGTTCAAGTAGGTGTGGTCTAACTGGCAGAAGTGAGTCACTGTGGGCACAGTCTGAGGTTTCAGAGGCTCAAGCCCAGGCTCAGTGGCTCACAGTCTCCTCCTGCTGCCTGTGGATCAAAATGTAGACCTCTCAGATCCTTCTCCTGCACCACGCCTGCCTGCAAGCCACTATGCTCCCACCATGATGATAAGGGACTAAACCTCTAAAACTGGAAGCCAGCCACACTAAATGTTCTCTTTTATAATAGCTGGCGCGGTCATGGTGCCTTTTCACAGCAATAGAACCCCTAACTAAGACAGCACCTCAGTCTTAGAATCAGCAACAGACCCAAATAAACATTTCTCAAAAAAGTTTGATAAATACATAAAAAGTAAATAAAGGGGTTCAACATAACTAATTATTAGGGAAATCAAAAGTCAAATGAGAGAGGTAGGTATTACCCTGCTCTTCCGTAGCTTGACCAAAATGCATGAGATTCACTGTTCACATGTGGTATGTATGTACCATGTCACATGATTTATCCTGTAAGAAAGGGGTGAAGCCTGCCATTTATGAAGACACTGATAGATCTGGAGATTCTAGTTAGACAAACCAGACACGGTGTTAAGAGAGGCTTGACTTTGATCAGTTGTAGAAAATTGCTCATCAAACCTCGTTCTCACTGTATCAATACAATGGTTACCTGAAGGGACCAGAGCTATTGTGTGAGATACCAGTGTGGAGTTTAGGCAAATGATGACAAATAGGTGCGATGTTTCAGTCAGATGGGACCATTAGCATTGGAAGAGCTTTAACACAGTTGGTAGCTACAGATAATGATAATTGCACTATACATTTCCTAAGATTAGGAAAATGGATATCCAATGTTTCCACACGGAAGATACCATAAATATTTGAAGAGACATATATGATGCAAACATCATATAATGCATGCATGCATTATAAGATACATGGTGTCCTATGTGTATCTGAATGCATTTTGGTTTTGACTATCTGTTAAAAAAAAAAAAAACCTGACTGTAAAATTAAAAGAAAAACATTGCACCATGAGGTTTTTATCAGTAGGGGGTGTCGTTTCTTAAATCTCCAAGAGGCAGAAATGATAAAGAACAAAACAACAGTAAAGTACTACAGTAGTGTAGGGTTTAGGCACTCTAGAAACAATAAGGTCTAAAATTCAATGTCAAATATGTCAGGAGTAAATGCAGGAAAAAAGTATCTACCCAGAGTAATATAGGAGATTGGATAGGTACCATTTGTATGTCACTGCATAAAATTTGTGCTTTCAGAGTATCAGACAAAAGGTCATAAAATAACATTACCTTAATATTAGGAAAGGAAGCAAGGAAATATTTGTTAACCAAAGACATATTCAAAGAATTACCTCTATGCCACATTAAATAAAAGAAAGTTAATTTAAAGGATGCAGAGTGAGAAAATAAGATGGATATATATTTACTAAAAGGCCAAGAGTACTTTCCTTATCAAGAATGCTGGCTAGGGCTAGAGAGATGGTTCAGTGGGCTAAGAGCACGGGTTGGTCTAGCCGAGGATTGAGTTCCATTTTCCAGCACCATCTTGGTGTCTTACAACTGCCTGAAACTCTACTTCCTCCCACACGCACATGGTACGCAGAAACTCGCTCCGGTGAACACATAAAAATAGTTAATTAACAAGGTGAATAACTGAGAATAGACAAAGATTATATACAATGTGGAAGGGGAAAAAGGGAGAAATGAAGATACTTCCTAAAACTTGCCGTTGACATATGATGGCAGTCACTGTTAGAGCTGAATGGCAAAATTAACTAATCATTAAGACAACTGTGGTATTTCCATGGCTTAAAAATATCACCCTTCACCAAAATATTTATTAAGTAGCGTTCTGCTGCACTCTTGTGTGTGCTTGTATGCATGCCTAGGCAATGTCAGCCTCTCCTCCACCACTCTCCACCTTTTTCCCTTTTTGTTCTTCCTGAGAAAGTTATGAGTAATTTTCTCATTGCCCTCGTGTTTTATTGAAGATTCTGATGATTTCAGGGGGGGGGGGGAAATAAATGACAAACAATGAGGAGGATGGCTTCATCCCTCTATGGAGTGGCATATAAATCAGCTAGGCAGGGACTGAATTTTAGAAGAAGTCCTGCTAAGACTTGTGGGACTGTTCTTTCCTACAATATATCATCTCCCTGCATTTGCAAACAATCCTTTTAGATACAAGTTATTATCAATCAAAATGAGCTTCTTTTTCTGATTGGATTCCATATCAGTGTTAATGGTATCAACACGGCACTTTCAATCCTTGAGATAATTATTCTCTTACAGGATTTGGTGTTCGATTTTTGTTTGTTTTATTTTGATTTTACTTCCTTGCCTTGTTCCGGTCCATACAAGGTTTTTTACTAGAGCTTAATTATGTTTCTGGGCTAGGAAGGCAGCCAGCAAGGCCAAGGAACTCTTCTGTCTCTACCTGCTTCATTACTGAGTTAAAGGTGTGCAAGTGTGGGGATGTTGGGGGAGAGGACGGGGTCTCTGGTGGTTTGATGAGAAATGTTTCCCATGAGCTCAGGTAGCTGAGAATTTGTTTCCAATCAGTGGCACAGTCTTGGGAGCATCCCTTTGCTCGTGAGCTGGAACCATTAGGAAGGGTGTAGTAGTCTTGGGTCACTGGCGAGGCATGAAAAACATGACATCCCCAGCAGTATTTTGTGCTTTCTGTCATATCAACATTGTAAATGCTATTTTGTCTTTACTTTTTGAGGCAGGGTGTCAGGTAGCTCAGGCTGGCCTCCTGTTCCTTTTTCAGAATGCAGTCAATGATAACGTTAAATTTCAGATCCCAGCATCTATTACCTAAGTGGTGGGATTACAAACATATGGCACCAGGCCTATTTTTTAAATTTATTTTTATATTAATCAGAGGTTATGTACTTTGCATCCCAGCTGAAGCCCCCTCCCCCATCCCCTCCCACTCTCTCCATCCCTCCCTCATCTCCTCCCTGCCCCACTCCAAGTCCACTGATAGGGGAGGACCTCCTCCCCTTCCATCTGACCCTAGCTTATAAGGTCTCTTCAGGGCTGGCTGCAATGTCCTCTTCTGGGGTCTAGAAAGGCTGCTACTCCCTTGGGGTGGGGGGTGGGGTTGAAGAGCCAGCCATTGAGTTCATGACAGAAATAGCCCCTGTTCCCCTTACTAGGGTACCCCTTGGATACTGAGCTATCATGGGCTATATCCGAGTAGGGGTTCTAGGTTATATCCATACATGGTCCTTGGTTGGAGAAACAGTCTCATGAAAGACCCCTGTACCCTGATCTATTTGGTCTTTGTGGAGCTCTTGTCCTCTCCAAGTCTTACTAACTCCCCCTTCTTTCATGTGATTCCCTGCACTCTGCCGAAGCTTTGGTTGTGAGTCTTAACATCTGCTTTGATATATTGCTAGGTTGAGTCTTTCAGAGGCCATCTGTGGTAGGCTCTTGTCCTGTTGCTTGTTTTTTCCTACATTCAATGTCCATCCCATTTGTCTGTCTAAGTGAGGATTGATCATCTTACCCTGGGTCCTCTTTCTTGTTTATCTTCTTTAGGTGTATAGATTTCAGTATGTTTATCCTATCTTATAGGTCTATATAAGTGAGTATATACCATGTGTTTCTAAAGGATCTTCACCAACCCTACATCTGACAGAGAGCTAATATCCAGTATATATAAAGAACTCAAGAAGTTAAAAAACAACAAATCAAGTAATCCAATTTAAAAATGGGGTACAGAACTAAATAGAGAACTCTCTGTAGAGGATTGTAGAATGGCAGAAAAACACTTAAAGAAATGCTCAGTGCCCTTAGTTGTGAGGGAGATGCAAATCAAAACGACCCTGTCAGAATGGCTAAGATCAAAAACTCAAATGACAACACATGCTGGAGAGATTGTGGAGAAAGGGGAATCCTCCTCCACTGCTGGTAGAATGCAAACTTATACAACCACTCTGGAAATCAATTTGGCACTTTCTTAGACAAATAGGAATAGTGATTCCTCAAGATCCAGCTATACCACTCTTAGGCATATATCCAAAAGATGCTCAAGTACACAACAAGAACATTTGCTCAACCATGTTTGTAGCAGCTTTATTGGTAACAGCTAGAACCTGGAAACAACCACCCAGATGTCCCTCAGTTGAGGAATGGATACAGAAATCATGGTACTTTTACACAATGGAATACTACTCAGCAATTAAAAATGAGGAAATCATGAAATTTGCAGGCCAATGGTGGGACCTGGAAATGATCATCCTGAGTGAGGTATCCCAAAAGCCGAAAAAAGCACATGGTATATACCCAGGCCTATTTGTATGTGGTGCTGTGGATCACAGCTAAGGCTTTGAGCATAGAAGCAACATCTTTAATAACATAAGAGAAAGATGAAGCTATTGAAAGAATTTAATACCATAGTCAAATAAACCTACCCCAGTTGTATAAAGCAGGCAACCAGATCCTCATTTCAGTGTCCTGTAAGAGCCAGACTTATCTCTGTCACTAGGACAAAATACTTGAAGTGATAACTTATAAAGTGGAAAAGTTTATTTTTTGCTCAAATTTAGGTCCACGGTTGCCCAGCCCTGCTGCTTTGGGCGTGTGTTGACACAGCTCATCTTGCTGACAGTCTGTGCCAGAGGATTTTTTTTTTTTACCTCATGACAAGGAGGAAGCAAAGAGAAAAGGGGCCCCTATTACTTCCAACAAAAGCCTTGCTCAAGTAGCATATCTTAAGGTATTCCATGTCTGAAAGGTTCTATTCCTTCCCAACAGTACTGCAGGCTGTACTGCAGTAACATGGGGGCGAAGGAAGGCGCTCTTGATTAGAACTAGAATAGAGACCTCAGTTTCCAGCTGACAAGGATAAATGCTAACTTCTGAGTATATGCTATCACTTATATGGTTTAGTTTATCCATTTTGTTATTTAATAATTTATATAGATATAGAGAAATGTTTGAATTGCTCTCACAGACATCTGTAGAAGGATCTGTATAAAACAACCCTAGGACGTATCAAATACAAGGAAAAGGACAATGTTGGCAAGAAAAAAAAATTAAAAAAGCAACAAGGTGAAGCAGGCAATCCTCTTTTCTCACGTGGAGTTTGTGGTTAGCTAATTATGTTTATAAATCTTCTTTTGCTGTTATGTTCTTTCCACAATCTAAAATCATGTCAGTGAATTATAAGTTAAAATTTCCTTAAGTAGAAATATAATTAGCACAAAAGCTACCTAGATAGAATATATATGTATATATATTCTCTATATATATATTCTCTCTATATATATTCTATATATATGCATACACATATATTTTCTATCTAGGTATTCATATATATATATATATATATATATAATTTTTGCAATTTGATGGTGTGTCACTCTTTTCTCAGAATTTTCTTTGTAACAGTCTTCATGTTCCCAGAGCAGTCAGTTGGGATCTTCCTGTTTTATAAATAAATAAATGAAGGTCTAGGTAGGTTAAATGGTTAATCTAGAATTCTATACCACTTAAGGTTATTCTAAGTAAGGTTTCAGCCTCTTCCCTAAGGTCCTCCCTGTTGTTTAGCTTCTTTGGGATTATAGATTTTAGTATATTTATCCTATATTATATGTCTAATATCATCTTATAAGTGAGTGTATACCATATGTGTTTTTCTGCTTCTGGGTTACTTTACTCAGGTTGATCTTTTCTAGTTCCCATCATTTGCCTGCAAATTTCATGATTTCCTTATTTTTAATTGCTCAGTAGTATTCCATCATGTAAATGTACCACACTCACTCAGAAGGGCAAAAAGGATAAATATCAGAAGTAGGAGAAGATAAGTAACAGAATATGAGCCTTTTACAAGGAACGTCTGAAAGACTCTACCCACCAGGATATTGAAGGAGATACTGAGACTCATAGCCAAAATTTGGGCAGAGAGCAGGAAATGTTAGAGAAGAAGGAGATAGAAAGACCTGGAGGGGACAGGAACTCCACAAGGAGAACAACAGAGCAAAAACAAAACAAAACAAAACAAAACAAAAAAACAAAACTTAGGCCCGGGGCTCCTGCAAAGACCAATACTATAACCAAGGACTATGCATGGAGAGGACCTAGACCTCCTGCTCAGTGGAAGCCCAGAGGCTGCTCAGTTTCCAAATAGGTACCCTAGTAATGGGATCAGGGGATGTCTCTGACATGAATTCAGTGGCTGGCTCTTTCTTGAACCTCCCCTTGGGCCACAGAGGAAGACAATGCAGCCAGCTCTGATGAGACCGGATAGGCTAAGGTCAGATAGAAGGGGAGGAGGTCCTCCCCTATCAAGGGACTACAGAAAGGGCATGGGGAAGAAGAGGGAAGGTGGGTGGGACTCGAAGGAGATGGGGGGTGTCTGCACTAGAAATACACAGTGATTAAGTTGAAATTAATTAATTAATTTTTTAAAAGGTGACTCTAATAATACAGACAAGATGGCCTTAATCTACAAATTTTTACTTTGGTGTTTGTGTGTGAATAACCTCCTGAGTCTATTTACTGTTGCTCTTATATATAGGCAGGAGCTAGAAGCAGGCACTGGATCCCCCCACAGCTGGAGTTGGAGTTGGTTGTGAACCACCTGACAGAGGTGCTAAGAACTGAACGTGGGTCCTCTAGAAGAGCAATAAGCACTTTTAACCACTGAGTAATATCTCTTCAGCTTCCAATTTTTAATAAATAATAAAACAGCTACAAACCTATAGATTTTTCAGTGATGCTTTCTAAGTTTTCCAGGTTGCTTATCTTCATCTCCTGGTGTCCATCTGGTGACACACATAGCAGACGGACCAAGGAAGTGGGCCCTAACAACCGGAGTCCGTATTTTACAAGCCTACCTTCATTCGTACATGCAGATTCGGAAACTAAGGCTGTTCCTCGGGGACAAAGACATTCTAATGAGGTGTTTTGTAAGGTCCCACTGGTATGCTGAGATTTCTGGGGCTTTGGATTATCATTGTTTATTTTTAACAGCCATTTAATTTATAGTGTCTTCTGGTTAGTGCTGACGTAGGAAATGGAAGGACAGCCTCAGTGTCAACAGCACTAGTCAGTAATGTGTTTCATGTTCCGCTGCAGAGGGCTTAAGTGGATCTGTGATGGTACCAGGATTTACGGCTGTGCCTGATCTATTGTTTTAGTACTAAACCATGCTGCCTCCACTTAATAATAAAATAAGATTTAAAAGGCAAAACTCCATGGTTTCGTACCAGCATATGCAAGTGTAAAATTGAAAGGCCCAGCCGTAAAAGCACCTCACCATAACAACCGTGCAGTATTTACACTCTGCAAACTGTGTACTTGTCTGCCCTTGGCTGAAAGATTGCAACGTGGGCTTCAGCAGATTGTAGTGGAGTTCCAGAAATTAGAAGCTGGTGGCCTGTGAGTCTGGAAGCTGTGTACAAAAATATCTTTAAACAGTACTTACTGGAAAATGAATAGCTGTGACTTTAAGCAACGGCTAAGAACAAATACAAACAGGTTAAACTTGTCAGTTTTCAAATCCCAAGAGACCAAATGTATATATGTGATATTTGTAAGCAGAATAGAAATATGTAACAATAAAGTATGTAAAATTTGGGTAATTCTTCAATATTAATGTTGATGTACATGATTAAAAACCACTGAGCATATATGTACCAGCAAAAGTTGCAAGCTTTTTATCTGTTTATTTAATAGTAAATACACTAAAGATGTCCAGCTTATGTATGAATCTGACAGCTGAGTTAATAACTTGTGCAGAACACAACAGTGAGAAACTCATTATCTGCAATTAGTGAATACTTCCCATACACACAAATGGGTACACCTTGAAGCATGAAGAAGAGTCTTAAAACTAGAACTAGTTTGGTTTATTACTTCTGTCTGAGAAATGTTGCATATAATCTCTAGTAGTGAGGAATCTTGAGAAATAGTTCAGGTGGTAAGATGCTTGCCTTGCAAAACTGATCACTTAAGTTTGATCCCTGTAGTACACATTGAAAACAAGCCAGGTGTGGTGGCACATGTTGGTGAGTCTATCACTGAGAAGGCGGAGACAAGCTGATCCATGGGGCACCCCGGCCAGCCATCATAGGCTAATTGTCAAATTTTAGGCCACTGAGAGACCCTAAATCAAAAATAAAAGTTAAAAATGTAGATGGGCCCTAAGGGATGACCCCAAGGATGACCACTGGCATCCACATAGATGTGCACATATGTGCATGTGCACATAGGTATGTACATGTGTACACACAAGCATGTGCACCTCTACAAACAAAACTAAATATGTGTGTGAAATGAACTATTTGATGTCCGTCTTGTTCTTTTCTTATTTTTTTCTCTATAGTTAGCCTTAAGACCTGCTCAAAAAGAGGGAAAGCAAGCCTGGTGCTTGGAAGCTAACTGCTACCTAATTGTTGGCATGAACCTGGGGAGCAGAGCCTAGAGATGAGGCCGACTAGTACTAAAGTCTCACTCAATGGCTGCTTTTATTTGTGGCATCAGATTAATTTCTATTGTGAGGGCACTCCGAGGCAACGTCATATGAGGTTAAGCGCTATGTCGTCACAAGAGCAAGATCGTAAGTGTATACAGTCATTAGGACAACTCATGCTTGGAAGCATCGTTCTGGATAATAACGGGTCAGATGAAGGGTATTCTAAGTAAACCCATTTCTGTTTACTGCAGGAGGAAGGGCAACAAGAGCACATCCCAAAACCAGAGTCACTTTATGGAGGAACTGCAGTTACAAGATTCTTGTCTTTTACTTTGAGATCTCTCACAAGCTCTCAGAAATCTCACACATCTTCATCCATGGTCCACGTTTGGAAACCCCTCTACTCAGGTATTGTGAAAGTTATGGATGTTGGAGGAGAACCTACAACAAACACTTTACTAAACCAACATTTTTAAAATTGTACTTTTTAAATTAATTATACTTTGTTCACTTTGCATCACAGCTCTAGTCTCCTCCTTCATCCCCTACCAATCCCATCCTCTCTCCCTCTTCTCCACCCATGCCCCTCCCCAAGTCCAATGACAGAGGAGGTCCTCCGCCCCTTCCCTCTGACCCTATCTTATCAGGTCTCGTCAGGACTGGCTGCCTTGTCTTCCTCTGAGGCCTGGCAAGGCTGCTCACCCATTAGGGGAGGTGATCAAAGAGCCTGCCACTGAGTTCATGTCAGAAACTGTCCCTGTTCCTATTACTAGGAAACCCACTTAGAGTCTGAGCTGCCATGGGCTACACCTGTACAGAGGTTCTAGATTATCTCCATGCATGGTCCTTGGTTGGAGTATCAATCTCAGAAAAAACCCCTGTGGCCAGATTTTGTTTTATTCTGTTGTTCTCTTTGTGGAACTCCTATCCCCTCCAGGTCTGTCTATCTCCCCCCTTTTTCATAAGATTCCCTGCACTCTGCCCAAAGTTTGGCTATGAGTCTCAGCATCTGCTTTGATACCCTGCTGGGTACAGTTTTTCAGAGGCCCTCTGTGGTAGGTTCCTGTCATGTTCCCTGTTTTCTCTCTCTTCAGATGTCCATCCCATTTGCCTTTCTGAATGAAGACTGATCCTCTTACACAGGGTCCTCTTTCTTGCTTAGCATCTTTAGCTGTGCAATTTTAGTATGATTATCCTACATTATATGTATAATATCCGCTCCCATATGTGTTTTTCCTGCTTCTGATACCTCATTCAGGATGATCTTTTCTAGTTCCCACCATTTACCTACAAATTTCATGATTTTCTTGTTGTTAATTGCTGAGTAGTATTCCATTGTGTAAATGTATCATAATTTCTGTATCCATTTCTCAGTTTAGGGACATATAGGTTATTTTCAGCTTCTGGTTATGACAAATAAATCTCGCTATGAACATGGTTGAGCAGATACCCTTGTTGTATACTTAAGCATATTTTGGATATTTGCTTATGAGTGGTAAACCTGGATCTTGAGGAAGCACTATTCCTAATTTTCTGAGAAAGCGCCAGAGTGATATCCAAAGTGGTTGTAAAAGTTTACATTCCCACCAGCAATGGAGGAGGGTTCCCCTTTCTCCACATCCTCTCCAGCATGTGTTGTCACTTGAATTCTTGATCTTAGCCGTTCTGATGGGTATAAGGTGAACTCTCAGAGTCGTTTTGATTTGCATTTCCCTAATGACTAAGGATGTTGAACATTTCTTTAAGTGTTTCTCTTCAATTCTCTGTTTATTTCTCTACCTCATTTTTTAATTGAATCACTTGATTTGCTCCTTTTTAACTTGTTGAGTTCTTTATATATTCTGGATATTAGCCCTCTGTCAGACATAGGGTTGGTGAAGAACCTATCCCAGTCTGTAGGTTGTCATTTTGTTCTGATGACAGTGACTTTTGCTTTTCAGAAGCTTTTCAATTTCACCAGGTCCTATTCATTGATTGTTCATCTTAGAGCCTGTGCTGTTGGTGTTCTGTTCAGGAAATTGTCTCCTGTGCCAATGAGTTCAATACTCTTCCCCACTTTTTCTTCTAACAGATTTAGTATATCTGGTTTTGTGTTGAGGTCTTTGATCCACTTGGACTTTAGTTTTTTGCAGGATGATAAGTATGGGTCTATTTGCATTTTTCTACATATAGACATCCAGTTAGACCAGCACCACTTATTGAAGATGCTATCTTTTTTCCAATGTATGGTTTCAGCTTCTTTGTAAACATTCAAGTATTCGTATGTGTATGGGTTTATTTCTGGGGCTTCTATTTGATTCAATTGATCCATCATTCTGTTTCTATGCTGCTAATGTACATAAACCAGTATTTTTTTGTCTTTTAAATCTTGGCAAAAAATATTTTATTTTATTATTTTTTACATCCCAATTGCAGGTTCCTCTCCCTCCCCTCTTCCAAGCCCCTCCTCAACCTCTCTTCTATCCTTTAATCTGTTTTTCTCTGTTTCTACTCAGAAAAGGGCAGGCCTTTCGCAGAGATCTAGCAAATATGGCATACCCGTGTTGCAGGAAGACCAAGTACCTCCTGTCATATTAAGGCTGGATGGGGCAACCCAGTATGAGGATAAGGGTCACAAAAATAGGCAAAAGAGCCAGAGACAGTCACTGCTCTCACTGTCAGGAGTTCCACAAGAAGATCAAGCTACACAACTGTAACCTATATACAGAGAGACTAGGTCAGTCCCATGCAAGCTGCCTAAACCAGTATTTTTTTATAAATTATTCCTAAATATTTTCTCTTCTACACACAGATAAGTATAGTCCTCACACTCATCAAAGAAACTTCATTTTTCAACATTCAGAGACCATTGCAGAATAGCACGGACCCTCCAAATGTAGAATTATTGAGTACATTCCCGACACACACATCTATGATACTATTCTCACACCTAAGGCTTGGAGATCATTTCAAATGAAGGGGCAGAAATGTTGCATCCCAGCGGATTATGTTGTGTGTGACCTCTTGTCTCAGAGTACTGTCAGGAGCTTTAGCCGTGAAGTCTCACCAATATAACTGTCTAAATAAGAGATGAACAAGGACAACAATGGGCATGCCAAAGCAGACAAAGAAAGGTCCACAGGCCTCAACCACACACAGCAAAATTCAGGCAGCTAAGATTGCTGAGAATGGGAGAAATAAATTTGCCTAGGGATGAGTATGTCAATGGGTTATTCAATACCAAATGGTCAGCCCTGAAAACACACATGCAAGTGACATTAGACGGTTTAACAGGTTATATTTATATATTTGAGAACATGTTTATGCATGTATATATGTATACATATGTATATAACAAAAACTAATGACAAAAGAGCCCGTGAATTTGAAAGAAAGCAAGTGAAGGCTTGAAGGGAGGAAAGGAAAGGATGGAAACAAAAGTAAACTATTTTGTATAAAGGCATATTCAATTTTAAAATTATTCCACTCACTAGTAAAGATTTTCATACAAGCAGTTTGTATTATATCTATTATCTACCTGGATGGATGGATGGTTCCATTCATCAGTGTGTATTTATGCGCATGTGCACATGCACGCATGCATGCTTGTGTGTGTATACATAAGTCTGTGTACATGTGTGTATGTGCATGTGTGTTATGTGTACCCATGCCATGGAAATTGTGAAGAGGTCAGAGGACAGTGAGAGTTCCGTTTCTTTCCACAATGTGTATCTCTAGGGTGAAACTCTAGTCAAGTTTTGAGGTGAGCAATTAACTGAACTCCCTGAGCCATCTTGCTGGCCCTCTACAAACATTTTTATGTAATATTATAACTTCATCTCAAAAGAGATGATCAACTCTGATAATCATTAAAATTTATTCAGAGATGACACTTGACATCCTACACACAGGGTTGTTATTTTTCCCATTAGCTGTTATTTTCTTAAACTGACAAAAACTACACTTTAATTTGACTTAGAATGAAAATAAATGAAGCCTAATGTTGATTTCCATTTGCAAACTCTGAAACTTGTTGTTGAGTTCATAAAAAAAAAATCAAAAGGACTGCAATTTATTGATCTGAAGACCTGTGAGCTTCATTTTCAGTTCATTTCCTAAGAATTCGTTTCCTGACATTGCCAGAAGCATATCCTTTGCAAATACACAAATGGAAAACATTAGTTCTCTAAATAAGGTTCAGTTGCTGAAACTGAACGTCCTTGTCAAATGTGGCAAGAAATGCAGGCTGCTGTGCAGCTCCATTAAGCAGGCACTGTCTGCTGGGTTAAATGAGCCGGGTGCCACTGCCTCGGGCATGTCGGAAACACGGGGTGACTGGGTCTTTCAGCTGAATCCTGATCTGCAGGACCAGAGCCTCGTTCAAAGCAGGGTTTCCACGGGAGCAGGATGTTTAAATCATACTTTGTTTATACTGTAGGTGGCAGGGTTTTTATGCTTTAAACATCCTTCTATAACCCTGCATTTTCTTGCAAATAAAAATCTAAGGCACTTCATCCATCAGGTGATGTTTTACGAAAATATTCAGACGGTTCAGGAAAGAACAGTGAAGCCCTGATGGTTAGGTGCTTTACATTATTGTTATTAATTTCAAATACAGATGATTTGATCTCATTAAACTGCATGCTCCCCTTTTCTTTGCTCTTCAGATTCAATACTTTCTTAAATGAAAAAATAATTATTCATGACACTGAGGCAATAATTATAAACATTTTAAAATATGGAATTCACTCATAATGTCTGTGCTGCTAGGTAGGGTCCTGTTCAGAAAGTCTTTTCTGTGCTGTGGAAAGGACATATGACTATTGCTTTCCTATGTAGGCACAAATATCAAAATGACTCCCAATGCTCATTGCTATGCACATACATAAATGTACTTTTCAGTCCTCATCAGAGAAGCTTCTTCATGAAGTAGATGGCAAACAGTGCGATTGGTCAAGGTGCACAGGATGAGAAACTGAAGGATGTACATCCCTAATTGGGACTCAGGGGTTATTGCAAAACAAAAGAGTTTGATCCAGAGTTGGATCAAACTTACAAGGAAAGAGTATTTACCAGGCACAGCAGGGACTCAGCCGTGTCTGGGACAAAATGCACACAGCCTGCACAAACTCAAGATAAAGAAAATGTCAGTAAGGGGAGGGGAAGGAGGCATGATGCTCCTCTCCAAGCTAAGTAGCTATTGGCAGCTGAGTTTCTGTGAGAGAAAGAATGGGCTTCTCAGTCTTCTTAAAGATATGGTGCCTGGTTGACAGACCACACTTCATTGTAAGACCATATCATGATTCAAGAGTACGTGGGCAATGCAAATTGGGAGGGCAAAACAGAGCAACAACAAAAAGCAGTGGATACAAGTTGGATGTTTAGGGAAAAGGATGATCCTGGAGGTAGTTGGGAGAAGGGAAAATATGTCAAAATACTTGTATGAAATTCTCAAAGAACTAATACGAAAAGGAAATAAAAAATAAAGTAAAAGTCAGTTTATCCATATCAAGGTAAGAAATACCCAAATGTTTTTACTTCAAATAATTTTGACAAGACATTTATTTCTGAAATGATGTGAGTTTAGTCAATAATAACTAAAAATTAAAAAACAAACCCAACAAACACATAGTTTCATATAAAACACGCACAAAAAGTCTTGTCAAGTTCTTTATGAAATTGTGTATGTTACAGTCTCTACTGTGAGTTTTAATGGTATCACCATTCAAATTTTTTATATTTATACACATGAATTATTTAAGATATACTTTTTCATTTGTATTACCATGTTTTCAATACTCTTTTCTATGAATTAAATTGGGGCCTTGAGAGCTTGCACAGTGGTTTAAAACCATTTGCTGCTCTTCTAGAGGACTGCCATTCAAAGCTTGGTAACCATGTCAGGGAGTTCACAATTGCCTGTTTGTCCAGCTCCAGGGAATCCGACACCTTTTTCTGTCTTCTTTGGGTTTCTGAACACGTGTCATACACACACACACATACAATAAAAAACTTACATAAAGAGAAATCAGTATATGTCCGGAAAGACAAATTTCTTGGCTAGCCTTGGCAAAAATTAATTTATGCATATTTTAAACATAAAATTCATTTTTATCATTAACATCAAGCCTGTAAAGCCAAATAATTGCATGTGGCTTGAAGTTAATCTTGTTGGTAATTAAGGCTTAAAACTCCACTCTGCTTTCAATTAATTTTTTTGTGATTTTCACCTAATTATTGAAATGCTTCTCCTAGTATGACAGTGTGACAGCAATGTACACATACAGGGGTCATACTAACACCTTCTTATCTTGTTCCATCTCCAAGACTAGATCTCCACTTTGAAAAACAGAATTTAGGGACAATGTATCAACATATTGTTAACAAATTCTCTTCAAAGAATCTACTCCTGATTTTGTTTTTGTTTTTTTCATGTAAACCTCAGACACTAAATCTGAAGTAGTATTTTTCACGAGTTTACCAGATTTTAGTCTACGTACTACAACACATATTGAGTATCCTTTGAATGTCACTGTACTTCTTTTTCTTGGGCCTAGATTTGCCAATAATTAATAGAAAGAGAAGAGCTGTAAAGCTCAAGGAGGCTGACTCATGCAGACACTATACAGGAGCACTATACAGAGAGAGACTGGATTATTTAACACCTAATTTTTTTCAGCATTCTGTAACTATCCATGTCTGAACCCTCACCCGCCTATATTTGAGTAATTATGAAAGGTAACTTCTCTGCAAACTCAATAATTCTACCAAGTGTGTGTTTAAACTTTGGCACAGTTTCCTTTGAAATCTGTGCTGTGCTAAATTTAGAAATGTCCACAATGTGTCCCTCATGACCCATCTTTCCTTGGCTCGGACAGGGTAGCCTTTAAGTGAAATGCCTATTGTCTCCTCATTCCAGGCCGTATTCTAGCCAGATATTAATATTTATATACATTTAATTTTCCTGTATGTTCAGAATGAACTCAATCTTTTCCAAGATCAGCATCTCAAAAGCAAATAGGCTGACATTGAAACATAACCGAGAGAGAATGAATTGACAGAATCCCTGGAACCAAGTAGCTGCATGCCTTACCCTGTACAGAAATATTATGCACATATGCGCAAAGAAGGGTAGGTACTGTAGATCATGAAGGGTAAAATACTCTCTGCGGACTGGACACCTGAGCTCATGGAGAGCCACATTCGAAATTCTCCTTGCTAACAGAATGATCAGAATCAAGGTGCTCTCCTATCCTCTTAGGTCAGCGTCTCACTCAGCCATCACCAGAGAAGCTTCCCGCACCCCCTGCAATAGATGGGAACAGATAAAGAGCTGCACAAGATACAATGTGCACAGAGTAAGAGACCGTAGAACACTAAGTGCTAAATGGATGTCTTCATTGAATCCCTCCTCTCAGGTTCAAGGAACTATGCGGATCAGGAGGCAAAAAAGATTATAAGAGCCAGAGCAGCTGGATAACACCAAAGAAACTGTTTCCAGGCAAAACAGGGCGATGCCCCCATGAACTCATAACTGTGGCAGCATGCGCAAAGCTTGGCTAGGTTATAGCAAGATGGGATCTCACTTCTGAGATGGGCTAGCAGACATGAGTTTCCACCAATAACTAAGGACATATCTTAAATCCAGACACTCACAAATGAAAAATTAGGCCTCTTCCATGGACTCTCACAACGCTAGTCCACATATCCAGCAGTAGACACAAAACAAAGTAAAAGGTGTTTTTGTAGACTTTGTCTCATATATATATGAGACATATATATATTGGTTTGGTTTGGGCATGTTTTGTCCTATTTGTCCTATTATGTGATATTTGTCTTATATGTTATGGTTTTCCATTTTGATGTTATGTTTTTGGGGGTTGTGTGTTTCTTTCTCCTGTTGTCTGTTGCCAATTTGTTTTATAAATTGCGAGAGAAAGAAAGGGCATGGAGTTGGTTGGGTGGGGAAGTTGGAGGACATAGTAGGAGTCTGGGTAGTGGAAAACATGATCTGACTATAGTGTGTGAATTTATTTTCAATAGAAAAGAACAAAAATGACAAAAAAGAAGTTAATAAGCCAATAATTGATGTAGAAAAGAATTATTTTAAAATTCATCTACTCGAAACACAGGGTTGAAAATTAGAAAAACAAAAAGGAAGAAAGGACAGAGGAAATAAAATAGAATTCAAACAGCAACATGCTAAAGCACAGTTTAACCTTATCAATAATCAAAATAAATGCCAGTGTTCTCTACTTGTAGATAAAGGATGTAGACAGCCAATGTGTGTAGAAAGGGACAAGTAGAAACTACACAAAAAATATTACCCGTATTCGTTAACTATTTTAAAGACAGTTCTAGCTATGTAGTCCTGGCTGGTCTGGAACTTACTAGGTACACCAAGGTGGCTTGGAACTTAGAATTTTGCTTGCTTAAGTTACATATTTTCAATGAAAGAAATTCAGATACACTGCTCATAATGGCAATTTTTACACAGACTTTGTATGTGTATAGAATGTTAGAATTGGACACAAACATATGTGTAAAACTATGGAAATAAAATAAAAAATAATAATATAACAATAGTGAATAAGGCAAAATAATGAGTCTAAAACTCTGTCTGTCTCTCTCTTTCTCGATGTGTGTTTGTGTGTGTGTATGATATGTCAGTACAGGGTACAAAAATGAAAATCTTGAAGGGCAAATGATTTAAAATTTCAGAAACTTTGACTCTGTGTACAATAGGTCCTTTAAACCACCAGCATTTAACAGAGAGAAGGAGTAGATCACTTTATTAGTAATGGTTCAAAGGAATGTAGGGGCTCACTTTTAACCTCTTCCATTATCTGAATTTTGTTTGAGTCTATGAGAAGAGTTTTTAAAAGTCATATTCTATCTAATAAATTCCAGCTTGGAGTAAATGAATTGCCACTTGGACAACAGAAGTTGAAGCAGAGCTGAATAAAGTCTCATGTAGTAATTATGTAAAACATAGCAACTATACAAAGCTGTTACATATCACTATTAAGGATGTGTCTAAGAGCTCTTACATATGGTAATTAGCCCAGTGCAAGCCATTTTAATAATGGTTGTAATTACAATTATTTTCATCTAATTAATTCAAATGGATTTTTCTCATTTCATAATTCTCTAGTATCTATAAAATGCCTGCTTAATATCTAATATCTGTGATGCCCCCTTAATTCCAATGCTTGCCTGGGTGGGCTCTTTCCCTATCTCCTACCTGTACTCAGAAAAAAGGAAAAATGCCTGAATTGTAATGGTTCCTATGTTACAATATATGATGAGATCTCAGACAATTTTTGTGTATGCCTATGCTGCTCAGGAAAATCTTCCTTGGGAATTTATGCGCAGCATTTTTAGATATTCCATGATTTTTAAATTCCAATCTATAAATAAGCATGCATACATGTGTGCAGGTATGTGTGTGTGTGTTGTGGGTGTGTGTGTATGTATGTGCAATACGTCATAGAATGGGATAAAAATATAAAAATGCCATAAAGTGAGATGGTTAAATTTTCAGAAATTCTACATTTGTGAACAGTAGCTCCTTTAAGCCATCAGCATCTTATAAAGATTGGAAGAAGTAGATGAAAGCACAAATTCTAGGTGGGAAGAGGTAAGAAAGAGTTCTACATATCTTGCCTACTAAACTTCTTAAAGCTGAGTCAACTATGATAGACTTTACAGTGAAATCATGAATGTACTAACTTCATCAATAGAAGAAGAAGGGTAAAACTGATTAAAATTAGGAAGCAGAGCTACCACCTGCCCCATCCAAAATAATAATAATGCCTTATTAATAATAGTCATTTGATTTTGGATGAACAACTGTCATAATTGTTTAAGGGTTTTGACCATCCTTATCTAATTTCTAAAGCTATCAGAAAAGCCATGTTGTTTCTCTATTTGATAAAGATAAAAAGGTTTAAAGATTTGAATGCAAATATTCCAGTCCATGTTTTACCCAACCTACAGCTAAACAGTTTACTATCCCCCACGTTTGTCTTTTGGTGCTTTGACATGACTGGTGATAATAGCTTGGACTTATTTTTATATGCACTGGCAAATCCTTTATATCACAGAACTCATTGTTGGACTGAATATTTCTCAAGCCAAATGCTATAAAGTAACATGAGCTGACAAACACATATTGACATATCTTTTTAACTCACACTCTGAAACATGAATAACTGACCATTTCATATTTTATCCTCAAAAGAAAGATTACAACTTTAATCTTTTTTACTTCTAAGTTCTGAAATAGCAAAAGTCCAACAACAGGATAAAAATCTGGATTGTGAAGGCCAATAACTGTTACGTTTAAGTCAGCTTTTGAAAAGGCTATTACAGTCATCCCCTTCAATCTTAAGGCCACAGCAATTTATTTTCAAAATCTCAATCCAGGTCTCAAATTTCCAGTCAACAGAAAACCATTTGGGAAAGAATTATTTTAAGCTAACTTTGTTATCTAGATAATCCAAATTTATAAATGTCTCATGAATGGCTGAATAAGGTTAAAGGGATAAAACTCTTAAAAAGAATCAAGTAACAAAATAATGTTCATAGAAGTAGTAGTTAGAAAGACTCAAATTTATAAAATTCATACATAATTCAAAAGCAGCCCAGATGACTTTTGAAGCCCACTCCACCAAGAACTGTATTTCTTTCCAATGTTCATGTCTATGTTAAAAGAAAATTTTAACTAACGTTTTAATTGTTAGACAGTACAAGTTTTACATGAAAGGCAAAGCAGTGATATTCAATACAGCTTACGCTATTTTTAGTACATTAAAATAAAGAAGAATGATGGTACCTCTCATAGCACTCAATAGGTTGGATTTGATAGCTAGTATACTTCTTTGAATAATATTTTCTCCTTAAACGAGTATAGGTTTAATCAACTTTTGTTATTTCTATTTAATCCATAAATAATTGTACTTGTTCAATAAAAAATTGTACAAAGACTTGTATTTTTTTAAGTAATTTCAAAGAACATGATTGGTATGGAACGTCATCGACATTAAATATCATGGAACATTTAATGAGTTTTATTTATGTGATTTTTGAAGGATAAGACATCAAGCTGATATAGTGGTGTCTGTAGACTGATCATTAAAGTCTCAAAATAATTTACGTCAAATAAAATGATGAAATAAGAGTGGTCATCACACTTGCTCATAGATTCTTTAATTTTGTAAAGCTTGATGCTTATTTATTAGTATGTTACCAAATACAAGACACAAGAAAAATGTGAAAAAGAAAGTTTAGTGTAGCCTGTGGCATCTTCATGGAGGTCCTTCATCTTTTGCCCATTAAACTGCATTTGCAACTGACACAGTGGTACCTCTGAGATCTTATCCTGCCCTTTGTTCTGAGACCAACCAGGGCCACTAGGAATAACTAGCAGAATCAGCTGAATAAATTCATTTGCAGGTGCAGGGCTGGCTGGGGAGTGTTTTTAGCTCATTTGGAAAACAGATTTTCTTCTGCCTGGTAGCTTAGGACAATCCCTCCACCTCTGTGAATTTCTTTGATATCAGTTCTTCTGTCTTTGCATTCTCTCTTTGTGATGGGTAGAGACCAATTAGTGTGGTCTCTCTTTAGTTTTTTTCCAGACCTCAGTGTCAAATACCCAGAAGTCACATACTTTTCATCACTTTTCCTATCCATGTCCTATATGTGAGATTCCATCAACACTCAAAGCCGGAAATGCTGGGCTCAGGGGAGGAGGGGCTGCAGAGACTGATGCATCAACCAAAGACTATGCACAGAGAAGACATAGACCTTCTGCCCAGATGTAGCTCAAAGAGAGATCAGTCTCCATGTGTGCTCCCTAGGAAGGGGAGAACAGTTAATCTCTGACATGAACTTGGTTGCCTGCTCCTTGATCACTTCTCCCTGGTGGGGAGACCTAGTCAGCCCACAGAGGAAGAGGATTCAGGCAGTCCTGATGGGACCTGATAGACTAGGGTCAGATAGTAGGAGAGGGGGTCCTGCCCTAGCAGTGGACTAGGGAAGAGGCATAAAGGAGGTAGAAGGATGAAGGGTAGGACCAAGAAGAGATGAGGGAGGGATCTACAACTGGCATACAAAGTGAATATAATGGTAAGAACAACAAAAGATTTCCACACTTAGAGCAATTTTCTCTGTGCGTATATTGATGCTCTTTAAACTTATCATAACTCTGCTAACAAGATTCACTCATAAAATATAGGAAAAAATAGATTATCGCCCAGAAACATATCTTGGGAACTTTCTAGAACAAAATTTCTCTGAGTCATGCTGATTCATGTAATCCTCAGCACTGCATTTTCAATCTCTTTTCCATTAATTTTAGGTCACTTTGGTTGTTGCTCTCTGCATAATTTCAGTTGCTCCTGAAGGCTAGACCAAAGTCTTACCCCACTACTCTTGAAAAGATAGTTCAAACCAAATGTCGAGCTTCTAACATAATGTGAAGAAATATGAATGTCCCATGAAAATGTACCCTCTGATGCCAACATCCTGTGAGACTGAAGTAAAGTGAGTTCCACCCAGTCTCTTGTGTTGCAGACATCACTGTGGAAGTCCCTGTTAAATTGAAATCAATATGCTAAGCAATTAATTAATAGGGGGAATGTGGGAAGGAGGTGTTCTGAGAGCAGCAAACAGGGACAATGGATGTTTCTTTTTGTCACTTTGCATAGCATTCTCAGGCCCTGAATCAGACAGTACATAAACAATTGAAGGGAGACCTTGGTGACAAGATGAATGTCCATTCATTGTCAAGTCCCAAACTTTCAATCTCTTCCTCAGTGAAGTTTAAAGTTATTGAAGAACTCTGCCAAGGAATCAGGTGCTTCTGTTCTTACATTATCTTTTTTCTCCATCCTTTCATCCCTTCCTCTACTTCTCCCTCCTGAGTTTCTCTTTGAGAATAACTGTTTCTCTTATATTCCTTGAAACATACAAAAAGAAATCTGTGAAACAGCCATTTTCAGGCATTGAGGAAAAGAGAGTTCAGGACGTCGTAGTATTTCCAATGAAGGGTGGAACAGATGGAAAGAATCATTCGCTTGCCCTGGAGGGTTTCCTGGCAGTACTTTCTAGATTACGCAGAGGCAGAAGATACCTAAGCAAGACCTGCCAATTAGTGAGCTGGGTACACAGAGATCCAAACCAGGAGGGAAGAACTGAAATGAACGAGATTTTGAGGGCAGTGACAAACAAGAAGAGAGCTGTTCAGATAATAAGTTTCAGAAGTTACCATGCAGGTTTCCTGGAGCCTTTGGCTGAGCAGTAAATGCGGAGAAGATATTCTAAGAAACGTTGCAAAGATTATCTACCCCTGAAAATCAGTTCCCAAGGGAGACTCAGTAAGCAGAAGAGGCTTCTCCTTTCCAAGCATCCAGGACCGTACAAGGTGCTGCTGCACACACATAGCCATTTCTGCTTCGGAGTCAAACTTAGGAAGGGAGATCATTTTCAGAACATAATGGACATACACTCTTGTATTTAGTATTCCATGTCTGTAGGGACCCCAATTTTCAGGCCACAGTGAGAAATGGGAGCTATTTACCAAGCCTCAAGCACCTCGAGGATTTATAAACAATATGGTGTGAACTCTGAGAAGCCAGAGGTTACTTCTATTATCCAAAATGCATCTCATCCCCCTATCAGAATTATTTTCTTAAATGACCTCAAAATGTGAGCAAACAAAAGTCTAGGTATTGTTTTGTGTATGGTTACCTATTTATCTGCCTTAAATCTACCACATAGATTCTGAGGAAAATGAGACCACCTCTAGGTTCCTTCTCTTTGGATTCATTTAACATTCTTTTTAATGATGGTGGAGATACAAGTAACTTCAACAGCATCAAGAACTAAATACCAATTAGCTTCGGAATAAATTAAACTGCCAGTTAGGATCTGCATCATACTATCAACCGCATGCACTTAGTCACCAAGTATTATGCTTAGCGTTTATTTTAACATGATATTTACATTCACACGGTGATGAGAAGCTATCACTTAATCCAGTGTAAACTGCCGGCCTCCAATGCACTTTAATTATTTTATTGTCATGCTTAAACAAGACATGAGTATTTAAAAGAGGCTGTGGTACAACTGAGCCTAACCTTTATCTGACCCATTTAAACACAAGAACAACCGAAGTTAATTATATCCAACATAGTAATTTTTGATTAAGCAAGAAACATAGAATGATGACTATTTTACAGTCTGGCATTGGAGATACTTTCTGACTAAACAGAAGGAGTCCAGACAGACATGAACAGCCTCGCTCATCCGTGGTGGGACTCTGTGACAAAATGAGGTGATGTGGCTGGGTATGAGGGTGGCATTCAACAGGAGGAATATGTACTGAGTTCTAGAAATGTGTAGGAGCCATTCTGGAATCTGTGTGTGTGTGGGGGGGTGCAAAATCACACATTAAAATAGGAACAGTCAGACACAGTTCAGGTATAGAAATCAGTAACAACAATCAAGGGTGCCTCTGTAATAGACTCGGCATATATTTGTTTATTTGTTCATATATCTATGAAATTGTGATATAGATATAATTATGAGTTATAGTATTGTGATATACAATAATGTTATTGTATATATATCATATATATAATATATCTCTTATATAAAATAAACCTTTTATATATCTTATGTAAGTATATATACAATAATATATCTTATTTTATATCACAATAATATTCAAGGAAAAAGAAGGTACAGCAAGGAAGAAATTGGAAGGAGCATACTTGGACAGGGCTAGAGGGAAGAAAGGGAAGGAAAATCTGCTGTAATTATATTTTAATTAACATGTATAAAACCAGAAGAGTTATAATAAAATGGGTCTCTCAGTATTATGCATTATGTTTTACCTCTTTATAGTGGTCAGTATTTTTTATAAAGTATAGAAAATAAAACACAAATATTTACTAAGCTCCTTCAATATGCAAATCTTTGAAAGGCAGAAGTTCTTCTGTGTTAAGGACAGAATGAGGGAAACAGGATATGATGAGTAGACAAGTTTTGCTTACAGTTTGTAAGATTTATTAATAATTGTATTGCTTCCATTATTAATACAATTCACTGTATAATAACATTAATTCTTGTTATAAGATATATGATCATAATTGCATATGAACACATGTACTATTAATTCACAGTGTAGAAGGGAGTTTATCAGACCGGCTATATTGGTTACAAAATGCTACAGTTTCTACCATGGTCATGCATAATCTTTATTATCTGTATATCTTGGTTAAGTAAAGAAAACTTGATCATTTCAGATACTGTTTTACAGTTTGTTCAATAAATAAGTGTATAAGATGGGATTGTTTTCAATATATGCTGCTATGGCTATTCCAAAGGGAGAGCAAAGTCGGTAAAGAGCTCCTCACACTTTAATTCTGACATAATTACTTATATGTGCAAATACATAGAGAAGGTTAGTCACGCGGTTAGGCAGCTAATTGTGTTGAAAATACAATTGCCTGCACACAAGATAATCATGCCCCTAGGGTGCACACTCCTGCTTCAGGACTATTTTTAAGCCCCCAGGAATTTCAGCTACCTCTTTATTCTTGGGAAACAATATCAAAACCCAGACAACTAGATGGAAGCATGCATCTGTTTCATAGGCACAGCATTAAATTTGATTGCAAAATAACAGCAAGAAATTAAAAGTTGAGATGCTGGCAACTCTGAACATGACAAATAGCAATGCTTGTGCCATGAATTTTTCCATCTATATGGTGAGTAATTGAGTCACACCAGGAGCTGATGCTCTTCACAGTAGGAAAACAGGCATTTATTGCAAATCCTAAACTTGGTACTCAATTTTAGTTCCTACTATTACTCTGGATCAAAGAGTGTCTTTGAAATATTGAGAAGGACCTGAAGTTTGAACTTATTTATAAACACTTGTGATAAGAGAGACACAGAAGTCTTAAAACACTAAGTAGTAAAGAATTGTTCTCCCAAAAGGAAGAAAGCCTTCTTGAATTTTTAATAGTTGTAGCAAAGACTTCTTTTCCCAACTCAAATATCATATAATACCAGTTTTTCTAGATTTATTAACATGAGTCCTTATATTCAAACTTTAGTGTGTTTTTCTTTGTGGGTAAGAAGGTGCTTACAAAAAATATGAAGGGAATTAAAAGCAGTTTTAAAAACATGTTTCTTAAAATTTTACCAAAAGTAATTGGCCAGATTTTACATTTTTATATGTCAATTATAAATACCAAGGCTTCTACTTACTTGGCTATGTCCTGATACATTTTTTTAACTAAGAATTTCTTTCTAAAAGAATTTCTGGGCCTATCAACATTTCATAATTTTGATATGCTAGTCCTAATTTGTTTCTAAATATTATTTTACAGGAAAGAAAAATGTTACAATTACTAGTGTAGGATAAAGGTCAAAAACAAAGTTCTTTCAAATAAGAAAATGTCAATGACAAGACTCTTAGATTGCCTTCTCATTCAGCAGTTCTAATGTTGACACTGCTATAGCAGTGGTGACATTTCACCCTCATAGACACATCCAGCAGCGATGTTTAATCTTGGCAATTTACTGCCTGGAAGATGGATTTCTACCACTTAAGGTTAAATCTAGATATCAACCCTTCATCCACAGGCTCACGATGGTCACATGGCATGCTGATGGAGTTAAATCTCTTATTGTTACTTCTAACAACAAAGTTTCAAAATAAATGTAATTATTAGCATTTTACAGATAAAAACCAAGATATCATGTTATTGGTTATAATATAAGCCACATGAGATTCAAAATCAAGCCATGATCATTTTTTTTTGTTTCAGTGCTTTCAGATGAAATGTTGTCAAGGGACACCTAGGTCAAGCATGGGACTTGCAGAAGCCTACCTGGTTGTTATACTATGGCTCGTTTCTACCATAATGAGTGATTATAAAACCTTATCAATTCAATCTCTTTTAGTCTAGAAAGTATATCAATTTTCCTTCTATTATCAATGCATCTGGGATGAATTCTCTGTGGAAAGGTGTTGATGCTCATAAATGACTTTTCTGGGATTTCATGCTCATTTCACATATGATAGGTAATATGATTGGGAGCTAGAAAAACAGTTCCTGTTGTAACCATCTGTCCACTTCCAGCAGCCAATGGTGAAAGTACCTGTCTCCAGTCTCATGTAAAACATCCAAGAATATTAGGTAAGTTAGCCTTTCTCAAATAGTGGTAAAAAGAAGAGTAAATTCATACTTCTTTGTTTTGTTCTAGCCAAACCCTCAGCAGATCAAATGATCTCTGAGCACTCTGAGGGCAAGCCACTGTCTTCACGCTACTGATTCAAATGCTAACATCATCTGGAAACACTCTCTCAGGCAACCCTAGGTATGTTTACTCCAGTTAGATCCTTGACTACACAAATGGCTACTTAACTTTCATAGGCTCTGTTATCAAATGCAGTGCATAGTTGTAAATGCTGTTTTAATTTCCTCAAATTAGGGGATGAAGACATGGCTGAGGAAATACAGGGCCCCTAGGCCCTGTGGGCTTCTAGCCTCAGAACAATCTAATAATCTGCAAACTCAAAACCTGAAGTCTTCAGCCTCCAGGGTCTGTCTGCTAACCTAGGCCTAGAATATATAAGCCTCTGAGAGTGAATATACTTACTCATTGTAGTCTTTTTATCCTTTTTCTGAACTCTCTAGCTGGCTGGTTTTAGTCTGCTGTTCTGCCCCCAAAGCTGTTTCAATCTGGCTTCTCTCTGTCTCTGTCTCTGTCTCTGTCTCTGTCTCTGTCTCTGTCTCTGTCTCTCCTCTCTCTCTCTCTCTCTCTCTCTCTCTCTCTCTCTCTCTCTCTCTCTCTCTCTCTCTCTCTCTCTCTCTCTCAGCTTCTGAATGAATTGCTCTGCTTGCCCTCAAACTAACTCTGGAAATTTGTTCTAATCTCCTGGCTGATTCTCTCCGCAACCTGTCTCTATAAAACTGCCCTGTCAGAACTGCCACACACACACTCCTCACTACACTACTCCTCACACCTCATGCTGCTATCATGTGGCCCATCTTTCCCATGCTGTTCTCATGATAGGCTTATTTTATCTCTAAACCATTGAGTCAAATCTTTCTCTGATTTGTCGCTTGGTCTGCCCATCAATTAGTCATAACTTTCAAACATGCTTCTATGTTCCTACTTCCTTCTATAAACTAATCTTACTTTCACAGTTTGGGATTAAAGGTTTCTCTTATTCTAGACAGATCCTTAAGGGTGTGTCTGTATTTTACCCAGATCACATAAACTTAGGTGGTCTTTAGCTGGGATCCCTTGCCAGAGCAGCCATGTTGCTGGATTAAACTACCTCTACACATAGTACCATACTGAGCACACCAGTCTTCCTTTTCCTTAGTAAACATAAGGACTGACCATAACTTCTTACACAGACTTATTCAAAATTTAGAAAAAAAATACTTCTTTATCTCTAACTTCACAGTCCTTGATTATATGAAAATTTTTTTTAAATATATGAAACATAGTCTCTCTTTCCAAGAGTTACTATGGCGTTTAAGAAAATAGGCCACCAATATCTCAGAGGCGTATTCTAGTTGCCTAAGGATGCCTTTGTGATTTAATATTGTCAACTAAAGAAAGAAATTTTTGTGCATGTTTGTAAATATGAATTTGTTAGGGTTCATGTAAGTATGTATACATATGTGTTTACATGTAGTGCATACATATGTGTTTATATGTATGTGGAGGCTAGAGTTTAATGTCAGATGTTTTCCTCATTGCTCTCCACCTTATTTTTTGAGACAGGGTCACTCACTGAACCTTGAGTTCATCCATTCTGCTAGGCTAGGGCTACATTTGTTTCTAACCCACCACACACATCAGCACTGTGACTGTAGATGCGTACACAAAACTCATGAGTGCTAAATATATGAACTCAGACCTTCATGTTTGTCAGGCAGATATTTTACTTTTTAAAAAACTTAGCTATTTTTAAGATTATAATATAATTACAACATTTCTTCCTTCACTTTCTTCCTCTCCTTTCCTCTTTTCAAACCATCTCAATTGCCTCTCTGTGCTCCAATTCATGCCCTCTTGTATTGATTAGTTATTGTACCCCCCACACATTCAAATAGACATACATATTTCTAAATATAACATGCTTGGTCTATACAATGTTACTATATATTTATTTTTTAGGGTTGACTATTTGGTAATTGTTAACTGTACTTTTTTCAACTTAAAATTGTTTTTAATCATTCAGAAACATCATGTAACTTTTCTTTTTTTCTTTTTTCTTTTCTTTTTCTTTTATTTTTTAAATATTAGTTATATTTTTTAAACTTTGTATCCCAGCTGTAGCCCATTCCCTCCTTCCATCCCAATCCCACCCTCAGTCCCTCATCTCCTCCCTGCCCCTTTCCAAGTCACAGAGGTGGACATTGCAGCCAGTCCTGAAGAAACCTGATAAGCTTGGGTCAGATGGAAGGGGAGGAGACATCAGGTACCTTTTCTTTCAAGTAGGTTAAGTTTTTAAAAATTTAGTCCAAAGCCATTTGAATCTATTACAATGTTTAAGAGGGCAAGACTTAATTTGTTTAAAACATATATCCTCTCAATAGGAATTGCTAAGCCTGGGCAGGGCCTCCTGGACCCTTGAGAACTACCAGGAGAACTGTGAGGACGGTTTCTTCACATTAGCAGTAAGATGTTATCTGCTTTCTTCACTATGATGCTCTTAGAAGCCAACTGTAGACTTTTTCCAAGAGCAATAGGCAGTATAGTGATAATAGAAACACTTATGAGACTTTTTGCCGTTGAGTAAAATATGAAACAGATTTACACACTGAAAAAAGGGAGTTTTATTTTCATTAATTATTGTATTTCTAAAACTGTATTTATTTTTCCATTAAAGTATTGTTTGATTATGTTGAGACACAATGAGAGAATTTGCTTTTGCAAATGTTATTATGTGAATTAAATTTTCCGTAGGTAGATTAGGCTGTTTTAGACTCCTAAACTTCCTGCCTTGGACCCCCTGCTTTCTACAATCATTGGCATGGGCTGCAAAAAGACAATAATGTGTGGTTACTCTATTCTAAAGAAGTGGGTTTATTTTAATCTAATTAAAAAATATATTTATATAGACCTATAGGATAGGATGGACATGCGGATATCTATACAATTAGATAAGCAAGAAGGAGGACCCAGGGTGGGATGATCAATCCTCACTTAGAGGGACAAACGGGATGGACATTGAATGTAGGAGAAAACAAGCAACAGGACAGGAGCCTACCACAGAGGGCCTCTGAAAGACTCTAAATAGCAATGTATCAAAACAGATATTAAGACTCACAACCAAGCCTTCAGCAAAGTTCAGGGAATCATATGAAAAAAGGGGGGAGGTTAGTAAAACTTGGCAAGGACAAGAGCTCCCCAAAGACCAAATAGATCAGGGCACAGAGGTCTTTTATGAAACTGTTTCTCCAACCAAAGACCATGTATGGATATAACCTAGAACCCCTGCTCGAATGTGGCCCATGGTAGCTCAGTATCCAACTGGGTACCCTAGTAAGGGGAACAGGGACTATTTCTGTCATGAACTCAATGGCTGGTTCCCCTCGGGAGGAGCAGCCTAACTAGATCCCAGAAGAGGACATTGCAGCCAGCCCTGAAGAGCCTTGATAAGTTAGGGTCAGATGGAAGGGGGGTGGGAGGTCCTCCCCTATCAGTGGACTTGCATGGGGGCAGGGAGAAGATGAGGGAGGGATGGGGAGAGTGGGAGGGAATGAAGGAGGGGGCTACGGCTGGGATACAAAGTACATAACCTGTGATTAATATAAAAATAAATAAACTACTTAAAAAATAAAAAAATAAAAAAATTACCCATCTCTTATATCCTGAGCAGAAAGTATGTGCTTGGGAGATGAAGGAGGGAGAAGGAACGGAAGGAAACAGATGTTGGAGAAATGAGTGAAGCAGATAACCCTCCATAGCCATGGAGTGAGGCTCAAAAATTTTTTTTTCTTTCTTTTTCCATTCTTCCTCCCAAGTGTTGAGATTAAATACATATCCCTGATGCAAATTTCTCAGTTTTAACCCTCAAATACAGTATATTTCATTAAACCAAATATGTACAAAGAAAGCCTTTACAGGTCCCAGAAACAAACAAACAAACAAAAAACATTGAAAATTTCAGCTTTTCAGTACCTCCTAAAAAGGACATGCACAACATTACTACCAAAGAAAACAACTCCCATTGCTTAAGCTTTTTATCAGCCAGGCACATGAATTTTCTACATGTGGTTTAGTTGTCCGCAGCATCTTCATTCCTCCTGGCACGGTTCTTGTTGGCCTGAGGTGCAATGTTCCTATGTAATTTATACTGACTTCAGCTCAGAGAAGTCTTCCTGCTTAAACTTCCTGAGTCCTGAGGTATGTGCCAGCATACTCAGGCTTCTTGCTCTGGTTTTTAAAGAGGAGGGTTCTTTGGCTCAAAACAGTCTGGGTCTCACTCAAAGGGAATCCCAAGGATGAAGGTATTCAAACTTCAGATGCTTAATGTTTATACCTTTCTACTTTATGCAATATGCAAACAGTTGAGACCTGAGCACATGGAAACATAAGAAGCACCATTGTGCCATACAACAAAGCGAAGTAAAGTTCTAATGAGATATCATTTCTTACTCTCTGGATGGCCCTAATAAATTAACAAGAAAATAACAAAGTTTTATAGCAATGCAAAGAAATGACAGCACATGTATACTTCCTGCAAGGATGTAAACTGGTGATCTAGAAAATAACCTGGTAACTCACTGCCATAGGATGGAACAATCCCCTTCTCAGATAAACAGTCAAAATACATAGAGAAGAAAATGCTCTGAGAGAATTTACACCCAAAAAGCAACAATGACATTATTCTTAACAACCCCCAAATAAATAAATTCCAAATTTTCATCAACTGACAAATGAAGGCATAAATTTGGACATATGCATGCAATGAAATATTATAGATCAGTCAAAAATGACGAAGCTCTGTTACATGCTATCACATGGCTGATACTGAAAAACTCTTTGCTAAGCAATAGAAAGCAAGCCACAAAGGGGAATATATTGCATGATCCCGTTAACTGAAATGTTTTGAAAAGTTAATTTCAAATTTATCAAAGTTAGACAGACTTTGCTTGGAGATGAAATGGAATCAAGATTAACAGTAAATGTTATTGTGGTTATAAAATATATTAAACTTGATTTTATGGTAATAGTTGCAATGCTTCATAAAATATTAAACTTTTAGATTTGGACATATGAAATAAATAATAATAATATAGCAAGTGAGTCTCCATTAAAAAAGTTTCTTCTCACAAATTAATGAGTACCTTGGTTTAACTCTAATCAAGCAAGTCAAAGACTTCTAAGAAAAAAAACCTCCAGTCTCTGAAAAAAGAATTAGAAGATATCAGAAGATGGAAAGATCTCCCATGCTCATGTCTTGGCAGGATTAATGTAATAAAAATGGCCATCTTACCAAAAGCAATCTACAGATTCAATGCAATTCCCATCAAATTATCAACACAATTTTTTACAAATCTTGAAAGTAAAATTCTCAACTTCATACGGAATAAACAAAAAACCCAGAATAGCTAAAACAACCCTCTACAATAAAAGATCTTCTGGAGGTATCTCTATCCTTGATCTCAAGCTATGCTATAGACCAAAAGTAATAAAAACTGCATGGTATTGGCATAGAAACAGAAAAGTGAATGAATGGAATCAAATAGAAGACCCAGATATAAACACGCACATTTATGGACAACTGATTTTTGACAAAGATGCCAAACCATACAATGGAAAAAAGATAGCATCTTCAAAAATGGTCTAACTGGTCTAACTAGATGGCTATGTGTAGAAAAAAATGCAGATAGATCCATATGTATCACCCAGCATAAAACTAAAGTACAAGTGGATCAAAGATCTCAATATAAAAAACAAATACACTAAATCTGTTAGAAGAAAAAGTGGGGAAGAGCCTTGAACTCATTGGCACCAGAGACAACTTACCGAACAGAACACCAACAGCACAGACTCTAAGATCAACAATCAATAAATGGGTCCTCATAAAACTGAAAAGCTTCTGTAAAGCAAAGGACACTGTAGTCAGAACAAAACGACAGCCTACAGTTTGGGAAAGGATCTTCACCAACCCTATATCCGACAAAGGGTTAATATCCAGAATATATAAAGAATTCAAGAAGTGAAACAGCAACAAATCAAGTAATCTAATTAAAAAAAACGGGGTTCAGAGCTAAAGATACAATTCTCAATAAAGGAATATTGAATGAAAGAGAAACACTTAAAGAAATGCTCAACATCCTTAGCCATCAGAGAACTGCAAATCAAAATGACTCTGAGATTTCACCTTACACCCATCAGAAGGACTAAGATAAAAAACTCAAGTGACAATATATGCTGGAGAGGATGTGGAGAAAGGGGAACCCTCATCCATTGCTGGTGGGAATGTAAATTTGTACAACCACTTTGGAAATCAATCTGGTGCTTTCTCAGAAAATTAGGAAGAGTGCTACCTCAAGATCCAACTCTGCCACTGCTAGGCATACATCCAAAATATGCTTAAGTATACAACAGGACATTTGTTCAACCATGTTTGTAGCAGCTTTATTTATAATAGACAGAATCTGGAAACAACCCAGATTTCTCTCAGTTGAGGAGTGGATACAGAAATTGTGGTACATTTACACAATAGAATATTACTCAGCAAATAAAAACAAGGAAATCATGAAATTTGCAGGCAAGTGGTAGGATTTAGAAAAGATCATCCTGAGTGAGCTATCTCAGAAGCAGAAATACACACATAGTGTATACTCACTTGTAAGTGGATATTAGACATATAATATAGGATAATCATACTAAAATCTGTACACCCAAAGGAGCTAATCAAGATGGAGGACCCTGGGTAATATGATCAATCCTCATTCAGAAAAGTAAATGGGATGAACATCAGAGGAAGGTGAAAACAAGGAACAAGATAGGAGCCTACCTCAGAAGGCTCTGAAAGACTCTGCCCAGCAGTGTTATCAAAACAGATGCTGAGGCTCATATCCAAACTTTGAGCAGAGTGCAGGGAATCTCATGAAAGAAGGGGAGATGAAAGACCTTGAGGGGACAGGAGCTCCACCAGGAGAGCAACAGAATAAAAAATCTGGGTCCAGGGGTCTTCCCTGAGACTGATATTCCAACCAAGGACTGTACATGGAGATAACCTAGAACCTCTACACAGATGTAGCCCACGGCAGCTCAATCTCCAAGTGGGTTCTCTAGTAAGCGGAACAAGGACTGTTTCTGACATGAACTCAGTGTTTGGCTCTTTAATCACCAGAGGCAGGCTTCTGAGGTCACAGAAGAGATAATGCAGCCAGTCCTGATTAGACCTGATAGGCCAGGGTCAGGTGGAAGGGTCAGAGGACCTCTTTATCAGTGGACTGGGGAAGGGGCTTGGAAGAAGAGGGAGGGAGGGCAGAAATGGGAGGGGCCTAGGAGGGTGCTACAGATGGGATACAAAGTGAACAAATTGTAATAAATAAAAATTAAAAATATAAAATAAAATTTAAAAATAAAGCAATTATAGGGAAATAAATGAAAGTCATGTAAACAATATAAGAAATAGTGGTTTATTTTAATGAGTATAGACTTAATGAAAGTTGGTAGGTTGCTTTAAAGAGTGTCTGAGACATTACTGTTCATGAAGATGTTTAAAAGACTATTTAAATTAGCTCATAGTTTATTTTCATTACTGAAGGAAGGTTATTAGCTGGAGAGATAAGCAAGGCATCGCACTCTCTAAACTGAAACTGTGGAATGGGATGGCAGGTGTTGTAGCCTGGGTTTATCTATCTGTATATTTCCCCAGAACCTCATCTGTACTAGAGCTCATAACAGTTTCTGGTGGTACCGATAAAAAGGTACCGTGCATTTATTGTTGTTGACAGAATAAACTGGAACAACTGCAAGTGAAGTACTTTCATCCTTGAACAGGAACCAAGTTAACTTAATCTCTACTGTGAGTTGAAGTAATTGGCCCGCAGAGGAATCCCCAGAGAGAAAAGAAATAGGATAAGTAACTTAGTTATTAAGAGAACAATAATTTAATAATCATGTATACCAAAGTGAAAATAACACATGAAAAGAGTTTATGTTACAAATGTGAAACTGTTACATCCCTTTACAGTCTCCTGTACAGTGGGTAGGGAGGGGCTGGGGATGAAGTTCAGTGATACAGGATTGGCCTAGCATGTACACACTGGGGGTGGGGGTGGGGAGCTTGAGTCAGCAAGGGAATTAAAAGGAACAAGTTTTATTTCCTTCTTTGAGCCAGACTGAACATATAGAGAGAAAGTAGCAGTTAAAGGCAATGCAAAATGGAGAAGGAAATGCAGGAACATTTTCAGAAGCTCAGCCAAGATCAATTCTCAGCCGGGCTTGTCTGTCTAATATTGGCATTAGATATAATCAAGAGCCCCATCCTGCTTCTGGAGCTCTGACTGGTATCCCAACTCTAATTCTTTATCCAGGGAAAAGGGGATTTAAAAAAAAGCTCCAAAATGCTGGAATTATGTGCATCTTGTAAGTATTCCAGCGTGGGCTCCAGCTAAATAAAACAATGAGCCTTCTCACAGCATGAAGGCACCATGTTCTACTTCATCCCAGTAACCTGGATTCTCTGCAGCACAGTTTCAGTGTGATTCTCTTTGCTTGTTGCAGGCCATCATAGATAGGTCTTTCTGGAGTCATATGGATTTCACATTTGATTTATTGCTGAATTAGAGGTCCTGATGGCTTGAACGTTGCAAACTCCAGTTACCTTGAATGTCCATGTGACTTCATAGCTAAAATTTAGTTTACCAATAATGCCTATGACGTGTCTATTATAGCCTCACTATACAATAGAGGAGGTGTCTATAATGGGTGAAGGAGTGAACATTAAATTAATCGATGCGGCCATCCCAGCATCCTCCCAACACTCATGGTCACTGTCAAGGGTATTGCTCTGAAATGCAAACATGCTTATTGATAAATTGCCAGTTTCTGTTTGGAAACAAAAAGCACCCTAGCAACCATCAAATTTCTTTATGTCCCCATTCTAGTAAATTACAAGCTATCAAAACAGCACACATTTTGAAAGTTTATAATATGCAAATGAACTGTCTTCTTGCCGTGCTGTAACTTGAGATAATAAAGAACTTTGAAAATAAATCCTGCAGAAATGAAACCTGGTATCTTTGGGTGTCAGAGGCTATTTTGACTAAGCTCATTTCAAACTGTAATAGCAGCAAAATTAAGCCATTAAAGTTACAAATAAAAGAGCATTGTTGGTTCAAAGAAGGAATAGGACTAATTGGATACGCATATGCCTGCTAGCCTGTATATTTTAAGTGTGTATGTGGCTCATCAGTAGTTATTACTAAAGTTGGCAGAAATAATGGACATAGTAAATTATATTTCTAGACTTTTTCTGCAGATTTCTTTGCAGTTATCTTCCTAAATGAGTCACAAAATAAAATCAAGAAAAATAATAAACATAGGGACACAGAAATAGATCTGCTCTCTCGTTATTACCTTTTTCATACTTACTGCTGTTATGGTGCATGGCTAAATGAGTACAAAAATTATCAAGAAAAATAAATATTATATATTTCCTATTTAAATTTATGGAAGACAATGCTTTACTGAATAAAAATAAATTATCAGTAATACATCAACCCTTTAAAAGAAGTTGAAAATTGTGGAAGTCAACTGAGTTTGATTGCAGTCATGAGTTCATTTTCTGTTTACTTTTGAGGTACTAGGTTTTAGAGAATATATATATATATATATATATATATATATATACACAAATACACATACACAAATGCAAGCACAAACATATGTGTACACATACCATCTTCATATTTATATTTCTCATTTTTACAAATTTATTTCACAAATAATAAGCTATAAGTAAAAGCAGAGTTTATAATTTAGACATGACCTTAAACTCCAAGAACAAAAGGAAAGCATTACTGAATTTTATCTGCTGGGTTAGCCAATGATAGCAGGTACTCAGGCTCTAGAACATTCTAAGTAGCATGGGACCAATTCATCTCAACGTACTCTGTTTCCAAGACTGAGATCATGTCATGCTTAATTTCCTCACAACACCCAAAAATGCTTGCAGAAACCAGTCAATTTAAGTTGAATTTTCACACCTCATCATAGAATCTTCTTTGGAGCTCGAGAGAGAGATGGCATTTTATGTTCTTCCAGAGGTCCGGGGTTCATTTCCTAGCATTTACATGGCAGCTCACAACTATCTTTACTTCAGTTCCAGGTTAAGACAGCCCAATGGGTAGAGGCCAGCATAAAAGCTCAACCAACAAAAGACAGACCAATATGGCATCTCCAGAACCTAGTTATCCAAGGGCAAGCAGCCCTGGACACCCCAGCATAATTGAAATTCAAGAAGATGACCTAACATCTATGCTTATGAAGAGGATAATAGAGGAAACAAATAAAATGCATAAAGATCTAGAGGTAGATAAAGACAAACAGATTATGGCCATCCATAAAAATATAGAGGAAGATAAAGACAAAGAGAGTATGGCCATCTCTAAAGAAATACAGGAAGTTGCAGCCAAACAGTTTGTGGCCTTTAGAGAGGAAATACTTAAATCACTGAAAGAAATAAAAGAAATGGAGGATTGTTCAAACAAACAGCTGAAGGAATTGAAGGAAAACACAGCCAAACAGGTGAAGGAAGTCAACAAAACAGCTCAAGATCTGAAGATAGAACTGGAAAAAATAAAGAAAACACAAATGGAGGAAATTATGGAGAGAAAGAACTTAGGGAAGAAAGCAGGAACTACAGAGGTAAGCATAACCAATAGACTACAAGAGATGGAAGAAAGCATCTCAGGTGTGGAAGATACAATAGAAGAAATTGATGTATCCATCAAAGAAAATGTTAAATCTAAAAAGTTTCTGACACAGATGGTCCAAGAAATTCAACAGACATTGAGGAAATCCAAACAATTATTAGAACTTACTTCAAAATTCTATATGCCACAAAATTTGAAAATCTAAATGAAATGTACAACTTTATTAATTGATTCCACTTGCAAAAGCTAAATCAAGACCAGATAAATCAATTAAATGGTACTATATCTCCTAAGGAAATAGAAGCAGTCATCAAAAGTCTCCCATCCAAAAAAAAAAACCCAGGAAAAGATTGTTTCAGCGCAGAATTCTACCAGACCTTCAAAGAAGAGCTAACTCCAGTTCTCTTCAAATTATTCCACAAAATAGAAAAAGAAGGAACACTACCAAACTCATTCAATGAAGCCACAGTCACCTTGATACCTAAACCTCACAAAGACCCAACAAAGAAAGAGAATCTCCCTTATGAACATAGATGCCAAAATACTCAACAAAATGCTTGCAAACTGAATACAAGAACACATCAAAGATATCATCTACTATGACCAAGTAGGTTTCATCCAGGTATGTAGGGGTGGTTCAATATACGGAAATTCATCAATATGATACATCATATTAACAAACTGAAAGAAAAAAAACATGATATTCTCCTTAGATTCTGAAAAAGCATTTGACAAAATCCACATCCATTCATGTTTAAAGTATTGGAAAGATCAGGGATTCAAGGCACATACCTAAACATAACAAAGGCAATATACAGTAAGCCTATAGCCAATATCAAACTATATGGAGAGAAACTTATAGCAATCCCACTGAAATCAGGGACAAGGCAAGGGTCCACTCTCTCCATATCTCTTCAACATAGTTCTGGAAGTCCTTGCTAGAGCAATAAGACAATTGAAGAAGATTAAGGGGATACAAATAGGAAAGGAAGAGGTCAAAGTATCACTATTTGCAGACAATATGATAGTATATCTGAGTGACCCATTCTACCAGGGAACTCCTACAGCTGATAAACACCTTCAGCAAAGTGGGTGGATACAAAATTAACTCAAAAAATCAATAGCCTTCCTGTATACAAAAGACAAAAGGGCCAAGAAAAAATTAGGGAAACAACACCCTTCACAATTGCCACAAAAGTCATAAAGTACATTGGTGTGACCCTAACCAAGGAAGTCAAAGACTTGTATGAAAAAATTTCAAGTTCTTGAAGAAAGAATTAGAAGAAGATATCAGAACATGGAAAGTTCTCCCATGCTCATGGCTTGGCAGGATTAACATAGTAAAAATGCCATCTTACCAAAAGCAATCTATAGATTCAATGCAATTCCCATTGAATTACCAACACAATTCTTTACAGACCTTAAAAGAAAAATTCTCAACTTTGTATGGAATAACAAGAAACCCAGAATTGCTAAAACAATCCTCTACAATAGAAGATCTTCTGGGGATATCTCCATCCCTGATATCAAGTTGTACTGTAGAACAACAGTAATAAAAACTGCATGGTACTGGCATAGAAACAGAATGGTGGATCAATAGAAATGAATAGAAGAACCAGAAATAAACCCACACACTTATGGATACCTGATTTTTGACAAAGATGCTAAAACCATACAATGGAAAAAAGATAGCATCTTCAACAAATAGTGCTGGTCTAACTGGATGTCTACATTTAGAAAAATGCAAATTTCATGATGTCCTCCTTTTTAATTGCTGAGCAGTATTCCACTGTGTAAAAGTACCACAATTTCTGTATCCATTCCTCAACTGAGGGGCATCTGGGTTCTTTCCAGGTTCTGGCTATTATGAATAAAGGAGCTACGAACATAGTTGAGCAAATGTCCTTGTTGTGTACTTGAACATCTTTTGGGTATATGCCTAGGAGTGGTATAGCTGGATCTTGAAGAATCACTATTCTGAATTGTCTAAGAAAAGGCAAATTGATTTCCAGAGTGGTTGTACCAGCTTACATTCCTAACAACAATGGATGAGGGTTCCTCTTTCTCCACAACTTTTCTAGCATGTGTTGTCACTTGAGTTTTTTATCTTAGCCATTCTGACAGGTGTAAGGTGAAATCTCAGGGTCGTTTTGATTTGCATCTCCCTGATGGCTAAGGATGTTAAGTATTTCTTTAAGTGTTTTCCTGGAATTCTACAGTCCTCTACAGAGAGTTCTCTGTTTAAACTCCATACCCCATTGTTTAATTGGATTACTTGATTTGTTGCTTTTTAACTTCTTGAGTTCTTTATATATACTGAATATTAGCCCTTTGTCAGAAGTAGGATTGATAATGATCCTTTCCCAGTCTGTAGGTTGTCATTTTGTTTTGATGACAGTGTCTTTTGCTTTACAGAAGCTTTTCAGTTTCATGAGGTCCCATTTATTGATTGTTGATCTTAGAGCCTGTGCTGTTGGTGTTCTATTCCGGAAGTAGTTTCCTGTACTAATGAGTTCTAGGGTCTTCTCCACTTTTTCTTCTAAACGGTTTCGTATGTCTGGTTTTATGTTGAGGTCTTTGATCCACTTGGACTTTAGCTTTGTGCAAGGTGATAAATATGGATCTATTTTTATTTTTCTGCATACAGATATCCAGTTGTACCAGAACCATTTGTTGAAGATGCTGTCTTT
>CM053756.1:39144678-39209060 GCA_028658305.1 Pachyuromys duprasi | reverse complement strand
ACATTTCTTTAAGTGTTTTTCTGCCATTCTATAATCCTCTACGGTCAGTTCTGTTTTTAGTTCCATACCCCATTTTTTAATTGGATTATTTGGTTTCTTGCTTTTTAACTTCTTGAGTTCTTTGGGAGGGGGCTACGCCTGGGATTCAAAGTACTTAACCTGTGATTGAGATAAAAATAAATAAATAAAAAAAATAAACAAATTAAAAAACAAAAAGAATGAAGGAAACTGGTCATCACCAATGCTGGGTTGAGGTGCATTCTTGAAGTGTTTTAAGGTCATGCAGCCCACAGCATTGCATACTATGTGCAAGGAGTGGCCATATGATGAGCCACTGTCACTCAATATGGCCAAGACTTTGTTCATGAAACATCCCTCATTGACAGAGACTTTAGTTACTCAAGATTTTGTTAAGTCACCTCAGCTAAGCATAGGGGTGCAATCTCAAGAGAGAAGTAAGTCACATAAATATACTTAGACTTAGATCCATGGTTTAAATCTTACAAGTGTGAACAGCTAAAACACCTAGCATGACAGACTGTCTTCGTAGCTGCCAAAACTATTTCCGAAAGGGAGAATCAATAGCACAATTCTGCTTATTAGTGGTTATCTTAAGAAGAGAGAGGACGGTGAAGCGGAGGTCACAAAGGAGAGAGGAAACTTCCAAGAATGAAGCAAATTCTACTTTGTACGTTGTTCCTTAAATACCAATAAAAGCTTACTGTGTTATCATTGAAAGATCTTTTTTATGAAGGTTACCATTCATCAAAAATATAAACACATTGTAAAAACAACCAATTGTATTTTTAAAAATATTATCTAAGCATCTCTTTTTTGTGTCCTATGTTTTGGTTTTTTTTTTAGTAAAATATTCTTGATATTCTAAAATATTCAGAAAGGCATTAAGGTCTCCTGTTTAAAAAAAAACATGTTTTAATAGTTGGAAAAATATAGTGTGAGGCTGGAGGTACATATAGGTAGATACTTTATAACTGCCAGCTTCCCATCTTAAACCAATATCTAACTCAGAGCTCAAAATGCTTAAAACTGCATATTAGTAAAAGTTCAAGGACAATTTCTTAATGACTAGGCTTCCCCACTGCAAGGTGTGTAGAGAGTCACACATCTGTTGGTATGCACAAAAACAAGGCATTGTTATCTAGCAGTCTTCTATTTCAAAAGCAAATCATCAAGTTATACTTTTCGCCTGAGGGAAAAACCTCAAGAAAACAAGCTCTGACTGTCATGTATTTCTTCCAAAATAAGAATTAAAACATGGAAGTTAAGCTATCCATACACATTAAAAAAGGCAGCTGGTCAGAACCTGCTAGCTCACACCATTAGGAAGGCAATCAATCCAGAAATAAGGAAGCCTGCATATCCCCACTCAGAGTTCAGAGGGTGTTATGGAAGAGAGGGGGGAATGGAAAGAGGGAGGGAGAGAGAGAGAGAGAACATACCCACAAATAAAAGTAAGTAGGGAGGAGGAGGTGGAGATGAGTCAATCCAGAGAGGTTTTACAACAGGGAAAAAAGACACACTGAGGTAAATCTCAGGAGATGAAGCTGTTTTTCAAAGAATATTTGAAGAAGCCTTTTGTCTTGTTTTGCTATGCAGTTGGGGAAAAGAGCAAAAAAAAAAAAAAACGGAATAAGAGATTAAAAGGACTAAAATGTAAAGTGCATTGAAAAATAATCATGGGGGAATATCTAAGACATTAGTGAAACTTCTCTGAACATTATGGAAGAAAATGGATTCACATGGGGCTGAGAGTCTGAGAAAGAAACTGGGCTAGTTCCGAAAGCAAGGCTCAGCTAGCAAGCTCTGCTGTCTCCTCTCTATGAAGCTCTGCTCTGAACCAACAGGAATCAGAAACATAAACTATAACAAGCCTTTTCATTCAACGCTCAAGTCAGGTCATCAGAATTTTGAGAGTTTTCAGCAATATAATCAGATGCGGGAGAGCTAAGTATCTTCTTCAGAGCAAGAGGACATGTGAAAGTACTTACTCTTTCCCCAAGTTATTTCCTTTGGAACTTTTTCAGCCTGCTTATTTAGGTGTACACATTTTATGTCCGATAAAACGTTCTGGAACTTATCCCACTAAGACTTGGTTCCTGTGGGTGGGAAGTGGCTCAGCAGTCACAAGTTTATGCACTGTCCCTACAGAGGATTCGAGTTCAGTGTCCAGAGGCCACATTAGGTCACACACAAGCTACTGCCTGTAACTCCAGTCCTGGGGGAATCTAATTTCTCTGGCCTCTGTGTGGAGCTGCGGTCAAGTCCATGTGTGTGCACACGCATGCACTCACACACATGTACACACATGAACATATACACAAAAACTTTTTTTTAATCTTAAAAAAAAAGACTTGATACAAATCTATTTGCCTAATCATACAGGCTCCCTACTCTCCAAATTTTATGAGTTCCTGACAAACATAATTCTTGGTGCATAAAAAAAAAAGCAGAGAGGTCAGAGTCCAGAAAAATTTGCTAGAGTACCAAACGTGACATCAAAAAAATATAAAAATAATTGTGGATCCATCATGGACTGTAAGAAACAAGCTTGACTCAGCTGTTCAAGGGTAGGCTCACAACCATAAATATAAGAGAGTTTTCTCTGTCCTCTTTGCTTTTTGTCACTTCTGGTGGTGTGACACTTACTAGGTAGGCTGGTGTGTGTGAATGTGCATTAGTACAGGCAGTCAGTGCTCGTATGTGCATGTACAACACGTGTATGTGTGTGTGTGTAAGCACTCTTTTATGGATTCACATTTAATCAAGTCACACTGTGAAAAACTATATTTTCTGTCTTTAAAGTGAAAAAATAATTATTATATAATTTTAAGGTTGCTACCAGAATCACATATTATGATGAATTTTTAGTAGTTTGAAAGAAATGATAATGCATTTATATAGCAACTTGGGAATAACTTACATGTAAATTATACCAAGTAGTCTAATAATTGAACAATATATATGTATATACATATATATATAATATAATTTTATTTATTTAGGCATTCCTTAATTTTCTACATTAGGCTTTTGTAATTTGTACTTTATGTAGGTTACTTTGTAAAAAAATTGTCATAATATTTCATTTCTTGAAACTGTGCAGATTGGTTTTCCTTTTATAATTTTGGTTGTTCATTGAGGGGGCACAGGAATGTAATCAGTATTTGCAACCCATAAACATTGCCACCTGCAATTAAAAGTTTTACTTGGTCTTTTCATGCCCTTGACCTTTCCTCCTGTCTTATTGTGTGGATGGTCCTTTGACATGCTGTTGATGGGAACAATGGGGTGTGCTTCCTTCTTTTTGTCCTGGTGTTAGAAAGAAAACCTCCATTCTCTTAACTATTTGATATGGTACCAGCTGTAGGGATTATTTTGTTCTATCTATCTGTCTGTCTGTTTTCTGTCTATTTACTGTTTGTTTATTGCTGGTAACTTTTTGCAAATCTACATAAAAATTTTGATATGAATAAAATTTGTACTTTCTTCAATACATTTTCTTCATTTTTTTTGTATTATCCTTTTTATTTTCTGCTTTTCAGTGTTGACAGGATGAGTCATGAATAAACTAAATTTCAAACATTAACCTGTCCTTTTTTCCCATGGGAGAGGCTGTGCTTAGTGCTGAATTAGAAACATGGCCTGGAGCATTCATGCACAAGTGTTTTGTGTGACATATGTTCTCATTTCTCTAACTCAGAGGTGGAGTCGCTGAATCATGTGGTTCTTGTGTGGCAGTGCTTGAGAATTGCCAGAATGGTCTTTGAAGTATCTTTAGTAATTTTCATTCCCACCAGCACTGCACTAGACCTTGAGTTTCCCCGTGGTAATTACTATCTGTTACACAGCCTCTGAGCATCAGCTAGGCCACTCCACCCACTGCAACCACAGGGTTCTATTTGCCTCTCATCCAGTTGTAGCCTCTATACTTAATTTCAGGTGTCTATTCTTTCACCTAAAATGGGAGGCTTTCTTAGAGCTTTCCTATCTAAGCTTGATGTAGAGTCCCCACATTCAGGCTGCCCAGGACTCCAAGCCAGGATGTACTGGAGAAATAAAAATCTGATTTCTATTTCCGTAGGTCAGGGATGACTTTGTAGGGTAGGGCTTTCTGCACTATCAAGGCTCTAGTTGCATTAGCCGGAGAGTTTAGGTACTGTGATGGCTTGTATTGTCAAGTTGCAGGATCTGGAATCACTTTAGAGCTGAATACTCAAATAGATCAAATGAGATGGGTCACAGACCCACCCTTAATGTGGGTGACGTCATTGCACAGACTGAACCTAAAGTAAGTAATTGAGTAAATGGCTGAACACAAGGTTTCATCACTCTGGGCTTCCTGACTGGACCTAACGTGAAAGCCAGCCTCTTGCTGATATCACCATGCATTTTCTGTTTGATGCTACGTTTTTCACATCACATAGAATATAGCCCAGCAATACAGGGGAAAAAAAAAGTTTTTTTTTCCTCTTCCTCAAATTGCTCTTTGCCAGGTATTTTGTCAGCAACAACATGGTCACTAAGGCAGACAGTTATTTTGTTTTCACTGAGGAAGCTGCTAAAGTCCACTGGCTTTGGATATGACTTATTGGTAATGTAAAGAGCTTGGCCCATTGGAGAAATCTGCACACTATCTACTCAGCTTTCTCACAGGCTACTTTTTGGATCACTTGACATTTTATAAGGACTGATGTGTCTATTAGCTCATGAAAATCTTAAATTATGTTCAGCGCACTTCTTAATTTCTCTCTATAAATAAATGTGAAAAATATGTTCTTTCCCATAGAAAGTACCTTAATTTTGTTTTAAATTCTGTGTGTATGGATGTTTGCTTGCATGTGCACCTGTGTACTCTGAGGGTATAGTTCCTGAAAAGGCCAGAAGTGATGCTGGATCATCAGGCTGCAGATGGTTCTGATCTGCCCTGTAGGTGCTGAAGATCAATAGAGTAACGCTGGGTATATCACCCCCTCCAGGACAGGCCTCATGTTCAGAGTAGTTGTAGTTGACCAACATATAATTGGACTCCACATTTTTTCTGTGTATTTTTATTTGGTTAGAGTTTTTTGGTTTTTTGTTGGTGATGGTGGTAGTGGTATGTGCTTTTCTTTTGTTGGTTTTCTTTTCTTGGTTTTGAGGGGTCTTTATTCAAATTATTGCTTGTTTTTTGAGAGAGAACGTAAAGGTGGGTGATCGGGAGGTCAAGGGATCTGGAAGGACTTGGGAGAAGGGAAAATATGATCAAAATAGATAAATTTAAAAATTGTTTTCAATAATAATAAAAAACAAAAATAGTGAGAGACACCCAGAAAGAGGGGTAAAGAGAGGAGAGAAGGCAAGGAAGAGGGAGAAAGTGAAGAAGAGAGAAAGAGAACAAGAAAGGTAAAGTGCAAGAGAGGAGAGAGAGCCCAGGTTCTCTAGAGCAACAGCCAGTGCTGCGAGATGCTGAATCAAATCCACAGCCCCAATATTAGCATTCTTTTTGTTTTGTTTTGTGACACAGCTTCTCTGTGTAACCCGCCTCTGCTTCCCAGGCCTGGTTAATATTAAAGTTCTTTAATCAAATTATTGGGGCTCCAAGTTTCATCTCTTTGCTGTTCAGTGACAAAAGGCAAGTTTGTATAATCGATATTCATTGTTTTCTAGCTAGGATTCCTGTGTTCATTTGCTCCTCAATGTATGTCTGCTTTCTATCACAAAATGATGCTACCACTTAAGGTCTCCTCAAATACAGTGCAGATCTGAGCCACACTCTTTTCTTTATCATTTAGCTGAAGCTGTGCTCACAGTCAGTAAACCCCAAATAAGCCTTGACTGAAATGAACAAATAAAGCAAACTGAATTCTTAATTATATATTGGTCCTAGAAGAGCAAGGGGATAGCAACCCATTCAAAAATGCTAGAGAGTATTTAATAGACTCTTTGGAGATAAGTGTGATAGGCAGGAAGCAGCAGAAAGGGGTCACGGATGGCCTCAATTTCACTACTAGTCAAAGATTTCTTTGAACCTCTTATATTTCTGTCGTTCCAAGTGTGTGCTGTGATGACAGGTACTTTGAAGATTTACTAGCCTTTGTTATGCCCAAACTTTTGAGCGGTAACATGAAGCATGGAGCCTTCACACAAATGTGTGCAAACACACACACAGACATACACACACAGAGCACTCTAGAAAACACAGGTTTATCAAATAAATATTTGCAAAGACGCATTACACTGGTACACACACACACAAACACACACACACACACACACACACACAAACATTAAAAAAGAAAGTTTACTTGATAAAACAGAAGCTTTTATAAACACCCCAGGATAACTTTTTCTCGGAGACATAAAGCAAATGTTTACTTTTTGGAAAAAGAAGCATATTTAATGCACAGATAGTCTCTCAAATATGCTTTTCAGTCTGCTTAAAACAATGGCAAACTAAGTATTCTGATTTCCTCTGATTCCCTCAAAGGGTTACTATATCAGAGAGAAGAGGAATAGTTAACCAAGATATTTCACTACAAATGCCAGTGGATTATGTGTGTGTGTGTGTTACCCTTCTCTTAGTATTCTTGTGGGGTGAAATATAGTTTTTTCTTATTATTGTATTTCCTACGCATACAAAACAGGGATACATTTAAAAAATGGAACTAAGTGGATAAAAATCAAAAACTATTTTTATATTTTGTGAGGCATATAATTTGAATATTTTAAAAATGCTTTTTCTTCAAAATGCTGGGGGTTGAACAGGTTTGGCTTTGAAAATGTTCAAATTCTAGTCCCTGAAATGCTCACAGTCAGAGATGTGGCCTTTGCTGGCAGGGAGCTCTCAGGGTGGGTTTGGAAATCTGTATGACACCTGAAGAAGATTCCCATCCCCCTTTGTGCGCTCAGCCATGGGGAAACATAGAGAAAAAGGAAGAAAGAAAACATAATTTTCTATGGCCTGCATCTGAGCAGGGGGTTCTAAATCCTCTCTATGCAAGGTATTTGGTTGATGTATCAGTGTCTGCAGTCACCCGTTAGGCCCCCCTTATTTGGCTTTGTTGGTCTCCTTACGGGGATCTCTTTCCCCTCCTGGTCTTTCTATATTAGGTCCTCTAGAAAAGGGAGAAGAGACAGTCTCCAACATGAACTCTGTTGTCTGATCTTTGATCAATTTTCCCTGATGGGGCGACCTAGCTAGCCCACAGAAGAAGAGCATTCAGGCAGTCTTAAATGGAACCTGATGGGCTAGTGTCAGACAGTAGGAGAGGAGGACTGCCCCATCAATGGATTAAGAGACAACCAGAGAGGATGGGACCAGGGGGAGATGAGGGAGTTGGCTACAACCAGATACAAAGTGAACAAAATAATAATAGTAATAATAATAATAATAATAATAATAATAATAATGTAAAAAAGAACTTCCTTGCCAGAGTCCAGCCTTGCCCACATTCTGACCTTGGACTTTCAACACCTAAACTGAAAAGTATCCTTTTGTTGGTTCTTATTATAGCAGTCTGTAGAGATTATGTGTTATAGTAGCTGGAACTACGATACTGAATTGTGAAAAAAAACAAAAATGAAAAGCATTTATATGAGCTAAAATGTGTATTTGGAGGTACAGATTTCTCCGATTACGAACACAAATCTCGGGATGAATTTGTTCCTTCCGTGACTTAATTCTCCCACATGTGCTGGAATCCTTTCACTACAGCCAGGACAGTCACAGGAGAACCCAGCATTCTTCTACTATGTAACTATCTAATGACGCTTTGACAATAAGGTAATTAGGAATATTCACTGGTGCAAAACTATGTGGCAAGGATGTCAAGGGGAATAGATACAGGGTTCAATAGAAATCACTGCAAATACAGCAAAAGATATATCTTATTGCCATTGTTTCATAGCTGACACTGGTTAAACAAATTGCCTACAGTCAAATTCTAGACTTTTGCTGATGCTAAAATTCTACTTTCCCTTTTAATAGCAAGCTCCACAAATATTATTTGCCTCTTAAAATACAGAAAACTCAAATGCTTATTCTTTATGTGTTTTTCATTGTTTTCAACAACCTTGAATCATTGTTACTATTTTTACTTTTTGGAAACAACTTATGACCTTTGAGTGGTAGCAACAATAACAAACACTTAAAATATCCACAACACATCCAGTTCTCTAAGAAGAACAATGCTTGGGGTTGTCAGACCTTTAGAAACACAAAAACAACACAATATATGCTTGTTCTAGTTTGGAGGTGTTCTTGTTTAGTTGCTGAATGCATATACGTTTTTGAGGTTTTGAGCATAACTAGAAGGCTTATCTTTTACTGTCCTGTTTAGAATGTGGACACATGTTTCAGATGAAAACGACTAAAAGAAAGTAAAAGTGATGTAACAGTTATGAGAGAACTTACTTTTCACTCTTCATTTAGGACTTGTGACCATGTGAAGTACATGTAAGTTAAGAGATGAACCCAAGTCTAGATCTTTGTTTTTCTTGATTCACTATTTGATACTTTCTACATGACCATGGCACAAAATACAGTATTGGGAGCAATGTATAACCCAGTCTCTATGGCTCTATGACTAATATTTTGTTCAGTCTGAATTACACATAGCACTAAGTAGACAAGAATTTCTCTTCCATAGTATTCCCTACTGTAACTCAATCAAATTTATTTAGATCATGACATGTTTTAGTAATTTTTCATCTATTTTAATGTATGCACACAAAGTGCCTGTGTCATGTAAAGTCTGTGGCTCTATTTGCAATTTTATATGTTAGGCCAGAATAGAAGGTGTGTTAAGAGAGTCACTCATTCAAAAACAACTGTCAACTTAGTAAGATGGGACCAAGTGGAGTAAAACTCATTCAGAAGATCTGATAGACAGCCAGTCTATAGGATGGCATATACCTGTCTCTTGAAAGCCATGCTTTTCTTTAAGCAACTAGGTAACCCTTTGACCTTAGCAACTCATTTCTAATATGTTGAATTAAAAAAGGTGGAAGTCTAACATTCCAGAAATTTGATCTCATTCTTTTTCTGTGATTCTCATCCTCTGTTGCTTTTTTTTTAAATGGGAATTTTTTTATTAATTACACTTTATTCACTTTGTATCCCCCCATAAACCCCTCCCTCCTCCCCTCCCAATCCCGCTTTACCCTGCCTCTCCACACATGCCCCTCCCCAAATCTACTGATAGGGGAGGTCTTCCTCTCCTTCCTTCTGATCCTAGTCTATTAGGTCTCATCAGGAGTGGTTGCATTGTCTTCCTCTGTGGCCCAGTAAGGCTGCTCCCCCATCAGGGGGAGGTGATCAAAAAGCAGGCCAATCAGTTCATGTCAGAGGCAGTCCTTGTTCCCATTATTATGGAATCCACTTGGATACTGAACTGCCATGGGCTACATCTGTGCAGGGGTTCTAGGTTTTCTCCATGCATGGTACTTGGTTGGTGGGAACTGGAAAGGATCATCCTGAGTGAGCTATCCCAGAAGCAAAAAGACACACATGGTATATACTCACTCATATAGACATATAAAATAGGATAAACCTACTAAAATCTGTACACCTAAAGAAACTAATCAAGAGGGAGGACTCTGGCTAAAATGCTCAATCCCCAGCCAGAAAGGCAAAGCAGATTGACATCAGAAGAAGAAAACAGGAAACAAGCTAGGAGCCTGTCACTGAGGGCTCCTGAAAGGCCCTGCCCTGCAGAATATCAAAGCAGATGCTGAGACTTATGGCCAACTGTTGGGCAGAGTACATGGAATCTTATGAAAGAAGTGGGAAATAGTACGATAGGGAGAGGACAGGAGCTCCACAAGGAGAGCAACAGAACCTCTGTTGCTTTTGAATCACTCATTTTGAGGAAGTGAGAATACCCTGCTGTGAGAATGCAGAGGCAGAACCTGTTAGATGAAGGTCTCTGATGAGTTTAGACATCTCTTCACATGCCATGTAGTGCTAGATACACAGCTACAGTCAATAACATGCTAACAACATCATGAGGAACTCTTGGTCTTAAGTACCCAGCTAAGTTGTTCCCAGATTTAATCTATGTAGTTCAGAAATTGTTGTTTTTTCAGACAGATTTTGCTATATATCCTTGGCTATCCTGTAAGTTATTATGTGGACTAGGTTAGCTACAGACTCACAGAGATCCACCTGCCTCTGTCTCTCAAGTGTTGGAATTAAACATGTGTACCACAATGCCCAGCATTAGCTTTTTTTTTTTTAATAAATAGACAATAAGACCACAAAGCTAAATTTTGTCTCTGGATTTAAATTTGCTTAAGTTTAAATGTAATAAGAAGATAAATGTGAAAATGATAGTCAAAAATTAAATATTTACATGTTTATAGGTAGCAGTAGCTAGTAATGGAAGAATGAATAAATCAGCTAGAAGAAATGAAAGGAATATTGTAATATTTTAACTTACTGTTTTACATAAAAATGAGTTTATTTTCAAAATCAATGCTCTTAATTATTCTTGCAGGCTATGTAGAATTTTTGAGACAGGTGGTAAAAAGATGTGCACAACCTTTCCTAATGCACTAAAATCCAAGAATAAAACTAGACTTTAGAATAGCTGGACTCTTTAAAAAAAATACTGCCGGTAGTGTTTATAATAAATGGTACCTTTAAAAATCTCTGTATCAGCAGAGAAATTTTATAACATAAATTGTTCACTTAACTTTAACTGCTACAGATTTTGGCAGACAATAAAATTAAACGGTGGGTGATCAGCAGAATGTACGACATCTTTCAATATACCACTGGGCTACTAATATATTTTAAGAGAAAAAAATCTCCTGCTAGGTCCTTAGCCTGTCATTAGGAGTATGAAGCCAAAATGCTTTCTACCATAATTGTTGAAAAGAAAGAAGCTGTATATTACCATGAGCTAGAAAGTTTGATTATTTATTTAAAGATTTTTTTGTGTTATTATTTTATGGGTATGGATGCTTTTCCTGCCTGAATGTCTGTGTACTATGGGTGTGCACTACCCACAGAGGCCAGAAGTGGAATCAGAACACTCTGAACTTGAGTTTCAGACGTTTGCTAGTTACCGTGTGGATGCTGGAAACCAAATCTAAGTCTTCTTCAAGACCAAAAAGTGCACTTAATAGCTAAGCCATCTCTCCAGTCTCCTACTTTAATTAGTTATAAAGGATTATTTCTATTGGTTTTAATCATGTGTACATGAATGTGCTGTGTGTAGGTATGTGTTAAGTACACTGCTCTCAGAGGCCAGAAGAGGGCATTGGACCTCCTTGAGCTAGAGTTGAGGCAATCTGTGAGCCATTCTGTGAATGCTGGGATGTGAACTCAGGCACTCTGCAAGTTCTCGCAATCTCTGAGCCATCTATCTAGCCGCCCCTCCCCTTTTTTTTGAAGGGAGAATGCATGTCAACAGATGTTAGGATTCATAGGAAGAGACTTCTGGTTTAAAATCCCCCTGGTGTCCACAGTTACTTCTTTCTTTTCTAGTTCAGTCAGCAATACCTCAGCGATATACCTTGTTCCACTCTTAGCTTTGCAGTTCCAGCTACACGGCTGCAATTGAAATCACCTTCCTTTTGCCATTCAAACCATTTCCCATGCTCTGCCAGCCTTCTTGAGATATCAGCTATATATAAAGTTCTTGCGAAGAAAAGTAAATAATTTTTAATTCATCAACTCATGACTTTATGTACAGGCTTTACTGAGTAAAATATTCTCAATTAACCAAGCTTTGAGATGATGTGATACTCCCAAACTGTAGCATGCTGATATGCCTTTCCTGTCACAGAGATTTCCTCCCATGCCACGTGCTTTCCCATCTATGAATTTTGGGGGTATAAATTCAGCCTACATCACTTTGGAAAAAATCTACACATGTCATTCACTTTTTATATAAATGCCTACTCATAGAGAGTGACATAGTTCACAGGATACAAGCACTTGCCAATAAACCTGATGAGCTGAGTTTTAATGCTAGGAACCCACGTGGTGGAAGGAGAGAACCAAATTTGTCTTTGACCCCGACACATGCACTAGGACACCTTAACAAACCCCACCGCCACTAGACACAAACACATAGAGACACAAATAAATAAATTTAAAAAAACATTTTCACATTTGATTTTTCACTTACTAAATCACTCTTATCATGAGTGATAAGATTATTGCAAATAACTGGGCAATTTACTTTTATTACCTGTGATTTCTCCCAGCCATTCATGATTGCACATGGGAAGGAGTGACAGGGAAGAAGACATTTTGGGAAAGAGAAATCTAAGGCTGCTGACGATTAAGTTCTGGTTTTGATGATATCAATTTACCAGGAGGAGAAACTCATTCTGACTTATGTGCCAGACACAAGTACTTATTTTCTCTCTAAAACCAAAGGAAGGAGGAATCCAAGGGACACATGAACTCAGTTCATTTGCTAACCTCAGTGACCTTAAGCCTCAAACTCAGTTTCACAGATAACCATATTAAAGTTTTACTGGCTCACATCAATAAATATACACACACACTTTCCCATATCATACATTAAAATCGCTTTAAAAAGTAAAATTAATTTCTGTTTCAGCTAAAGGCTACAAATACATAAAACATACTTAGAACAACAGAAGGGAATTAGTCGATAATTTTTATGAATCTGATTTTTAAGATGAAATGCTAAAAAGTGCATTTCTGGTAGATACAGCTTGCATCATTAAAAATGTACACAATGTGCTAGATCATAAAGTATCTTAATATAGTTCTCTTATAAGGAAACCTAATTTTTGAATTTCTCAGTAGATAGAGGTCAAACCCAGAGTCCCACTCCAACTGTGATATAATATCTTGGTGTGTGTTAGTTGCAGGGAGGCTGAAATATTGATCTTCTCAGTAATCCAGTTTGACAGGAAAAAAGCTATCACGACTCACCACCCCAGAGTATTTGATACCTCCTGGTTTTTATACTATTATACTTTCCTCAGTAGCCAAACAAGAACCATGCTTTTATTAGACATTAGTTTATGCTGTCACAGAGTGTACATTATTGGATTGAATACCTTCTTCAAATGAGAGAACTCGTGCCTAGTACATTAAACCTGGTTAAAAAAAATAATAAAACATGCCAGAGGAAGTGTTTGGTCCTGGAAGGGAACTCAATATGCTGTTTAGCCAAGTTGACATAGCACCGAACTGTCCTCTAAATACAACAATAGACAGTTACTTCCATTGACCTTTGCTAGAGAACATTGTCTTTCTAATAAAGCGGTAAGTGCAGATACTCATGGAAGTATAATATGCTGAAAATAAGTGCTCAGCCCTAAACAAGACGTGTTTACCATCCCCGTTGAAGATGAGGGAACATTGGGAAAAGAATGTTAAGAGCTGGAAGACAGGACGAAAGGGCTGCAAAATGACATCTCTGGGTAAGGCACAACTATTGCAATCATGAGCTCACAGCAGCTTATGGATGCCTTCCCGGGATCTCCACAATAGCAGACCTGTACATAATCAAGCACGGATGGAGGAAGTACTCAGGGGCTCTGCCCTCACTGATAAACTGCTTGCTGCTGACAGATTCTGGGGGTGGAGAAATCATTGTCTTTAGTTGTGTGCAAAGTGATGACCCCAGTAAGCTCTCATGGGTTGTTCACAGGGGGCCTTGATCAAATACATTGCAAAACAAATGAAAAATAATGGACCAGGGAAGGAAATAGTTAGTGATTTGTGGAAAGGCTGACAGCGGTGGGGGAGAGGGGACAGGTGGAGAGGGTAAGCAGGGAAAGAGTAATCAGAACTTTTATTGTGGTATTTTGCATTGCTTATACACAGTTTATATCCATACAGTGGAACTGACCTGTACTCACGGGGCACAAGTACATACTTGTGTGTGTGTTTGTAGGGGGTTTTCAATGAACAAAACTAATCAAGAAAAACATGGACTTAATGTCCCTTACCTAGTGGATCTAAAACAAAATGATGCAGACCAAAGTCTGTGATTTTACATTTCCAAAGTTACAGGATACAGGACTGATACTATTTATTGTTACTGTAAGTAAAGGAGTCACTGGAGTGTAAACTGTACTCTGATTTTTCTTAATTTTCATGGACGTCCCCCTCCTTTTACGACAGAAGCAGCAGGAAAAAAAATAACCTTTTATTGTGTGTGCACTCTTCGTAATGAACATGCCCGTATCATATGTTGTAAAAATATACTCCCACAATCATACCCTGGATTTGCATCATATTATGGTATCTATCTATCTATCTATCTATCTATCTATCTATCTATCTATCTATCTATCTTTCTATCTTTCTATCTTTCTGTCTGGCACTTAGCAATGTCATAATCTAACAGAAATAGCCAAGGCTGTAACTAGCTGCTGAGAGCCATGCTCCGAATTGGCCACAGGCAGAGGTTGTTGCTTTTTTGTTTCTGTGATGACTCTTGGTTGATAAGATTCAAACAGTACTTCTGGGTGGTAATGATGTATGCCTTTAATTCCAACACTCCAGGAATCTGAGGAAGGGGATTTCTGTGAGTTTGAGGTAGCCTGGTCTACAGAGCAAGTCCAGGACAGCTAAGGCTACAGAGGGACCCTGTCTAAAAAATTAAATAGAAGGAAGGAAGGAAGGAAGGAAGGAAGGAAGGAAGGAAGGAAGGAAGGAAGGAAGGAAGGAAAGAAAGAATAAGCAAACAAACAAAACCCAGTCACTCAATCTTTACTTTCCCTTCTCTGCGTCCTTTTGCTGGTTCGTGATCATCTTCCCTTTCATAAAGTATCTCCTTCCTGTGATGAGTTATCATTGGTCAGTATGATCTAGAACACAGTATCCATAGTGGTTTAAAGGCCAAGCAATTGCCTTCCATGTGCTGAAACCCAAGACCTGGCTGCATAAAGTACATTCATTATGCTCGCATAATGCTGAGAAAGTGGGATGAAGAACAGGTAAAACATAAGCAGGTGTATTTTAGGATCTAGTCTAGTGATGGGAATATCTAACATGAGTGGTATTAACTGTAATATGCATGCGGTTCAGTGTCACACTCTCATTAGTGTCATTAAAGGTTCAGCTGGAACAGAACTTCTATCAGAAGCGCAGACTGGCTTTGACCTTGGTGCTATATAGAGTATTGTGGGTGCTTTGACTATTTCTTAACCGTCAGTACATTCTGTGGCTTTCAACTCAGGATGACAATGCTTCATTCTTGAAACATTTAAATATAAATTCTTATCAAGCTTACGTGTCCCTATAAAAGAATCATGGAAAAAGTCCAAATTTGTCCTTTTCTGGGTAGACATGTATAGAAGTAGGGTAAGAACTAGAGGTGATTCACTCCCCTTTCTAGACGGAGTCTTGTATTCTTTGAAAAGATCATCTTCTTTATACCAGAATCAGTGAAGATGCAAGACCTCAAAAATATCTTCATCTTTCCATTTTGTTGTTCTTCTGCCACATTCCCCTTCCTTTTAGCCAATTCCAATTCATCTCCTCTATCTTTAATCCTTTTTCATTTGGCACTATCTTCAAAGTCACATTTTACATTTTCCACATAGAGAAATGTTTCAGTCTCTGCCCATGCTTTTCTGGAATCCACTCTTAAGCTTTTTATTTCCCTTTTTTGACTTAAAATCTCTACTAACGAAACAGAATATGTCCTTTTTTTCCTAATAGGATGTTATTGACAAGGAAATTGTATATCAGTCAATGAACTATAGCCGAAATGTCAGAAAAATATTTTCCAATGCACAGTATATATAGGTTCATTGGATACACACACATACTTCAGTATTTGTGGAGATAGTCTTCATTTTAAGTTGACACAACTGAGAAACACCTGGAAAGAGAGTCCCAATAAGGAATCATTTACGTTATGGAGGCCTGTGGCTATGCTTGTTAGACATCTTTTCATTTAGGTACTTGAGGTGGGAAGACCTATCCCGCTGTGGGCAGCCCCGCTTCACAGAATAGGCCCAGACTGAATGGAAGACGAGAACAAGCTAATAGTAATTCAGTCCTTGGAGAGAAGATAGATTTATATTAAATAGCTATTCTGTTTAGCAGCAAGTTCTTTACTTCGCGTCACTACCGAAGGGTCTTAGCTCATGAGGAATAAAAGTTCTTCAAGACTATGACTGACATGTAACCCCAATCTGGAAGGTATCTGGCTGTCCAGGTTAGCCAAGTGATCAACAGACACAAGCCTTCTATGAAGCTCCTCCCGAGTACCTGTGATCTAGACTGTGAGATTCACAGGCTAGAAGCAAAAGGAAAGAAGTCGGCAATCCACAATTTCTGTCTCAGGCAGTTACAAGATGGTGGGGACTGACAATGATGGCCTCTGAGTTCGGAATTCTGGTTGCTGTCCCTCACACGGATTTGCTGAAAGTGTTATTGAAATTGGGTTCAATGGAATCTTTCAACAGACATGTTTCATTGATGGCTCTTGTAAGTAATTGAATACACAAAAGTCATGATCTCTTGTTCAAAAGCCCACTGAGGAACCTTTTAAAAGGCTGACCTGAGCTTTCTGGAAGTGGCTAATAATCTTACTCTGGACAGTAATGAATGGCTTCCTTAATCTCTCCTCTGCCCTGGACTTTGACAGAGCAACTGCTTCTGTCTTGCTGAATTGAGATGGCATATTATTAATTATATTATGCAATACAATAACATGATTGTATAAAAGAGTCAGATTTAAACATTAGGAAAGGACTTGATGATCAAGTATGTTGATAATCCATTAGGGAAAGATTCGTCAATGAGCACTGGCGCCTGCCTTTAAGGATGGAGCAACCTAGCAGGAGAAAGTTGCTTCAAATGGCTGTTATGACCACTATAAAGGGAAACAAATATCCAGGAGGCAAGAAGCACATTCCAGGACAGAGTACTTCATAGACACCAAACATGAGTCTTGAGTACCTTTGCAAGGGTGGTAAGCCTTCGAGTCAGTGTTCAGGGAGAGATGGAAGGAGATGAAGGGATGCTGTAATAACAGGATTAACTTAATCATGGTAGCCAAAAAGACAATGATGTCCTGTGCTTGAAATTGCCAGCATCTTAGAAACAGAAGTAGGATTGTGAGTCCAAGCCAGTCTGAACTAAGCAATTCTTATAAACCAATTAACTACTTTTAAAAATTGAGGTTTCACAAAAGAGGTTGAGTGTTGTTCATGGTTTAGTTATTTTTAACTTAATACAAGACACCCTCTTTGGAAGAGAAAGTGCAAAGAAACAAACTGGATTATCTTTTACTCCTGTTGCTATGAAAGAAAAGTCATTTCTGGGGGTTTTGCAGAGAACATGTGGTTGTCTGGACTCTGGTTACTTACAGACCTACTTGTCAAAAGCCATGTTACATGGAATTGAAAGAAATTACTGTTGCTGGAAGAAAGAAAAGGATTTCTGGAAGCCTAGACTATCAGAAGTTTCTTGAAAGGTGAGAATAATTTGACGTGTTAAGCAAGATGTAGGAATATTCCAAATGAGAGACATGGCATAGCCAGACCCACAGATGGTAATAGCCTTAGTGTGTCCACACAACTGGGAAGGTACCCACTGAGACTATGTAGGCTGTCTTTGGTAACACACTATGGAAAATATGTTGAGTGGATTTGAAGAAAATGAATTGTACAAAGCAGACCATATGAGGAAATGGAGGTGACCCCGTGTGGTTCAGGCACAACAAAGGAGAAGACACCAATAAGCTCCAGCTAATTCTGCAGGGAAATTACATTGCTTCACTCTACTGGGCAGTAAAAATTTCTTTCAGTCACACATTCTAGAATGTAGAATAGTAATTTTCAAATGCTGCTGAGTGCCAGGACCTTTGGATCAAATCCTCTGGCATTTGTACCAGACTGCTTAGGAGTGTAGAGCAGAGAAACAATATACAGAATGTAGCCTGAGTCCAGCTAACCAGCACAATCCACTCTATTAATTCCATGGTCAGCTTAAGCAATTCTAGTTGCTATTTAAGTTGTTATGATGAAAACAGGACAGATTTTTTTTGTAAGTGGCCTCAACCTTTCAAGTGTCTCAGTTGCCTTCAGAGATGTGCATAACAGCATATTTCACCAGGGTTCTAATAAGAAAGGGCTTTCAGGTACATAGTTCTCTTCACATACACCTTTATATTCCTTACTTTGACAGAGCCCGTGACCAATGGGAAATACAATCTTGATGATCTCTCCAGCAGTAGGTCTCTTCCTAAGAAAGAACTAAAGTTGGTGTTAATAGTATAACAAATAGCCTCATGTTGCAGTCTTGCAGGTGAGTTATTAGTAAAAAAAGAAACAAACAAAAAATGTCTAGTTAATGCCATGTGAATTAATACCAGCACATGGAAGGCAGAGGCAGGAAGATCTTCTATGAGTGCAAAGCCAACCTGGTCTACATAGCAAGCTCTTGGGCAGCTGGGACTACATGGAGAGAGCCTGTCTCAAACAACAACAAACTGATTCAATGTACCCCCAGAAGGGGTTTCTAAGAGGAAGAGGAACTCAGAGCTTGGGTAGAATTGTGGGAACATAAAGAATTTCACTTGATGTTGACAAAATGTTGCTTTCTACATATTGACATTTCCACTTAAAACAAACCACTAACCTGTGAGGACAATGTAAATTTCTGAACTGAAGCAGGGAAACTTTGTGTTCTAATGTGAAGAAAACACTTAGAACACTGGTTCTCAACCTGTTGGTTACAATCCCTTTGGGGGTCTAACGACCCTTTCACAGTGGTCACCTAAGGCCATTGGGGGGAAAACATATATTTACATTACAACTTTTAACAGTGGAAAAATTACAGGTTGTAGTAGCAACAAAAATAATTTTATGGTTAGGAGTCACTACAATAGGAGATAGAGTATTAAGTGGTCACAGAATTAGGTAGGACAAGAACCACCGACTTTAAAGGTCATAAATTCTGAAAACCTGCTCATGAGCCACAAATTCTGATTAAAAGACAATGGCAGCATGTTCTAAGAACTCCTAGCGGTGACTGAGACAAGAAAGCTTAGGCTTCACTATTCACAAAAATACTTAGGACAAATTTTCTAAAGAATAGCGTGTCTCAGGAATAAAGACAATTCACAGGACATCCCCATTAAGTTAAGCCCTGAGAACTAGCTAAAAGAAAATGAAGAAAAAGAGGCCACATTAGTATTCTCTTGCTAAAATGTGAGCTCCTAAGGATTCACAACACAAAACATGACATTTCCAATTATGTAATTGGATAATTATTTAAATGAGAAGTTCATGAGGTAACCCAGGGGTGAGCAAAGAGGAAAATTTCCCGCCAGTCAATGATGGAGGACAGAAGAGTTGAAAGTATTTTTTCACAGACAATATCTTTGTGGGAGAGAGAAAGCACACAGTCTTCAGCTTTGGTTAAGATCAAACTGATCTAATTACATTTTCCATTTAATTTATTGCAGCAAATTCCCTTTTGTGAGGCATGCTTTTGATACATTTCAAGGAAAGCTTCTTGGAGAAAAGTTTAAATTAGACTTATTTTGCAAAGAAGAAAATAGAAGCATATTTCAAGCATACACCCAAAGCTTGCCTGAAAAAGAGCAAAATGATTAATTAGGAACCATAAATTATGCTTTTATTTAATAATAAGATCTGCTTTTTACAGAATAGCCCAGAAGTATGCTGTGCGTCTTGTATTTGGAATGTCAGACCTAATTCAAATGGGATAGTTTAACCAACGTCATTTTACAGCTAAGTAAGCTTAAGGCTTGAGGTATTGTTTGCTCTTCTGATTATGAAAATGTCGCAGTGTTGGTTAGCTGTTTGGTACCGCCATTAATAACCGCAGATGTATTAACAGGGATGGATTTCAGTGTCTGAGCAATTTTGCTTCCCTCTTTCTGATGTAGGGTGACTGCCAACAGGTCGGAACACTGTCGGAATTTACTTCCACTTGTCCCCATGTTTCTGGCAGCTGGACTCACTGCTTATGGAATACAACACTGCAGACTTGGCATCTCATATGTACGTTATGGTCACGGAGCCTTGCCCAATAGAATTACAAAACTGAAAGGTGCAGCATTCCTGGATGACTTTAGCTATTTCACCCCAAAGCAAATTTTCACTTATATTTAAAAATGCCATTTTCGGAAGGTGGAATATAGAACCTACTAACTTAGCAGATCCTACTTTCCACCAACTCAATGGCAAAGAATTTTATCAGATGGTATATTGGGCCTATAGAAGAGCTTTCCCCATCCTGCTGTAACTGCCTTTTTCGGATGTGCCCACCAATGTATTCTAACCTTGCCTTGCTTTATGAATATCTTTATATTATAGAACTTCATAAAAGTACTTCTACGTTGGATCATGGAATTTGAGGCCAGACAAAATCTGTGTCCCAAGATCATGGTTACTCAAAATGACTCCAGAATAAATTCTTATTCCCTTAAAAATTGGAAAGATTTGAACCAATAAAAAGCACTTCAATCTACTGTAGAAAAGAGATATTAAATGACTATTACACAGTCAACTTCCAAAGCAAGTTCCAGACATAATTCCACACAATGGAAGGAAAAACTAGTATATTCTCAATTTTGTGTTTTATAATTTCTTATTTTTATTTTTTATATTAATTACAGTTTATTCACTTGTTTAATCTTAGCTGTAGCCTCCTTCTTTCATTCCTTCCCAATCCCACCCTCCCTCTCTCTTCTCTTATGCCTCTCCCTCAGTCCACAGATAGGTGAGGTCCTCACTCCCTTCATCTGACCCTAGCCTATCAGGTCTCATCAGGACTGGCTGTATTGTCTTTCTCTGTGGCCTGGTAAGGCTGCTCTCCCCTCAGGGGGAGATCAAAGAGCCAGCCACTGAGTTCATGTCAGAGACAGTCCCTGTTCCCCTTACTAGGGAACCCATTTATTTGTTTTGATACAGGGTCTCAAACTGCAGCACAGTTTGGTCTTAAATATATTATAATAAGCTGCTTCAGGATCCATCTCTGCATGCTGGGATTGCAAGAACGTAGCACCATAACTATGTGCTTTATTTGCTAAATTACGAACTTTGAGGACTGACTGTGGAAATGCCATTTTAATATCAAGCGCTTTAGAGGTGTAATTACTATTCTCAGAACATTTCAATATTTTAGAAATATACTTAAAGGGATGATAAGAAAATTTATGTATTTTCCTTAAATAATCTCAAGAAAGAGCATCAAGATGTAAAGTGAAAGCAAGTGTTTTAAAGTCGTTGTTTTGTTTCGTCTTGTTTTAAATATCATCCATCACGGCTGGAGAGATGGCTTAGAAGGTAAGAGCACTGACTCCTGTTGTAGAGGAGCTGGGTTCAATCCTCAGCACCATGTGGTGGGTCATACTCTGTGCAATGGCAGTTCCAGGGTCTCTGATGCCATTTTTTGGTCTCAGAGGTTACATATGTATAAAACGCATGAACAAAACACACAAACACATAAGATAAAATTAAGAATAATTAAATGTGGTCCACTCCTTCCTTTCACAAACAATATGAAAAAATGTTTCATAGTTAACGTGCCCTATACATCTCTTAAGGAATGATGATTTAAATCTGGAGCCTAAACACTGTAAGAATCCCAGGCTCAAAATTACTCTATTGTCAAGAGGAAATACATGAGAAGCTTTACAAATTCACAGGAGTTTCAAATTCACAAAAGGGGGTCCAGGAAGGAGTGATACCGGAATGATTTATAAAAACTGTTGACTGTCTTCCCTGTTTACGAATCTATGTGAATTCTGACATTTCTGTGGGTCTTTTGGAGAAGTGTTAACAATAGTATTTGAAAGAAAAATATCATTATACTGAGTGGTTCAAAGCATTCTCTGCCCAATTTTATAAAATAGTAACTTGAGTACTTCAACCAAAACAGTCCTGTATTATATAGTTCTTCAACAACGAAAGAAGAATATAGGCAAGAAATAGCGTGCTATTTTCCATAGAATTGCAAGTTAAAGGGGCCTGTCTCTGTACACATAGGAAAACCCTGCTATGGTTAAATAATACAAAACCCAGGGATACCAATAATATAGCCAAATGAAAGCCTGCAGACTACTGCATGCTTAACCCCATGCTGGCCTAATTATAGCTCCAAACATCTCTAAGATTAATAAACACTCACAAGTGGCTAAGGCCTGGAAGTAATGCATGTATTTAAAAAGACCTTTTTCTCAATGAATATATTTATTTCACTGGGATAAGTCTCAAATCACATAACAACAGGACACCAAACACCAATTAGATGGTAGAGTGATGTGCTATTGCAGAACCAAATGCCACAGACTGAGACTCCTCATTTTCCTATGTATGGATATTCCTTTGCTCTGTCGATTCTGACACGAGGTACTGTGTGGCTGTCGTTGTGAACAGATACTCACCAGTGCTTGTCAGGAAGCAGACATTTTTCATCACGCCTTCGGTGTAAGCACCTGGTTCATAACTATCCATTTCACCAGTGACAATGTGAGCTACTCTTGCAGCCCGTCCTTTGATGGCACCTGCAACTCGGTCCAAATTGTCAGCATCCTGATCCCTCAAGGCTATAATGCACTTGTTGACATCTTCCAGGATGTGGCTTTCTGTAAAGAAACAGACCAAGTTACCTATATGCCTGTGTTTTGGTCACACAAATGTAGCATATTGCAATAAAGTTAACATTCTACTTCAGTCACACTGTGTACTGAGGGTACTGAGAACTAATTATGAAGTAAAGTTACAGGCATTTTTAAATTTTAGACCTTTATTTATTAATAGTAACATCTATAAAATATAAAACTTATCATTGAACACAAAATGGTTTGGGGAAATGGTTCATTTGGTAAATTCATGCTGTGTAAGCAGGAGATCTGAATATGGATCCCCAAGACCCACTCACTGTCTGGACACTACAGCCATATATGTAGAACCATAGCACTGTGGTTAGCAGCAGAGACAGGGAATTCTAGGAAGCCAGTCTAAAACAAACAAACAAACAACAAGAAGAAAAGTGAACTCCGAGCTCTGATAGAGACTCTATCTCAAAAAGTAAGGTGGGCAGTAATAAAAGAAGGAAAGAAGGTACCCAACGTCACCTTCTGTACTTGTCCACAGATGAATGTGCACACACACACACACACACACACACACACACACACACAAAGAGAGACAGAGAGACAGACAGACAGAGAAGGAGGGGAAAGGAATAGGAGGGGGCAGGAAGGAAGGAGGTAGCTGGAGATTTTTGCATGGCTTGGAAAAACACACCTCCACTCCCAGCACTTGGTAGGCTGAGCCAAGTACTATGGGAGTTCAAGACCAGCTATCCTTACACAGAGTATCAAAGGCTACAAAGTGAAACTATCTTAAGACCTCAATGGGGATAAAAGACCAAAAGCTGTACTGAGTACATGCTATTTTAGGTGCTAGTCACAGGAGAGTATGCTTCATATCTGAGGGGCAAGTACAAAATGAAGGTATTTTTACATTAAGGTAAAATACATAAGCATGAGATGTGTACTTCTGAACAAATGCAATATTATATAAGAGCACAAATTTGAAACGGCCATCTTTAATAATGTAAGAATAAAACTTTCACTTAGCTAACAGATAATAAAATAGGAAAAGCATAATTTTTAAAAAATATTGTGCCTATGTGTGTGGGGGGTGTGGATATATAGATGTATGTGCATTTAGCCAGGGAAGGGCATTGATCCTCTGGAGTTGGAGACTGGTGTAAGCAACTTGATGTGGCTGCTGGGAACTCTGAAAGTAAAGCAAGCATTCCTAATCGCTGCGCCATCTCGACAATTCTCCAAACTAAAATCTTTACATTGTAAAGCAACAATCCCTCAATTCTGTGAGGAGTAACAGCCTGGCTAGATCCCGGGGGAGGACATTGCAACCAGCCCTGAGGAGACAAGATGATCTGGGATCAGATGGAAGGGGAGGAGATCCTCCCCCGTTGGTGGACTTGGAGGGGGCAGGGAGGAGATGAGGGAGGGTGGGAGAGAGTGAGGGAGGGGGCTACGCATGGGATGCAAAAAACCTAACCTGTGATTGATATAAAAATAAATAAATTTATTATAAAAAAACCAAACACTTAGACACACACACACACACACACACACATGCATTCCTGCATGGATGCACAGGTGGACTAGCATACACACGTTAATTTTGTGCAAACAAATCCCAGAGAACTTTGCCTACTTTGAAACAAATCTGCTGGCCTTCTCTTTCATTCTTGGCAGGGTTAGAGTGTCAAGACTCAGGGGAGTTATCACAATCTAACACAACTTTCTCTATAAAAGGATTAACATTCTCAAATAAAAACAAGGTGATAATCTAAGAAAATGCGTGTAACAGCAACAAACATAAACAATGATCTTTTTGTTTCTTGTTTTGTTTTTTGTTGTTTGTGGTGATGTTAGAGTTTTGTTTCTGAAATGTTTTCTCATTCTATAGCGCTGGGTAGCCCTGATTTTTCTCTCAGCTTTCCAAGTGCTAGAATAAAAGCCATTCATTAGCATGCACACAACAATTTTTTAAGAACTTAAAATAATTTCAAAACAACTAGTGATTTGGCTTCAGGCTCCATTACATGAATGCCTACACAAGATAATTAAAATCTCTACTGTTTATCAACACACACAAAGATAGCTATAACAAAAGAATCTTAGTATCCCATAATATCTTAGTAAAATCTCTTCTCTCTTACTTCTTGTAGATGCGTCTGTACACATGTGTTGACTGTCTGTGCCAAAGTAAGTTAATCACATGATATGAGTTTATCACAGTCATATTTTTCTATTAATATATACTTAAACAATGAAAGAAGATTATGGGCAAGAACAGACTGCTATCCCCTCTAGAACTTCAAGTTGAAGGTAGCCAGTGTATCTCTGGATTCATAGGACAAACCTTCTAAGGTTAAATAATAATAAGAAAACTATCATAGAATTGTCTGTGAACCCTACCATTCTGTTGCAGACTTTATGTGCCTCACTAACATGTATTTGTATTGTTTTCTTTGACTCTCTCTGTGAGCATCTTAAAATACTGATGTAAGCACCCTGCCCATTCTTGTGGTTAGTATGTTCACCTTGTACTATTTTAAATTATCTCTTTTATTTTTAAGTTTATAATATAATTACATCCTCCCCCAGGCATTTCTTTTCCCCCAAATCCTCCCACATAACCCTCCTTGCTCTCTTCCAAAGTTATGGAATCTCTTTTCATTAACTGTTTTTGTATGCATACCTAAGTATCTTCCTAAATATAACCATATATATCTATATTCCTAAATATAACCTTCTCTGTCTATATAATATTTCTTGTATGTGTGCTTTTAGAGATGCCCATTTAGTATGGATTAAACCATTGATGTGCTCTTCCTTGGGGAGGACTACTTCAACCTTTCTCAGCATTCCTTGGTTGCCTGTAATTCCTTATATAGGGTTGAGGTGCTATGGCCATTCCTCCATGCACATTGGCATGTCTGTTGTTGTCCTTCTCCAACTCACGTTGGGCAGTCATGCTAGTAAGAAGTCATGGGTGTTGTTTCTGACATGGCTATGAGAAACAGACTCACAGCAAACTCTCTGATCATCTGGTTCTTACAAACTTTATGCCTCCTCTTCTGCATTATTTCCTGAGGGTTATATGCAGGAGTTATATTGCAAATGTGTCCCTTGGAACTCGTATCCAAAACTCTGCACGTTGATTGGTTGTGTTTTTTTTTTTAAGTTTCATTGATGAGAAGTAAGGATTACACTTATCTGAGGCTATAAGGACAAATTCTGAGAACGTAGTTAGGGATTCTGCAGGCTTAATAAAGTGGTGGGTTTATGGTTTTTTTCCAAGATCCATGACTTCGCTAGTTCCAGATAGTTGTCAAGGCTCCACTACTGAGTATGGTGTCTCTCTAATTCTCTAGGTCTTTGAACATTTGGAGCTAGGTTTTTGTTTATTTGTTTGCTTGTTTGTTTGTTTTTTGAGCAAGTTGATAGATACAGTTTTAGTTTCATTCATTTACTTGTGGACATCCAGATTAGTCAGCACTATTTGCTTTTTCCCACCTTCAGCTCCTTTTGTCGTTTTGCCATTTGTCACTGAACAGCTATAACTATGCACACCAATGGCTTAGTCTCTGATTTTGTTCCACTGGTCTACATGTCTCTTTTGGTTTCCAGTACAATATTGTTTTTTATTGCTATGGCTTTGTAATATATTGCAAAATCAGAAGTGGTAATTCCTCCAGCAATCTTTTATTTATTCAGGATTGTTAGAGTTCTGGTTTGGTTTGGTTTTGTTTGTGATTCAACTCAAATTTTAGAATAGGTTATTCTATTTCTGGGAAAAATGAGATGGATATTTTGATTGGGCTTACATTGAGCCTATAAATAGATATTGGTAAAATGGCCATTTTCACACTATTAATTCTACAAATCCGTGAATATTCAGTATATTTCCATTTTATAGGGTCTTTATCTTTTTTCTTCAGGGTATAGGTCTTCTAATCCATTTTCCCAGGTTTGTTTCTAGATATGTTATCTTCTTTGATATCAGCCTGTAGTATATTATTTTTTACTTCTTTTATTTTTATCTGGTTTCAGTATCAGTGTGTGACTGGATTTTAAAACTAATTTAAGAGGTGTTGATTGTAGATCTTTAAAAATCTGGTAAAATATGGTTATGAATTAATATGATTCTGACATTTTATAGCTGGAAGACTAGTTCTTACTATTTCTATCTCCACACATTTGTTACTGGTATGTTTAGGTCATTAACTTCTTAGTTTAATTCTAGTAATTTGGATGCAACTAAAAATTCATACTTTTTTTGTCTTTTTAGGTTTTTCAATTCACTGGAATATGGTTTTTAAAGTATTCTGTTAGAATATTCCAAAATCATTTGGTGTTGGTTGAAATAGTTCCCTAATCACTTCTAATTCTGCTAATTCGGGGTTCTATGTTTTGATTAGTTGGTCCAAGGATCTGTCAATCTTACTTATCTTCTCAAAGAATCAGCTGTTAGATTCCTTGATTATTTCTACTGTTATATTTCCCCCATTTCATTCATTTTTTTGATATTTATCTTTTCTTGCTGTTAACTGGGCTTGGACTTGGTTTTTCAAATTTTTTAGTTACATCATTTTTTCATTATGATTGTTATTATTACTTATTACAATGTATTCACTTTGTATCCAGGCTGTGGTCCCCTCCCTCATCTCCTCCCAGCCCCACCCACATTCCCACTTTCCCACCTATATCCCTCCCATAGTCCACTGATAGGGGAGGTCCTAGTCTCCTATTATGTGACTCTGGCCTATAGAGTCTCTTCAGGACTGCCTGGGTCCTCTTTCTCTGTGGCTTAGTAAGGCCACCATGGCAAGAGGAGTTGAACAAAGAGGACCAAGTCCATGCCAATGACTGCCTCTGCTCCCCTTAATAGGAAACCTCTATGGAAATTGAGCTGCCCATGGGTAATATGTGAGTAGGGGGGTCTAGGTCCTCTCCATGCATAGTCCTTGGTTGATTCATGAGTCTTTTCAAGGACCCTTGGGCCCAGAAATTTTGGCTCTGTTGGTCTCCCTGTAGAGCTCCTATCCCCTCCAGGTCCTTATATATCCCCCTTCCTCCATAAGATTACCAGCACTCTCCCTAAAGTTTGGCTATGTGTCCCAGCATCTGCTTCAATACCCTGTTAAGTAGACTCTTTCAGAGGCCCTCTGTGGGAAGGTTACAACTTCCTGAACATAACACCAACAGAACAGGCCCTAAGATCAACAATTAATAAATGGGACAAAATGAAACTGAAAATCTTCTATAAAGAAAAGGACACTGTCAACAGAAAAAAATGGTAGCCTACAGACTGGAAAAAGATCTTCAACAATCCCACATCTGACAGATGGTTAATGTCCTGAATAATAAAGAACTGAATAACTTAAACACCAATACACCAAGTAATCCAATTAAAAAATAGGGTAGAAAGCTAGACAGAGAATTCTCAATAGAGGTATATCAAATGGCATAGAAACTACTTAAACATTCAAAGACGTTAGTTATCTGGGAAATGCAAATCAAAATGAACCTGAGATTCCACCTCACACACATCAGAATGGTTAAGATCAAAAACTTAATTGACAAAAGATGCTGGAAAAGTTGTAGAAAAAGGGGAACTCTCCTCCATTGCTGGTGGGAATATAAACTTGCACAACCACTTTGGAAATCAATCTGGTGCTATCTCAGAAAATTAGAAATAGTGCTACCTCAAGACACAGCTATACCACTCCTAGATATAGATCCAAATGATGCTCAACCATACAACAAGGACATTTGCTCAAGCAAATGTTTGTAGCAACTTTATTCATAATAACCAGAACCTAGAAACAGCCTAGATGTCCCTCAACCAAAGAATGGATACAGAAATTGTGGTATGTTTACACAATGGAATACTACTTAGTAATTAAAAACAAGGAAATCATGAAATTATCAGACAAATGCGTGTAACAACAAATGATCATTCAGTGTGAAATAACACAGAATAAGGAGACATGTTATATACTCACTTATAAGTGGATATTAGCCATATAAGACAAACATACTAAAATCTATAATCCTAAAGAAGCTAAACAACAAGAAGGACCCTACGGAAGATGCTCAATTCTCACTCATAAGGGCAAACAGGCTAGACATTGGAAGTAGGAGAAGAGAGGGAACAGGTGTTATATCATTTATCTCTGTTTCTTTTTTAAGTTTATGTTTATTCTTTGTTTATTACAGTTTATTCACTTTTTATCCCAGCTGTAGCCCCCTCCTTTGTCCCTACCAATTTTTCCTTCCCTCCCTCTTTTCCTCCCATGCCCCTCCCGCAGTCCACTGATAAGGGAGGATCTCCTCCCTGTCCATCTGACTCTAGTCTATCAGATCTCATCAGGACTGGCTGCATTATCTTCCTCTGTGTCATCTGAAGGCTGCTCCCCGCCTCAGGGGAGGTGATCAAAGAGCCAGCCACTGAGTTCATGTCAGACAGTCCCTGTTCCCCTTATTAGGATATCCAGTTGGAGACTGAGCTGCTGCAGGCTACATCTGTGCAGAGATTCTAGGTTACTTCCATGCATGGAACTTGGTAGGAGTATCAGTCTTAGAAAAGACCCCTAGGCCCAGATATTTTGGTTCTGTTTGCTTTCCTTGTGTAGCTCTTGTTCCCACCAACTCTTCCTATGTCTCCATTCTTTCATAAGATTCCCTGCACTCTGCCCAAAGTTTGGCTGCGTCTCAGCATCTGCTGTGGTAGGCTCCTGTCTTATTCCCAGTTTTCTCCCTCTTCCAATGTGTATCCCATTTGCCTTTCTGAATGAGGACTGGGCATCTTCCCTAGGGTCTTCTTTCTTGCATAACTTCATTAGTTGTTCATATTTTAGTAGGTTTTATATCTCATATCCACTTATGATTCTTTATTGTGAATATTAAAAGCTATTAAGTTTTCATCACAAGTCTGATTTCAATGTGTTTAAGAAGTTTTGCTGCCTCTTGTTTTATTTTCATTCAGTTTCAGGACTTTTTTTTTCTCTTTTTAAATTTTGTACTTGATCAAATCATTCTTCAGTAATGAGTTGTTTAGTCTCCACCAGCTTCTGTGTTTACTGGAGATTTCAAGGTGTCAATTTTAAGTTGAACTGCATTGTCATCAGAGAGGAAACAAGGAATAGTTTCAATCTATTTTGAATTGTTAAAGATGTGTTTTATGTCCCAGGATGTGGTTTATTTTATTTAAAAAAAAAACCTCCATGTGTTGATAAGTAGAAAGCATGCTCACTGGTGTTTGGGTGAAACATTCTGTAAATGTCTGACAAGTGCATTTGATATGTGATATCAATCAATACTGATGGTTTTTTTTTCCCCACATGACCTGTTACTGGAGAAAGTAGGTCTTGAAATCATCTACTATTAATAATTCAATGTTATTCTATGTCTTTAAAAAGATATAATTAAATACAAGAGTGTATTGTTTATTAAGTTGGACACCCCAAATTTTGGTGCATATGTTTAGAGTAGTAATGATTAAGTGTTCCATTGCTTAGAATGAAATGCCATTCATCACAATTCTAATAAGTTTCAGTTTAAAGTCAGTTTTGTCAGTATCAACTGATTTCTTTCTGATCACACTTTATCAGAGTACTTTGTCCACCCTTTTATGCTAAGGTGATGTATATCAGTTAAGCTGAGAAGTCTTTCTTAAGGGCAACAACTAGGTACATTTTTTTCCTCTAGCCATTCAGTCAGCCTGTATCTTGTGATTTGGAAAATTTACATGAAAAACATTAAATATTGAAAACATTAAACTATTAAAAATACCAAATCTTTAAATTAATCTATATCATTCACTTATGAGTATATCATAACAAACAATAAACACAGAGATGGTTCCATTTCAATAGGACACATCGAAAACATTACTATCATATCTCCCATGCAATGAAATAAAGGCTTAAGTGAGGAAGGTGGAATAATTAACTTTTTAAAAGTCCTCAAATGTTCATCTTAATGACACATTAAAAATATCATTTTCAGGGCCATTCATAAGTTATCTAAAAGCACAACACATATGCACACAAGGAGCATTTATTCTTATTTAAGATTTGTTCTCAAATTTAGATTGCATTGATGGTTTTTCTTAGTCCCTTAAAGTATAAAAATATATAAGAAGAACAATGATCACCTGAAGAAGATTAATTATCTAATAAACTCTATAATTTCTGTATAATTAAGTTGGAATAACACCCACCACAAATTAATTTTTTCCTAGTGATTTTCGCATAGGCAAAATAGAGAAATCTTAAGCAGAATCAATGATTTGAGATGGTTATCTCTTCTATGGAATAATGTATGTTCTAGCCACTGTATTATTTAAATTGGGAAATAAAATGAAATCAGTATGCTTGTCTATTCTTGGTTTGGCTTTACAGAGGGTTTCATGGCTATTCTTTGTACTTTAATAATAATGGCATGGTGTCAGTATATTGAAGAATTATAAATGAAAATAAATTTATATATAAAATAAGTCTCATATCATCATATGCAACATTAAAATATAATAATGAAATAAAAGGCAAGAAACATATAATCAGAAAAATCTGAGCTGCCATCCCAAAGATGTTGAATATCACTAAATGACTTTCAGAATTTCGTGTAAATATAGCATAAGATATAAATTTTCTAACTATCCCATTACTTCAACACTTTTTCATAATTTGAGAGCTTCACAGAATGTTAGCAATATTATTTATATAAAATTGAAAATATATAGCTGATTTCTTAACAAAATCTTATTATATTATCAAGAAAATTTATGAAATTAAAAAGCCTTCATGACTAACAAAGTATTCTGCCTAGCTATATGGCCAATAAACATCTAGATCAAATATACTGTATCAAACTCTCATCATCCATTTTTAAATATCTTTGTGATGCAATGGTTGTTCTCATTATGAATTGCAAAATTACTTAGAGTTTGTCTCTCTAGTTTGTTTGGTTATTTTTTTTCAACTTAAAATATATCTGGTCTCAGGAATTAAATAATTTTAAAATACTGTTTAAAAGGGACACGGCATATTGTTTTAGACCAAGGATATTCAGAATATTATGCTTTGAGGAACTGACTGAGACCCAGTGCAGTCACTTGTGACACGAGGGAGGATCATTGTGATGTGAGCACCAATGCATTACAAGCAGGAAATTACTGAATTACTGGCAATTTCCATTGATTGGTTACAGCCATACTGAGAGGGTGGTTTCTGTTTTGCTAGAAAAGATAAAGGGAACTGATATGTCACCCATATCAGCTCCTCAGGCTACTCTACCTTCCATCACTGAAGCAGGTAAGCACAATGAGATTTTTAAAGGCATTCACAGACATGTCCATATTATTTTGTCTTACTTATTTAGTTTTCTCTAACAAAAGCCAGAACTTAAAGGTCAATTCCATTGCTTCAAGGGACGTAGAAAAATAAGTTAGTTTGTCATTATTTGACCTCCAACGTACAATCTTATAAATCAACAGGCCACATAACAGATTGAAACTGTAAGCATATTTTATTTGCAAATATCAGTCTGTGTTGAAAGTAAGCATATTTTTGTATTGTTTTGTTTTGTTTTTTTTTTTTGAATGACTCATGCTGGACTTCAACTGCATTAATAACAAAGCTTAGAGAGAAAACAACTTGAGCTGTAGACCACCAACTGAGAAAGAATTCATCATCAAGAGTGCCCCTTCCTCATTACTGAGTCTGTGACAATTATAATAACTCTGAAAAGGAAAGAACAAGAAAGAAATGGATACTGATGATTTTTGGGTTTTGTTTTCCTGAAGAAAATAGAATGACATTACAAAACGGGGAAGATTAAGGTGAACTCAACTCACTTGGTTTATTGAGTTGAGAGAGTGAGGCTGAGTTTAATTTTAAGTAAATGATTTCATCTTTATATAACTGAATCTACATCTGTTCATTTTAAACTTATCACAAAGACAGATAAATATTCCAGAAATAATATACAAAATACAGTAAGTTTTCCCACTCTTCACATAATAGTCATAAATTGCAAAAGTAAATGAATGAAGCTATAAGATAATTGTTATTTGTTTCTCTTTAATGATAGCCAAAATTTCTGTTTACCAAAAATGTAATCTCAGTGTTAAATGGCTCTCAAAGACATAGGCAAGTACTATTTTAAGAACCATGAGCTCTCTCTATATTCTGGATATTAGCCCTCTGTCAGATGTAAGATTGGTGAAGATCCTTTCTCAGTCTGTAGGCTGTTGTTTTGTTCTGATGACAGTGTCCTTTGCTTTACAGACGCTTTTCAGTTTCGTGAGGTCCTATTTATTGATTGTTGATCTTAGAGCCTGTGCTGTTGGTGTTCTGTTCAGGAAGTTGTCTCCTGTGCCAATGAAGTCAAAGCTCTTCCTCACTTTTACTTCTAACAGATTTAGTGTGTCTGGTTTTATGTTAAGGTCTTTGATCCATTTGGAATTTAATTTTGTGGAGGCTTATAGATTGGTTGTATTTGCATTTTTCTACATGTAGACATCCAGTTAGACCAGCACCACTTGTAACACACAGGACAGAAGCCTTCCACAGAGGACCTCTGAAAGACTACCCACCAGGTTATCAAAGAAGATACTGAGACGCATAGCCAAATTTTGGGCAGAGTGCAGGAAACCTTACAGAAGAATTCGGAGATAGAAAGACCTGGAGGAGAGAGATGCTCCACAAGGAGAGCAACAGAGCAAAAAATTCTGGGCCAAGGGGTCTTTTCTGAGACTGATACTCCAACCAAGGACCATGCACAGAGATAACCTAGAACTCTTACACAGACACAGTCCATGGCAACTCAGTGGCCAAGTGGGTTCCCTACTAAGGGGAACAAGGGCTGTATCTGACATGAACTCAGTGGCTGGCTCTTTGATTACCTCTCTCTGGGGTGGGAGGGTGCAGCATTGCCAGGCCACAGAGGAAGACAATGCAAACAGCCTTGATGAGACCTGAGAAGCTAGAGTCAGATAGAGGGGGAGGAGGTCCTCCCCTATCAGGGGACTAGGGAAAGGGCATAGGGGAAGGAAAGGAGGGTGGGTGGGACTGGGAGGAAATGAGAGGGAGCAGGCATACAAAGTGAATAAATCATAATAAATAAATATTTTATTTTCTTAAAAAATGAGCATATACAGGTCTTCTACTTTCTAGTTTCCTTCCTGTGGTTGTGATAAAACAAGCTTACCAAAAGCAATTTAGGGGTAGAAAGGGTATATTTTGCTTACATTTCCAGGTCACCATCCATCACTGAAGGAACTCAGGGCAGGAACTAAAGCAGGAGCAGAAACCATGGACAAACACAGCTTGCTGGCTCTCTTGCTGACACAGAATTAACTAGCTTCCTTAGGACCGCCTGCGGTGACACTCACAGTGGTATGGGTCCTTCTACATCAATTAACCCTCAGGTAATTCCTCCACAGACATGCCTCCTGGTCAATATGGCCTAAACAACTCCTCAGTCTAGGCTTTACTCTCATATAACCTAAGCTGTACCAAGTTTACAATTAAAGCTAAATGTGAAAAGGTGTCAAATGTGTCATTTTTAGTTTTCTATCCAGTTCTCTCCATTGTTTCCTCCCCATGTCTAACATTTTAAAGATACAGAGATGACATAAAAGGTTTCCACTCTATTCCAGTCTTTATTCCATTCCATTCCATTCATATTCCAGGATGATCACGGGGATAAATTATTTTATGTGATTACTTTTCATAATGAACTCAGTCCTCCCTGAAGCAATTTCTAAAGTTGTATGCCACCACATTCACGTACAATTTAATTTGTGTTTACTTTTTCCTCAAATAGTCAACATGTTAGAAGCTAGATGGGCAATTTTAGGAACAAACACTACCCATTTGGTTAAAAAGTATTGCCCCTTAAGCAAATGTTAACCACATAAATTATCTAAGAACTTCTAGAGAATTTTTTTTAGGAAACTAGTCAAACTGTGGTATGAATTACCATTAGATTAATTGAATAATTTTGATAGTTATAATAATTTTTGAATAGTTCAAATATTTATAATAATTTTTCTGCTGAGGTATCTCTTCCTGCCCGTTTATCTATTTATGAATATGTGAAAGGATATATATGTGTATATTTTTTATGTGTGTGTCCTGCTTGTATGTGTGTGTATATATGTTAATGCGTGCATATCTGTATGTGTATGGGTGCATTCATATGTGTGTGTATGTGTGTATTTGTGTTTTCGCATGTGTATGTAAGTGTGTGCATATGTGTATATGTGTGTGTTCATGTGTATGTGTCTGTGTATGTGTGTGTGCACACAAGTATGTGTATGTGTGTGTGTGTGTGTGTGTTATGCCCATTGTAAGATGATCAGACTGGGTGCTAGCAACCAAACTCTCATTCTTTGCAAAAGTTGGTGTCCTACCAACTGAGCAATCTCTCTGGTCTTTCTTGCCATTTGGTTTAAATAAAACATAAATTTTCTGGCTTTTAGAAATGAGTTTTTGACATTTTTCCATTTAATATCCTGTGTCCATGGCGGGGAGGATAGTGCCTGAGTAGAGCAGTGGCATGTACAGACAGCCGTATATTTCAGCAGCTCCACATTGATGATGGATGTCTTCCACCTGCCTCTATTTCTGTACAGGGGCTCTTGGTGAACTTGGAGCTGGTTAAAGCAGGTTGTTCTGGCTGGTTGGCCTGCTCCAGAGATTGCCGGAAGCTTCTAGCTTCGATTGCCCAACCTTTATGGAGTTCTGGAGACATGAAATGTGATCTTATGCTTTATGGTAAACGCTATCGATTCTGTCCCCTCTTTCATCACATTTAAAAATTAGACACATCTTCTGCTTTTATTAATTATTCTAGGATAATTAATAAATAATTTTGTTAGATGCTATCTAATTTTTTCAAGTTTTCCAGGGGAGACTGACAAAGTGAACTTCTGTGTTGAATCACAGACCTAAATGTAAAGTAGTCTTATTTTCCATAAAACAAGAAAGGAAAACACTGGATAATCTTTTGATTGTTAGGTATTTTTGCATGCAATTCATAACCGATAAATGGATTTGTAAGTTGGACTTCAAAAATGAAATTTTTCTGTGCTGCCAAAGAGACTATTAAGAATTTTTTTTTTAAATCTAGACTGAAGGATTATTCCAAGCCTCAAAAAGAGTCAAGACGAGCATCTAAGACACTGAAATAATTGTTTTATTATGATTTATTTATTTGGGAGTTTTATCTTTAAGTGTATATTAACTGTTTTCATACAGTTGACCATGGAGGACACAAGAAGTCATCAGATTCTCCACAACTGGAATTAAAGCTGCCTATTCTTATTCTATGGGTATTGGGAGTGGGACCATGGTCTTCTGGAAGAGCAGCCAGTGCTCTTAACCTTTGAGCTATATCTGGAGCTCCCAAATATTTCTTAAAACTTGGAATTGTAATAATCAAACAAAAACCTCAATTAATGACAAGCAAAATATTTAACCAGATATCTCATAGAAGATCATACGTAAGCCTCAAATAGGTAAATGTGAATATTCTCAAAACATTATATCTTTAAGTAGTCAAAAGGAACATACTACATACATCTATTAAGGAACTGAAATGCACACACTGAGAATACCAAATGCTGGAGAGGAGGCATGGCTAGCAACAGGAATTTCCCCTACTCCTAAAGAAATGCAGTTTGGGGCAATCACTTCCAAGAAAGCTTGTCGATACTTCATAAGGCTCAATACATTCTTACAGAACAATATAAAAATTATACTTTGTTAATTTGACAAATAAATTGTAAATCTAAGTTCACACCTGCACAGTCATGCTACGGCAGTTTTATTATCATTGTCATGATGTGGAGTAGATGAAGTGGCACCTCAGTATGTGAGTCACTAAGCTGTGGAACATTCAGACAACGAAACAGTACAAAAAGTGATGAAATTAGTTATCAAGCCAAGGATCGTCACGGGAGAGACTCACGTGCATTCGCAAAGTCCACATATAAAGTGGATATGTTGAATGATCCAGACTACATGGTATGTGACAAAGAAAAAGGAGTGCAGGCACTGAAAAGACCAGCTGCTAAGAATGACAGAATATGTAAGTTGATCACTGGAAATTCCCAGCATAGTAAAACTGTCTGTGTAATATTCTAATGCTGAACACATATCAACATACACTTGTCAAAACTCAGAGAATATAGAGTAAACCTGGATATAAAAATTATTACCTCAGTATGTAACTAATATAGATTGCATCAATATTGTTTAACCAATTAGAATGGGGTGAGAAAGATAGCTAGGTTTGTAAGGCTCTTTGCCACGCAAGCCTAGTGACCTGGATCCAATTCTCAGAACCCACATAAACGAGGAAGGAAAGAACCAACTCCGCAGTCACAAGATTGTTCTCTGAGCTCTACATGTGTGTCACAGCACTCATGATATCAATCACACAATAATAGAAAGTAGAAAAATTTTAGGAAGGAGACTGCAAGTATATTCAGTGCCATGTCCATGTTAGACATATAGAGAGCACAGCATTTCGCTTTAAGAACTACAAGAAAAATTTTGAAAAAAAAAACCTATATTTTTATATATAATAGTACACATGGCCTGAAAAGGTGGACAAGTTAACTCTATAGCCATCTTCTTCAGATAGTCTAAATGCACGGTAGGTAAAGGAAATCACAGGTTCTAACTCCTTATGAAATTTCATATAAATTTGGCAAATAGTCATTTTGTTATTATAATATGTGATTGTAAACAATGTGAGCTCTAACAGAATATCAGTTAGGCATAAGATTATTTATACTTGTTTAGGAGGTTAGTTTTAAATCTCCAAAGCTCACAATGACAGAATTTTCTAACAATAACATGTGACATCTTTACGGGGCCAGTAAAGTAGAGGAAACATGAAGTTTGATTCTAGAAAAGTCACCAGGAGTAGGAAACAGCCAATCAAGTTAACACTACTATTCCTTAGAATGTTGTTTCATCAGAGCAATATTGTCGCAGGACACATGCTGAATCTTGGCGTGCTTTGGTGCTGGACTTCTTTCCTTCTCAGTTTAAGGGGTTTCAGACAACATACTGGCCGACATCATCATCTTCTTCAGAGAGATTAAAGACCTTACAGAAGAAGCAACTGACTAAGAAAACAAAAAGAAAGCTGCAGGATATGCTAAACTTTTCACTAAGAGAATGAAAGAAGCCAAAGAAAAGTACCAATTTTGCCAAGAGACATAGGCTGTCCTTGCTGAGAACTTCTACTTTTACGTGTGAGTCAAGTCAAAAGTAAGTTTTTAAGGGTAACAAATAATCAGTGAATACTGATACTTTGACTTTTTCCTTTCTGATTTCTATCCCCTTTATCTCCTTTAGTTGTATTTTTTCTTTTTATTTTTTATATTAATTACAGCTGATTGACTTTTTATCCCAGCTGTAGACCATTCCTTCTTTTCCCCCAATCTCACCCTCATTCCCACATCTCCTCCCATGCCCCTCTCCAAGACCACCTAGTCTATTGGGGCTCATCAGGTATGTATGCACTGTCATCCTCTGTGGTCTCTTAAGGCTTCTCTCCCCTCAGGGGAGGGTGATCAAGGAGCCTGCCACTGAGTTCATGTCAGAGACAGTACCTGTTCCCCTTACTAGGGAACTCACTTGGACACTGAGCTGTCATGAGCTACATCTGTGCAGGGGTTCTAGCTTATGTCCGTGCATGGCCCTTGTTTGAAATATCAGTCTCTGCAAAGACCCCTGGGCCCAGGTTTCTTGGTTCCATTGCTCTCCTTCTAGAGCTTCTGTCCCCTCCAGCTCTTTCTATCTCCCCCTTCTTTCATAAAATTCCCTACACTCTGCCCAAAGTTTGGCTATGAGCCACAGCATCTGCTTTGATACGCTGCTGAGTAGAGTCTTTCAGAGACCCTTTGTGGCATGCTCGTGTCCTGTTCCCTGTTTTCTCCATCTTCCAAGGTCTATCCTGTTTGCCTTTCTGAATGAGGATTGAATATCTTACCCAGGGTTCTCCTTCTTTCTTAGCTTCTTTAGATGTACCAATTTTAGTATGTTTATCCTATATTATATGTCTAATATCCACTTATAAGTGAGCACATACCATGTGTGTCTTTCTGCTTCTGGGATACTACATTCAGGATGATCTTTTGTAGTTCCCACCATTTGCCTGCAAATTTCATGATTTCCTTGTTTTTATTTGCTGTGTAGTATTCCATTGTGTAAATGTACTACAATTTCTGTATCTATTCCTCAGTTGACTAACATCTGGGTTGTCTAGATTCTCGCTATTATAAATAAAGCTACCAGGAACATGATTTAACAAATGTTCTTGTTGTGTACTTGAGTATATTTTGGATATATGCCTAGGAGTGGTATGGCTGTATCTTGAGGAAGCACTACTGCTACTTGTCTGAGAAAGTGCCAGATTGATTTCCAAAGTGGTTGTACAAGTTTACATTCCCACCAGCATGGAAGAGCATTCCCCTTTCTCCACATCCTCTCCAGCATGTATTGTCACTTGAATTTTTGATCTTAGCCATTCTGATGGGTTCAAGAACAAAATGACAGCCTACAGACTGAGAAAGGATCTTCACCAACTCTACATCTGACAAAGGGATATTATCCAGAATATATAAAAAACTGAAGAAGTTAAAAAGCTACAAATCAAGTAATCCAATTTAAAAAATGGGGTACGAAGCTAAACAGAGAATTCTCTATGGAGGAATGTCGAATGGCAGAGAAACACTTAAAGAAATCTTCAATGTGCTTAGTCATCAGGGAAATGCAAATCAAAGCAATCCTTAAGTTGTCTTATTGCTCTAGCTAGAATTTCAAGTACTATGTTGAAGAGATGTGGAGAGAGTGGGGAGCCTTGCCTTGTCCCTGATTTCAGTGGGATTGATTTAAATTTCTCTCCATTTATTTTGATGTTGACTATAGGCTTGCTGTATATTGTCTTTACTATGTTTAGGTATGTGCCTTGAATCCCTGATCTCTCCAAAATTTTAAACATGAATGGCTGTTGGATTTTGTCAAAAGCCTTTTCAGCGCCTAAGGAAATGATCATGTGGTTTTTGTTTTTTTGTTTTTCTTTTTTTTTCCTTTAAGTTCATGTGGTGGCTTACACTAATGGATTTCCATCAGATTTTCAAATTTTGTTGCATATAGGCTTTTGAAGTAGGACCTAATGATTTCTGGATTTTCTCAGTGTCTGTTGCTAAGTCCTCCTAATCATTTCTGATCTTACTGATTTGGATAGTGTCTCTCTGCATTTTAGTTAGTTTAGCTAAGGGTTTGTCTATATTGTTGATTTTCTCAAAACAGGAGATCTTGGTTTTCTTGGTTCTTTGAATTGTTAAATTAGTTTCTAATTTATTGATTTCTGCTCTAAGTTTGATTGTTTCCTGCCATCTACTACTCTTGGGTGTGTCTGCCTCTTTTCTGCTTTTTTTTTTTTATTTTCTAGTGCTTTCAGGTGTAGATGCTGATGACATGGTATATACTCACTTATAAGTGGATATTGGCCATATAATATAGGATAAACGTACTAAAATCTACAGACTTAAAGAAACTAAACAAACAAGGAGGACCGTCAGGAAGAGGCTTACTTCTCATTCATAAGAGGAAAAAAAGGATAGATAGCAGAAGCACTAGAAATGAGGGAACAGGATGGGAGCCTACTACAGATGTCCTCTGTTGGTATAATGTTCCTTTGGAATGTATACACCTTACTTTTGTTCATTCAAATGCTGATTTCCCCCCACCCACTCTCTGGTTTCAATCCAGATATTGTATTGTGATATTTATTCTAAGCATCCTGTCTCAACTCTGTGTACACAAAATAAAACAACTAGACACAATGTTGATCTGGGAGGAGCCAGAGGGCAGGAAATGAGTGGGAGGAGAAAAGCCAAGGAAAACTTGGAGGAGAGCTAGGAGAAGGCAGAGCTGGAGGAGAGATTGTGGAAGGAAGTGGAGAGATGGACTGGACCTAATATATCACAAAAATCAAGTATAATGTGGGAAATCTAAATATTAGGAAACTGTGAGGGCTTGGAGGTTTAGGAGGGAGTAATTATTACTCAGCATTGTGTTCTAGGTTAACTAAATAAACCCAGTCTCTTTGTGGTGATTTGGTTATACAGCTCCTTAGGATTAACAGCAAGCTTTACTAAAAAGATAATTAATAGTAAATATTAATTGTCACATACAACAGTCCTCTAAAAGACTCCTCCCAGAGGGGTTCAAAGCAGATGCAGAGACTCACAGCCAAATTTTGGACAGAGAGCAGGAAGTCTTATTTGAAGGGGGATGTAGAAGGACCCAGAGGAGACAGAAGCACTACAAGAAGACCAACAAAGCCAAAACAAAACAAACAAACAAAAAACAGAGCTGTGCCCATGGCAAGGGGTCACAGCAGAGACTGATGCACCAACCAAAGACCATGCATAGAGAGGACCTAGACCCCCTGCTCAAATATAGTTTGTAGACAGCTCAGTTTCCATGAGGGATCCCTAGTAAGGGAGAAAAGAGAGTCTCTGACATGAACTCGGTTGCCTGCTCCTTGATAGTTTCTCCCTGGTGGGGTCATGTAGCCAGCCTACAGAAGAAGAGGATCCAGGCTATCCTAACAGGACCTGATAGGTTAGGTTCACACAGTAGCGGGGAGAACTTTCCAGTGGACTAGGAAAGGCGGATAGGGGAAGGAGAGAGAGGGATAGAGAGCGGGGCTAGGATGAGATGGGGGCTACAGTGGGGATACAAAGTAAATAAGTTGTAAAAAAGAATAATAATGAAAGAAAAAAGAGTAACAAATAAATGATCATACCTTGAAAAAAAAACAACACTCCTACATCTGAGCTTGTCTGGACTTAAAAGCAAGAGGCTGGGCTCCTGCACGTGATGCCACTCTTACCTTGACAGCATAAACAGGGAGAAATGTCAGACAGACCTCAGGCTGTCTCATTCTGTGCTGCTGATTTCATGCTAATTGTCTCATTGCTTCCTCTCCCATAGACTCAGAACCTATTAACATCTAATAACCAAGCACTGGGTCCACAAACAAACAAACAGTCGCTGGGAGGATTTTACCAGATTGAACATCAGGAATGCCAGCAGGAACAGACAGTAGTGAGCAGTGTTCTGGTATTCTAGTGTATTTTCAAAAAAAAAAAAATTAAAACAGACCAAAGCCATTCAGTACTTGTGACTGAATGAGGATATTGAATGCGTCAGTTCTTGGTTAATCTTTGATAGGAAAATTACATTCATTTGTGTGCTCTTCTTTGGTTCAGAGTAACAGAACAATCTAGAAGTTGTTCTATTAACACCTTTTGTACATAGGTATGCAAATTTGGGAATTATAATTATCAGTATGATTTTGAATGGCATCCTAGAAGTTTGTGGCATAGAACAAACCCTAGAACATGGCAAAACCCTGAAAACATGCTGATAAAATTAGTTAAAACTGACATGCCTAGTCCCTGGTATTATTTTTATTTTCTCTAGGAATAGTAAATTTAATGGTCAATTCTATTGTACCTTCTAAAACAGCATCTCTGTACATGAGAGAAAAAAAAAAGACTAGCCTTTATAGATGGCAAGATTAGTATGGGGTATAGGCTTTAGAGACTCTCACTTTCTTAGGCACAGAATGTATCCTACAGTTGAGTACTGCATCCTTTTGTTGAAATATATGGATCTCCTATGTTTTGCTCTCTGGTATCAAACCAATCCTCTTCAAGCGACACTTCTTGTATTATTTGTAAGTGTTACAAGGAAATTAAAATAAAAATTGTGATACATACATACATACATACATATATAAATCATATACACATAGACACACATATGTACATATATAATGTGCATACACATACATACATACATACACACATGCATCTGATATATATTGTGAGACAAAGTTTCCCGTCCCCAAATCAATGTTAATCACTAAATACCCTGTATCACCTGGGTAGCATTGTATTGAATAATATATAACTGTAACATGTACTAAAAGAGCAAATTCTACCTAATAAAATTCAGGGCAAGAGCTACTGCTTAACATGCATAGATGCAGTGTTTCCAATGAATTCAACATGGCTTATCACAAGGCAGACACACAGAGTTCGAGGCACATCGTTTGCCTTTCCATAAAACTTTCTTTGACATAAAGCTCCTGCGTAGCCTCCGGTGGGTCCAACATAGGGCTTCGCTTCACCAGGTCAACCATTAGCAGCATCAGTGATTTTTTTTTTCCTCTGAAGAGTGAATAGTGTTAACACTCTGTACTTTATATACTGTTAATTGGTTTTCTGTTTTAAATTTGTGGTATGCCCGAGATCGTGCTGTGCCGTACAGCAAGCAGCCTTGCCGTAAAGCTCTTGCCTGAGGTTCTGCCTTAGCTTCCAATGGTGGACTGTGACTTGGAAGGGAAATCTGAGTCAATCCTGTATTCCCTACGCTGCTTTTCAGTTTTACTCCAGCAAGAAAGATGAAACCAAACCATACTAAAGGCATTCTCTTTTGTCTAATATTTTTGTGTGTGTATGTGTGTTTTAGTCTATCTGGGTCCTCAAACTTGAGATGGCACCACTCACATTCCGGGGGGTGCTCTTGATCTTGATTTGTCTATTCCAGAAACTCATTCATAAGGGTGTTACACAGGTCGCCTAGGAGTGTCTCAGTATAAGCAGACTAAGCAATTCCTGGTGAATATAGCTGATATCTCCAATTCACACAATATGACAAAAATTTAAAAACCTACCAAGCCACTAAATTTAATTTAAAAATATTAAATAACTTCAACCGAAAGTACACCTATTAAAATACTATTGCTTAGATGCCACATAAATGTTTGTCTGTTATTATTATCATTGTTTTGAGAGAGACTCACAGTTTGTAACGCAGGCTAGCTAGCCTCAACCTTATGCTCTGCTTCCTGCTGTCATTACAGATGTACACCACCCTGGATGGGCTCCCTACCTACTCATCCTCAATATATTACCCAGTTACATACAGTTTCATAAAAAATATCTGTCTACAGACAAAGATAAGGAACTGGATCTCTTGTAGAGGGGCATGTGTGTGAAAACTGAACCCTTTATTAAAAGCCGTATCTGTCTGGAACTGGGAGTAGCTCAGTAGTAGGATGTTAGGCACACATGGCCAAGGCCCTGGGTTCAGTCCCCAGCTCTGAGAAAAGTAGCACTTCTATTCTTTTAAACACATTTACAAATGTTATTTTATAGATAGTTTATTCATAGTTTTCATGTCATCTCTGTCTTCACTGGTTTAAGTATTTTTATTAATTTTTTTCCAAAACTCACAAAATATAAGTCATGGTTCAAAATGTAGAAATCTAAGAAAAGAGAAGCATAAAATGTGGAAAATTTCCCCTTTTAGTACTAGAAAGTTAATTTAATTTTATTGTTTCTTATGTCTATGCTTAAGAACGCCATATATATATATATATATACACCATATGTATTATATATGTCTCAGAAACTGGGAAAGTGACTGTTGATGTGAATGTCATCCACATGCAAGGTCTCGCTGATTACCTGGGACCCGAATAAGCTGGTCATGACACTGCCATTCAGAGGAAGGTCGGTTAAGACACAAGTGTTGAGGAACACATTAGTCCATTCTACAAATGTCCCCATTACCAGAGTGATAGCCTTGGAGTCTAGTGGAAGTGCTCTACTGCAGCCAAGTAATCAAACCAGGAATAAAGGCAACATGAGATCAAACCTTGCTAAGAGGAGGTGGAGAAGTGGCTCAGGAGTGAATACCATGTGCTGCTTCCGCAGAGGACCAAGTTTGGTTCCTAGCACTCCATTAGGGTGGTCATACCTGTCTAGAGTTTCAGCTCCAGGGGATCTGCTGCCTTCTTTGGTCTCTGTGGGTATGCTTATGTGCACATACTTGCTGCCCCCCGCTCAGACTCGTTAAAACAAAGAAGCAAGCAAACAAACAAAATTTGTTGTTAGAATAAAGGATAAGCAATTAAAAATGTTAGTAAAATGGTAAAACAAAACATGTGGGTGTGTGTATGTGTGTGCTCAAACAAAACAAAGTGCTAAAAATTTGTTCTTTATTCAGTATCTTATTTATCTCTTTTAAAATGCAAAGAACACAGATAGCTTACGCAGTGTGTTCTCCTTTTAGCTGCAGACTTCCAATGTTAGACTGTCTAATCAAACCAACTTGAACAAAGTCAGTGTTATTATCCCGGCAACCTTGCCTGGAAGGCCATTCCTCGCGTTGAAGCATCTCTGCATGAAAAACAGATTCACAACATCTGGTCTGATCTCGTTTCACTTTAATTTTCATTTTGTTGCCTTTTCCATTTTATTTCCTTCCCCAATCATGTTTGTTGAACTGCAAAGAGCAATTTTCACTGGCCTATGTGGTCTTTATTATACTGACTGTGTTTAGGGTTAGTAGTCTACCCTGTTGCTTCACGTTAGAAATAAAATAGCAATTTATATGACTATAATTATCCTGGCTTTCTACATGTAATGGAGAATGTTAGCAAACACCCCCACCCGTCTTTTTCTGTTTTTATTAGTTACACTATTCAAACACCAGTTAAAACTGTCTGACCTTGGTGCTATGGATCTGTGGGCCCTGATTTGTTTCCCTGTGTCTGGGTTGCTCATGTCTTCCGGCTAAGTCAATTACCAATACACTTAGAAAGAACTACTCGTTGACAACAGAGGCATTTTATTTGGAGGTGGGGAATTCTATGAAGCAGACGTCAACAGAATTCTGTAATAGTCAATAGTAAATTCCAGTGCCTGACTCCGCAGTCATTCTAACTTTTCCCATATTCCATATGTGGAAAATGGGAAGATGGGGTTGTTGCAAAACATATAATGATGTGAGAATCCTTAATATTCCCACCAAACTTTACACCTGAAATTATCAAAATGACATTTATCAAACACCAAAATGTGAAATTCCTTTCTAAGTCTTGTTATTACATGGATCTATGCTGTTAAGTGAAGGAAACTGCTTTGTGATCTCTGTTGTCTGATACCAGACTTTGAATAATCATGTTGCATGCAGCGAACATTACTCACATTTTCTCTCTCTCTTTTTCTGTGAACTATTTTTAATTAAATATTTATTTTTTACATTAATTACATTTTATTCACTTTGTATCCCAGCTGTAGCCCCTCCCTCATTCCCTCCCAGTCCCACCCAAATAACACTGCTAACTGAACATATACAAGTGACTAAGGTGAGTAATATTTTCAGTTATTCAAATTTACAGTTTCAACCAAAACATCTGAGTACACATGAGGATTATCTGAGGAAGTTTTTCTTTTATAAAATGTATTTTTCTAATTTATTACCATTTATGTACTTTGTATCCCAGCTGTAGCCCCCTTCCTTTAACTACATTTATTCTCCTGATTCCCCAAAGAGCCCAGGTCCCACAGTTGGAGAAACAGCATTGAGAAAGGCAGGAGTTGTTTCCCAGTCTGCAATGGTGGTGTGGAGGCTGTTTGCCCCCTCAATTTGTTTTGAAGCTCCCTGGTTCATCATCACAAGGATTGCAAATAGAGTAGAAAATATTGCGGGATTTTATGTACGTTGAGAACATTCCAAGTCACTTCAAAGGCTATTCAGCTGCCAGAACTTCCAACCTTATGGGAAATTTTTCAAATTTTATGAGAAATTTGAGTATTATTATTTCTTCAGTTTTAGACATGAAATGTGATCGTGAAAAGGCTCTTACATATTCTATTGTAAGCTAATCTTGATAACCTGTATGCACAAGGCATCTTGCAGTTTGCTATCTCCTTCAGTCTTATAGAAAACTTTTTAAAAAAATCACTGTTATTACTCTTCTTCTTATCAAAGAAACAGTCAGGCAATAAACCAGACGCTTATTCTAAGTTCAAATGCTGCTCTTCGATAAGTGAAAGAGCTGTGCCTAGGGGGTCTGACTCAGTTTGCTCTAAGCATTCCTGTTACTGCCACAGTATTAAAAGTATGTCACTATGAATTACAATACAGATACATTTTTCATGGCTACTCAGAAAAATAATCACAGACAATTGTTTTAAAAGTCTTGCTTTCTTAAATTTCAAATTGGTTTCTGAGCAAATGTTTCGTTCTAAGAACATTACAGATCTAGAACTCATTAAATTGGCTTTGTCTTGTTAAACAATGGTGAATTTTCTCTTTAAAAGGCCCCTCTGATAGTAATAAATGTCTGCCATCTGACTTTCTAAGAATACCAAACACCAGGGAATAGATTTATGTAATAGTAGGAAACACTCAATTACTTTAACAGAAAGCTTTATTTTAGGGACATGCATTCTATGTATCCTGAGGATTGAAACAACTGTACTTAAAAGAACAAAAGCAGGGAAGGGAAGATTTGAGTCAATTCATCATTTTTATTATGTACTCTGACTTTACCCAAAACGCATTTAACCATCATATTTCAGTGGCATTTATGGCAACTTCACCACTCTGCTTTATAGGAGCCTGTCCACTTGTCAAGTGGGTAGCCAGCCTCCATGAATATCATCTGCTACCCTTCCCTTGTGATTATAACAACAATCAAAGAATGGTTTTGGACACTGCTGGTTTACACATTATTCTGAACACTAAATATTCCTCCCCCCCTTACATCTTTAGTTAGCTACACCTTAATACCAACTCATGTTTATTTGAAGCCAATTCTTGAGTATTTGCATGCTTTCATTCATTAGTCTTTCTAACATTTACTCTAACAGTTTCAAATTGTTTTTAAAATCTTTATTTAATGCATTATATTTTTGAATGCTATCTTTTTTCCCTTTCAATGTAAACTGAGAGCTCATGCAATCCTGTATGCTCCTTGATCAGACACATGTCACATTCTAGTCATCTGATGAGGGCTGGTCATTAAGACATTCTTATTTCTAGTCAAACCCAGGTGCTCACTGCAAGTAGACAGCTATTTTCAGCCACACCTCTCCATATTTATATAATTTTCAAACTTGCCTTCTTCCATCCTCCAAATTTCATTTGCACTCAAGCTACCAAAAGTGTCCTTCCCTGGGTCTGCCACATAAAAAAAAAAAATTCTTTGCCATTTGTAAATATTTCTTCCTCTTCCCATTTATTCCTTTAATAATACTTTTTCACTTTAGTGAAATGGCTTTGACAATTCAACATTTGGATTAAGGAAATGCAATATAAAATGTCAATGACTGATACTCATATAGCTAATGAGTACCTTAAGTATTTTAAGAGAATAGTGTGTAGTAATCTAGCTGAAAATGAATGTATAACTCATAGGCTAGAGAGGAGAGAAAATTTTAGTCAGGCAGTTCTTCTCACTGGTCCTTTATGTCTGAACAGACTAAAGCACACAAACTGCACTTTGTTGACCAACTCCTTAGTGCCACATTGAATGACAGTACATATGCATATATAATAATAATTCCTATGTCTCTGTATGAATTTATGCCATATGTGCACAAGCCTATTAAAGGCAGAAGAGGATCTAAGATCAGCTGGATCTGGAGTTAGATGCAGTTGTGAAATTCTCAAGGTTGGTGTTTGGAAGCAAACTGAAATCCCCTAGAAGCATCTTAAGAGCTTTTTTTTTTTAAACATCTAAGCCATGTCTTCAGAACATATAACACAACATAATATAATACACATCTAGGCTGACTATTTGACCCTCCCCCATACAAGCCAGGGAGTGACAGACTGGCTAGATCCCAGGGGAGAACATTGCAGCCAGCCCTGAGGAGACAGGATGAGCTGGGGTTGGATGGAAGGGGAGGAGGTCCTCCCCCATTGGTGGACTTGGAGGGGGCGGGGAGGAGATGAGGGAGGGTTGGGAAGGGTGGGAGGGAATGAGGGAGGGGGCTGCGCTTGGGATGCAAAGTACCTAACCTGTGATTGATAACAAAAAAAATAAATTAAAAAAAAATAAAGACACACATTAAAGTTAATATACCTCAAAAATAATACACATCTAAACATTTGATTTAAGTGTGCATTATTATAAAATAAATTATGAAATTTCCAAGATCACTAATATTATACTAAATCCACTTCTATTGATATTTTCTGAGTATTCTGGACCTCCTTTGTGTGCCAAATTCTAGCCCACAGAAGAGTGACTAATGATTGTATCTTCAAATGAGAAATTCAGAGTAATAATATATCAAAGAGAAAATTTTCAGCTGCAGAATATATCTCACCTTAACTTTACTTCATATTCCTGGCTCGGCTAGCACAGCTTCAAAATTTCCACCTCGCTTCATTTCATCCTTTTCTATCTAAATTCCCCACATAGTTTCTGCACTTGCACAAAGTATATTAAAAACAGAATGGGAATGAACCCAGAGGTTTGGCCTCTTCGGTTATTGGGGGAAAACCAGGAGAGGAAATTAAAGCACAATAAAATATATATACAACCAAACCATACTGATAGAGTGCAGTAATGCAAACTTTATTGTCAGTTCAGTTTGTGGAATTTAAATTGATAGCAGTTTGGTCAATCCAGACAGCAAAGGATGAGCTCTGACAGCAGTGAGACTGTGCGAGTAAGATCTCCATCCTCAGGCCCATTCACCAAAGAAATAGCCAGGTATGGAACAAAATGAAACTGAAGACTGATGATTATCCTTCCGAGATACTATTTGAATGATCTTCTAAAGTACACAAGGTCTAAATCTAAGAACCTGGACACAAAACTAGAATCTAGGGGCTTCTCTTCACTCTTCTCTCCTAAACAAAGCCCTATAGAGTGCTCTAACACTGCTACCCCTGTCTACGGGACTCCACCTGCCTAGGAAGCTTCAAGCACCCTATGCCTTTCCAACTTTTCTCTCTTCTATGCCACATTTTCCATTCCCATGCTCTAGCTTGCTTTCTAATCCTGTTTAATCTTTGCTCAAAACATTCTATAACAACACCTGTAAATGCATCCATATTTTAAAAGAATGTGTTAGTTGAGTGCTCATAAAAGCTCACTGTGATGGTACTGAAAGGTTTCTAAGCAATTAGCACAGACAACTTCTGCCTTCGGTTGCACGGTCTCTTCTCAGGAAATTTTAACATACAGAAGCACATGCTCAAGCCTCACTTGATTAATTTAGCAACCTAGTATGAAATAAAATGTAAATTACATTAGGCCAGCAAATGAGGCTCTGTGGCCCCATGTCCTCCCGAATAAGGTTTGCTTTTGATGTTCAGTCCTGAATTCAGGGCATTTTCAGGACTAGTAGACCAACCTATGTCTTTCCACACTTTCCACACTCCATCTATACCTTAATTCTTTGTTTCTAAGGACTACACATCACATTAGCCAGTCTTTGGCCTTGGCTACTACTTTCAGGTAGCATAACATTATGGAAGAAACCATCAATTAGCAAAAGTATGAACATAAGCAAAAGAATAATTCTAGCAATAAATCATTAAATCCAAGGTAATATGGGTGATCAAGATAAAAAGTGAAAAATTCTGGTGGCCCCATATAATAAAAGGCCATTTTTTAATTTTTAATTTAATTTATTTATTTTTATTAATTACAGTTGATTCACTTTGTATCTCAGCTGTAGCCCCCGTTGTCCCCTCTCAATCCCACCCTCTGTCCCTCATCACCTCCCATGCCCCTCCCCCAAGTCCACGGATAAGGGAGGTCCTCCACCCTTCTCCTCTGACTCTAGCCTATCAGGTCTCTTCAGGACTGGCAGCATTGTTTTCCTCTGTGGCCTAAGAAAGGGCTCTATAACATGCATTTAGAACAATAATAAGTTGTGGAAGGAGAATGGTGTCCTCAAACTGAGATTTTTGGAGGATATGGAAAATGTGTTACTCTTGGCTCTGGGGTGGGGTGGGGGGAGGGTGGGTAGCTCCAACAACGTGGAAGAAAAAAAGCCATCAGATACGAAGAGGGAGCAGATAGCAAAGCAAGTATTTTGGTATGTTGGGTCAGCTCAACAAGTGTGAGGGTCACGTGAAAGACAGCCAAAATAGAAATAGAAATGAAATCAGGGTTCAATGTTAAATCTGTTTAATATTAGCCTGTGTTTTATATTATTCAAGGAACACTATTGTATAAAACTTTAAAAGGGGACATTAACAATCTGTTTAGGAAATATATTGAAGAAAGTTAAGCCATGTAGATCTCCATTTCTTCAAATTAGCCTATCAATAAGAATTTTAAATATAAAAATATGGATAAAGCATATTGATTTTTTTCAAGATATTTCATGATTTGTCAAGATACAGGTTTTAAAATATTAAGTAGGGAGGCATATAAAGGATGAGTAAATAACAACACCAAATAACAATGATGTCTGTGCTGTGAAATCTCCACATATCAGTCCTTTTAGTTGCTGTCATGCATCTCCGCCCTCCTTCCATGAAGCAATACCACCAAAGAATAAAACCAGTTGACCGTTTTGATTTATTGCACTTTTTAAAATTTGTTGTTGAACCAAAGATACTGTTAAAGTATTTTAATATTTGAGTTTAAAACGAATGGTGTATTCAAGTAGTTCAAATGTAAAATTTTAGATCCACAAGCATCATGTAAATGTGATATGGATTCAAGAAGAAATGAACTCAGAATTGTAGCATGGAAATAACCTCTGGTTCCAGCTCTTCACAGCACACAGTTGGGCATTGATCTTAGTTCTTCAAATAGAATTTCTACAGATTTCTATTTGGGGAGTCCTGCCTTTTTGCAGTATTCAGTGTTAACATTCTGAAATTGCTCTTTAGAGGCTAGCATTCCGTGCATATATTCTGCATTTTATATTCTTCACGGATCTTATGAAAGTAATGCCTTCTTTTTCTTCAGTGACTTAGCACCACCTGTGTTTCTAAACTAACTCACAAACTCCCCTAAATGACATTGATCTGAATACTTAGTTCTAGTACCTGGGTAGATGCTGAGGTAGAATGAGTTTAAGTTCAAAGCCAGCCTTGCACTACAGAGAGAAATGTCTCAAAAGTTCAAAAAACAAAATAAAAAAAAAAACAAAATACCCGAGAATAGTTACTCATAGTTTCACTAATATCACATTAAATGAATAAACAGTTTTTAGGGATATATTGTTGAATTGATTTTTATCATTTAATGTGGTTTTCTCTAGAGACCCAAATTCCAGTGAATTTCTAATAAAATAACATTAATATCCTTTATTTCATCTGGTATAAATCTACCTCAAATACCCTGTTGGTGCCTGATAAATACCCTGTTGGTGCCAGAACTAGCAGCTGAAGACTTGTATGGGTTCAGTTCTTAGAAACATTCAGCCTACCCAAGTTATATATTTTATTTGACTATGTTTTAAGGATAATATATATACATATATTAATTTTTAACTGAAAAAATCTATTCTTCTCTCATACAGCACATCTTGATAGGTCCCTTTTTCCCTTTCCCCAGATTCACTCCCCCTCTGTTTCCCTTCAGGAATAGAGGGTTTCCAGAAAACAATTGTTGAAAAGAAGGAAAGAGGGTCCAGTGATATGAAGCCAAAGCCCTCATACTGGGACTGGACAAGGTAACCTAATAGGAGGAAGAGTTCTAAGAGGAGGCAAAACAGTCAGAGGTACACTCATTCCAGCTATTAGGAGTTCCACAAAAACACCAAGATAACAGCCGGAACATACATGGAGAGGACACATGCAGAACCCGTGCTTACTGAGCCCACATGAGCCTGTGATATTTTATTTCATGAAGTGGCTTATTTCACCTAAAGCTTCAAACGCACTAAAATCTCCTTTAATGTTTTTATTGCGTCCTAAATTACTTTTGAAGATCTTTACAATTCCGGAGATAAAAGCTTAAATCGTGTTTTTCTTTTTCCTTTCTTATAAGTAAACATATTATTAATATCCTTTCCATGGATATTTCAGATTTAGGTACATTTTACTTATTTTGGAATGAATTCTCAGTGAATTTTACATCTATGTACTTCTCATTGTCCAAGGTCCTCTTCAGCATGTCAAATTTATATAAATAAATTGCTTTCTAAAATGTCTACCTTTATATCACACACACACACACACACACACACACAAATGCACACAAACACACACACACATAAAATTTCATCACAATAAGATAATGTAGCCTTTATCAGTGGATTTTAAACCACATGAAACTTCCTTTTTATATAATAAGCAATCAACCTTCACATCAGTCCAAGGGTGCTTGTTTACCTCAGGAGTGGGAATAAGCCACTAGGGAAAAATGAGGAGACCCCACAACTATGAAACCTACAAACACAACAGCCTGCCTCCCTTCTCCAGTCTACTACTGTCACGAGGGTTGGCTAAAGAGATATTTGATGCTAACACACTTAGTCTGTTGGTTTCTCCACAATAGCTGAGGTAAATGTCAAGGGTGAAAATTAAACTAAACACAAAAAGCAAAATCAAAACGGTCTTCTTAAAGACCTTATGGTTGCACTTCCAGTATGAAGTATAAATTTACAGTGGGTTTTTTTTTTTTTGGAATAGCAATTGGTTTTAGTACCAATTTTCTCTGAGATGCCTTAGGGTTGGAAATGCCTTTTTAATCTTTTTATTGCCAGTGTCTGAGTCATAGGAACTGATGGACTGAGTGTTCAATAAATATTTGTTAATTGGATAAATAGATTTTATGGATATGTGTAATATGCTCATATAACTGAGGGAAGTGTAACCACATTTGTATTGATAATATGAAAGTTTGATAGGAATCGCAGTTTTTCTATTACAAATACAAAAATAGCAATAATAAACCATCCCAGCAAATGTCTTAATATTTTTTTCATGTGACCCACAATGAAGACTCTATATTGCTAATGCTCTGGATTCTCTCTTATTATCTAAGTGGTTTTGACTAAGGTATGTCTGGCCACACAGTGAAATTTAATGATCAGCAATGTATGTTGATTAAATCTTAACCTTAAATAATTCTAGCAGGGCAAATCCCTGGTGTTATACATCTTAACATAATTTAATCGATATCAATACAGCAAGCATAAGAAAAAGAAGTCCTAAGCTTTCCAAAGGAGTCTTATACAAGGAAAATCCTTTAAAGCCTCTTTGGCTGATTGAAATTCTCTTCTAATGTACTCTTAGGTAAATAGTGAATGACACGAATAATTGTCTTTCATTTAAATGTAAATTGTTATTTTTAAAAAGGAGTTTTCTCCCCATGAGATAAAAATTTTATTATCCTAAGATAACATCTGTGGATTTAGGAAATAACATGAGACCAATTTCAAAAATTACAAAATCAGCTTCATCTACACACGTTCCCTTATGCTGCGCTGTAAATTCTCGGCAGTGTAGCTCAGGAAAGCACAGCAGGCTACACACTTCAGGACAATTCACTCGAATCACAGTTTCATTTGAGAAAGAGACCTTGCCTCAGCCCAGAAGATCATTATGTTCAGCATTAAGAAAACCATCATAGGAAAACCGAAATAGAGGGAGGTAAGCCGAGTAACAAGTGGAGAAGCTAGGGCTGATTCCCTTCCAAACATTCCACACCACAACCCACTTTTTAATGCTTTGGGCCAAAAGAATGATTCCAGTATGACCAACTGAAAATTTCAAGCCAGGAGAGTCTATGACACAGCAAAAACCCCTTAACCTCTTCAAGTCCTGATATCCCTCGTAAGAAACACAAGAACGACGGGCCTATCCTAACTTACTGTTTTGAAACCACATACAAAGAACAGCATTTTTAAAAAAAAAATTATAAAATTAAATCACTTACTGCATTAGTTACTTTTCTATTGCCGAGATAAAACAACACAAACAAAGGCAACTTAAGAAGGCATGGGTTTATTTCACCTTACGTCTTTCAGGTTACACTTCATGACAGACTGAAATCAAGGCAGAAACTCATGGAAGGGACCTGGAGGCTGGAACTGAATCAGAGGCCACGGGGAGCAATGCTTTCTGTCTTGATACCCATGGCCTTCGCAGCATGTTTTCTTATAGCTTTCAGGATGACCTGCCCACAGATGGGGCTCTCCTACATGAATTACTGATCAAGAAAGTGTCCCACAGGTTTGCCTATACTGGCCAGTGCATCAGAGGCAGTTTCTCCATTGAGAGTCTTTTAGCTCACATATTGTATCAAATTCACAAAAACCACCCAGTACACTTTCTAACAAAAATTACTATATCTAGATTCTCATAAAATACAATATATTCCTAGTAATTAACACGAGAATATTATCAGACTTAAATGAATAGATGACTGAATTCTATGTATAGACAATGTCTCATCAGCCATGCCTATGAAAGGCTGGTACCTTTTCACATTGCTTATCGACAGTTTAGTTTCTTCCCTTAGACCTACAATAAAAGAAATATTCAAACTGACTCCCATCATTGTACAGCAATGCTTAGATCAATGACATTTTCTAGCCCAGTAGGTGAAGAGCAGACTTGTGAGAAGAACTGGATTTAGATACCTGTCCTTTCAATATCCATTATTTTCACCTCTCTCCGGTGTACCAAGTTCTATGGTCTTAAGAAGGGAAGATCACAGTGAAGCTCCATCATTTTGAGGGATAGAAAAATATACTCTCAGAATTTATACTGTTTAATGCCTAAATTAATTAAAACCTAGCTACGTAAATAACTTGCTGAAAAAAATACTTTAATCATCCTAAAGGTATATGTCTAATAAAAAGTAAGTTTTAGAAATAGTTTTAGAAATAGTCCCCATTTAAATATAAAAAGAAGCTAAGAAAGGGGACATTAGAACATTTAAAGTTAGGAAATACCACAACTATGTTGACTTTATTAATTTAATTAAAATTGAAGATAAAAGTACTTTGTTTTTGCCTTACTTTTTAATTATTTTGTTTTGACTGTGGTCTATATGTTCATGTGCATGCACGTGATATATGTGTATTTAGTATAATATCAAATAACTAAATCTGAAGGATGCATGGATAGAAAACAATTAAATTATAACAGCGGATTTGTGAAACATTTGAAACAAAATGAAGGAAATGTAGATATTGTTAAAGACCTCAGAGACAAACACGAAAGCATATACACAAAGGAGGCTCAGACTATGCAGTATACATGTTAAATAAGTGTGAGCAGTGATGCTCAATCTTTTTAGGTATTTTAAAATTGCAGCTAAAGCTTAAGATTAGTATTTTACTCTATAAATCTTTGAAGAGTAATTTCTAACTTGTAATATCCAGTTGTAACAACTATAGGAAAAAACTACAAAGTGTCAAGACCAAGGAAAGCCTATACATTTTGAGCTAAGAAATTTATTTCTTAGAATCCATAAAAGCCGTGAATATTAAATAATAATTTATTAAAGCAAAAATATAACCAGAAGGAATACAAAAGTATGAAAAAGAATACGCCAAGAAAAACAATTCATTTAGTTAATAGTGAACTACAAAACCTTCAAAGTAAAAAAAAAAAAAGAAAAACCTAAAGTGTAACATAAAGGTATGTTACTTACAAGTATTAAACCAGCCAAAGAATGGTAAATATTATTATTTCTATTATTATAATAGAAAAGTTCTGCTTTAATTTTATGAATTAGTAAAATGCAATTAAGATAGACCAAATTGTATTGTATGTGTTTAGGTAGTAATATTATAGATGAATATTTTCTACTTTTATAATAAAATTATATTAGGACATTTATATTTTCTTTCCTTAAAAATCTTATTGAATGGCAGAGAAACACTTAAAGAAATGGTCCAAATGCTTACTCATTCATGAAATGCAAATCAAAATGACCCAGAGATTTCACCTCACACCCATCAGAATTGTTAAGATCAAAAACTCAAGGGACGATGCAATGGCTGGAGAGGATGTGGAGAAAGGGGAACCCTCCTCCATTGCTGGTGGGAATGTAACATTGTGTAACAGCTTTGGAAATCAATCTGGTGCTTTCTCAGAAAATTAGGAATATTGCTACCTCAAGATCCAGCTGTACAACTCCTAGGCATAAATCCAAAATTTGCTCAAGTATACGTCAAGGACATTTGCTTAACCATGTTCTTAGCAGCTCTATTCATGATATCCAGAGATTGGAAACAACCTAGATGTCCCTCAACGGAGGAATGGATACAGAAAGTGTGGTACATTTACACAACGGAATACTACTCAACAATTAAAAACAAGGGAATCATGAAATTTGCAGGCAAATGGTGGGAATTAGAAAAGATCATACCGAGTGAGGTATCCCAGAAGCAGAAAGACACAAATAATACATACTCACTTATAGGTGGATATTATCCATATAATACAGGATAAACATACTAAAATCTATAGCCTTAAAGAAGCTAAACAACAAGGAAGACCCTAGGGAAGATGCCAAATCTTCACTCAGAAGGGCAATCAGGATAAACATCAGAAGTAGAAGACAAAAAACAGGACAGAAGCCTTCCACAGAGGACCGCTGAAGACTCTACCCACCAGGGTATGGAAGCAGATGCTGAGACTCATAGCTAAACTTTGGGCAGAGTGGCAGAATCCTTATGAAAGAAGAGTGAGATAGAAAGACATGGAGGGGACAGTAACTCCACAAAGAGAACAACAGAGCCAAACCCCCTGGGCCCAGGGGGTCCGGCAGAGACCAATACTCCAACTAAGGACCATGCATGGAGAGGACCAAGACCCCTTGTTCAAAGGAAGACAATTGGCTACTCAGTTTCCAAGTAGACTCCCTAGTAAGGGGTCCAGGGGCTGTCTCTGACATGAACTCAGTGGCTGGCTCTTTGATCACCTCACCCTAGGTGGTGCAGCCTTGCCAGGCCACAGAGGAAGATGATACAGCCAGTCCTGATGAGACCTGATAAGCTGGGGTCAGATAGAAGGGGAGGAGGTCCTTCCCTATCAGGGGACTAGGGAAAGGCAAATGGGGAGAGAAAGGAGGGTGGGTGAGACTGGAGGAGACAATGGAGGGGGCTGCAGCAGGGATTCAAAGGGAATAAATTGTAATAAATAAATATATAAGTAAAATTAAATTTAAAAAATGTTGTGTGAAGAACAGGTATAAAATGACCATTGCATAATAAAGGATTTGTGTGTATCTATGTGTATTCACATGTATATGAGTATGTGTATGTATGTGTGCATGTGTGCATGTATGTGTGTGTGCATGTATGTGGGTATCTATGTTGGTGTTTGGGGAGGGATCAGATGCTACGGCTGAGAACTAAACACAGAGCCTTGTAAATGTTGACTAAACCATATAACCTTAGTGTCACTTTAAGTCCCACGTTTTTAAAATCTTCATCACTAATATGTAGAGTAGATTTCTTATGGAATTCCATACATAATTCACAATGGTTATGAAGATTTTAGTTTTTAGATTATATTCCTTAGCATATCAGAGGTTTCTTAAAACAAACAATATAATCATCCAATATGATGCAAATGAAAATAGTAGTAGAATATTTTGTAGAGTGTATAGGGTATGTGTTGAAAAACAGATCTGACATAGCATAGGAGATTGCCTGGATAATAAACTGATACTCTCTGACCATGAGAGATTTAAATTACATCACTGGGTGAAATTAAAGAATCTCAAAATAGAGGTTAGGTTTTTTTTTTTTTTTGGAGCAGAGATGCTTTTTTAATGTTTATTTTTACTTTATGTACATTGGTGCCTTGTCTGCATGTGTGAGTGACTCAGATATCCTGAAACAGGAGTTATACACAGTTGTGAGCTGCCCTGTGGTTGCTGGGAATTGAACCCAGGTCCTTTGGGAGAGCAGACAGTGCTCTTAACTACTGAGCCATCTCCACAACTCAACAATAAAGAAAATCACCAAGTGAATAATAGTGTGCTATATAAACTGTTAACACAGATACTAGGCTTGTTTTAGTAAGTTATTTCTTTTTTTATTTTTACTTAATTTATTTATAACAATTTATTCACTTTGTGTCCTGGCTGTAGCCCCCTCCCTCGTATTCTCTCTGTCTGATCCTCTCTCTGTCTTCCCCTATGCCCTGTCCCTAGTCTACTGATAGGGGAGGTTCTACTCCCGTTCTATCTGCTCCTAGCCTATCAGGTCTCATCAGACGTGGCTGCATTGTCTTCCTCTGTGGGCTGGCCAAGGCTGCACACCCCAGGGGGAGGTGATCAAAGAGCCAGCCACTGAGTTCATGTCAGAGACAGCCTCTGGATCCCTTACTAGGAAACCCACTTGGAAACTAAGCAGCATGGTCAATTTGACCTGCATGGGCCTTGGTTGAAGTATGCGTCTCTACAGGCCCCCTGGGCCCAGGTTTTTTTGTTCTGTTGGTCTCCTTGTGGAGTTGAGTAAAATCTTATGTCTGCCTTCAAAGAGTTATTTCTTTTTAAAATACTTGTTTGATTATAAAGAGTTACATTGCTTCTCCATTCTATTTCCCTCCTGCAACCCGATTATTACCTTCTCTAACCCTCTCTCACCACATCTCCCAAGCCTTCAAGTTGACTGTCTCCTTCCCTTTGTATAGGTGTGTGTGTGTGTGTGCCCGCGCGTGCGTGCGTGCGTGCGTGCGTGTGTGTGTTTGTGGTGTATGCACACATATATCAATACAATCTGTTGGGTCCATTTATGTTGTTCCCCACTCTGCACTGAACAAAATAACCTGGCTAATCCATGGGAGAGGCGAATTCCTGTTTCTCCCATCAGGCATTAAATGCCTGAAATTTTTGTCTCTGTGTTGAATCCCTTGTAATTTATCCTCCTCCGCATTAACATGTCCACTAACATTGCCATTGTTCTGGTCTCTCTGTGCAGACATTTCTAGGAAAGGCTGTTCCACAGCAGTTCTTAGTATCTGTCTCCTACACAGCCCAGGTTCACCTACCCAGGGATGTCATCACCTGCAATAAGCTGAGTCATCTTGCATCAATTAGTAATTAAGAAACTGCCCCCACTGACATGTGCACAGGCAAAAGGAAACAAAGCAAACAAAAACAACAACAAAAAACTTTTAAAAATTAAGATCACCAAGAAATAAGCAAAGGAAGAGGCGTGGAATATCTCACACACAGAAAAGCTCAAAGACTCCATGGGGCCTCGAGCTACAGACACAAATGTGACTACTACAAAATATATCAGCATTTTGTTTCTGGATATTTGAATTTTGACATTTCAACAATTGAAAGTAAAAGTGATTTATTCTACAGTTATAGTTTCAACTTCATAAATAATGTTAAGTAAATGATTTCAAAGGCATGCCTTGGGAGAGCTTTTTTTCAGTTCCAGGAAAGGATATCATTTTTTGGCTCATATAAATTATAACCTTCAGCAAAAGGCAGTAACTACTGCATTACCAAAGGGCGGCCATCCAGAAAATCAAGATTCCAATGAGGAAAGCCATCTCAGGACAATCATTTAGTGACTCTGGATCCAGCAATCCATCTTCTATAATGTAACATATAAGGAAGAACATTCGTGCCTTATCTCTGTGGTAGCAGCAGGCACATTTTTTGATTCTCATCTCCATGAAAATGTACATCCAAGCAGGAAAAAAGACCTGAAAATACTAATAATTCCAACTTTATGAATTTCATTTATGAATAGAAAATATAATTGGCTCTATAAAAAAGATTTCATACTGAGAGACAAAGTTAAGTTCTCTTAGCCTCCACTGTAGGTCAGAGTTCATGCTCTTATTTAAAAGTAATTGTTGTAGTAAAGTTTTTTTTAAGTACTTTCAAAATGTGCTGACCATCAAAATGTGAAATTTTCTAATGAGTCACACTCATGCTACAGTGCAGATAATGCAAGCAGCTGGCTGGCCTCTTTAACTCAGGTAATTTTGTAAGAGAAGGCAAACATCTTAAGGAGGAAAACCATGTTTTAGAGACTTATAAACTGTAAATTTCTCTTTTTTAAATTTTATTCTGTAGTAAAATTTAATGTGTATGTTTGAAAGGTCCTGATAATTTTACCCAAGAAGTAAAAACATTTTGTTAGGTTTGTTAATGTAAACACAGTTAAAACAAACAAACAAACAAACAAAACATAAAACAAAAAAAAAAGGAAAGAAAAAAGGAAAACTTGTAAGTTGGAAGTAAATCTCACCTATACAATTCTTATGGAAACTAGAAAAGACCATCCTAAGAGAGGTATCCCAGAAGCAGAAAGACACACATGGTATATGCTCACTCATAAGTGGATACTAGACATATAATACAGATAAACATACTAAAATCTGTACACCTAAAGAAGCTAAGCAAGAAGGAGGACCTTGGGTAAGATGATCAATCCTCACTCAGAAAGACAAATGGGAAAGACATTGGGAAAAGGGAGAAAATAGGGAACAGGACAGGAGGACAGAGGGCCTTTGAAAGACTCTACCCAGCAGTGTATGAAAGCAGCTGCTGAAAGTTCATAGCCAAACTTTGGGCAGAGTACAGGGAATCTCATGAATGAAGGGGGAGATGAAAAACCTCAGGGGTGGGGGACAGGAACTCCACAAGGAGTGCAACAGAACCAAAATGTCTGGCACTGGGTCTTTTCTGAGACTGATACTCTAACCAAGGACCGTGCATGGAGATAACCTAGATCCCCTGCACAAATGTAGCCCGTGGCAGCTCAGTATCCAAGTGGGTACCCTAGTAAGGGGAACAGGGGCTGTCATTCACATGACCTCAGTGGCTGGCTCTTGATCACCTCCCCCTGAGGGGGGAGCAGCCTTACCAGTCCTCAGAGGAAGACATTGTAGCCTATCCTGATGAGACCTGATAGGATAGGGTCAGAGGGAAGGGGAGGAGGACCTCCCCTGTCAGTGGACTTGGGGAAGGGTATTGGAGGAGAAGAGGGAGGGAGGGGGGGATTGGTAGGGGATGAGGGAAGGACTACAGCTGGGATACAAAGTGAATAAAATGTAATTAATAAAAATACAAAAAATGAAAAATAATGTGGAAGTATAAGCCAAATAAACCTTTTCTTCCCTAAAAAAATTTAAAAAATGAAGACAGTAAAAAAACAAAAAACAAAAACAACCTGTAAATTGGAAGCAAATCTCACCTATACAATCCTTGCGCTGTTCTAGTTACGGTAAAGTGTACCCCTACTGTTAATGCTTTCAGACCACTAAACGACAAAATACTAAGAGGTTTCCACTTAGCTCCCTAAGGGGAAAAAGTGGTAAGTATTCATTTCACAAAGAATACGAAGAAAAGTATCAGGAAATAAAAACAGAGTGGATAAAGTAAATTTGCTTTACAGTGGTTAAGCCATCATTCATTAGACTACGTACAGGTTTAAGGGGAACCTTCTGCTATTATCACCTCCCAAGGAAGAAACAGTAATGGAAAGGATTTATCAGATTTGGGACCCGTTGAAACATTATTGAACAGGCTAACTCATTCCCTAGCAAAGTAGAGAAATTTCTTTCTTCAAAATTTATCATCCCCATAGTTCTACATGGGGAGACTGACCTGCCAATAGGCCACAACTAAGTAGGGGGGTCTAGGTCCTCTCCATATGGTCCTCTATTGGTGCATCAGTCTCTGCAGGACCGCCTTGGTTCAGATCTTTTAGTTTTGTTGGTCTCCTTGTGGGGCTCCTTGTCCCCTCCATGTCGCTCTATTCCCATCCCTCTCTTCCTCCATATGACTCCCTGTGCTCTGCCAAAAGTTTGACTCTGAGTCTCAACATCTGCTTTGGTCGCCTGTTGGGTGAATCCTTTCAGAGGGATATAAATAGTGGAGAATTCCCCCTTTTGGTGGACAAGGGGAAGGGGATGGGGGAAGAGGAATGGAGGGTGAGACCTGAGGGCGTTGAGGGAGGGGACTTCAATCAGGATATATAATGAATAAATGTGAAAAAAATAAAATTAAAATTAAAAAAAATCATCCCTTCATTTGTAAGTAAATATTTCAGAAATAGACTTGTGAAGATTGAAGATTAACCCAATTAATTCAGGTACAGCACTCTACATCACTTCTAGCTCTAGTGAAGACAACGGAGAACAAACTTGAAATATTTCTGGTTTTGTATTAACCAACAGTGGTGCATATATTAACTCAAAATTAAAACATTACTTCCTGGAGGAGGGATCATAAGACATCAAAAACTATGGACATTTATGAGGCTGAGGAATATAAGAAAGTTATGAGTCACACGGCTCTTCCTAGCCCATCTGTAAAATATATCTTTATAAGGTCAATTTTAAAACTGGAATTAGGTTTCTGTCAGAAACTGAAACATTGGGTGACACCACTTTGCCTTGTTTCTGCTCCCATAAGTAAACTATCACACATATTCCTATAAGTGACTTTAATGAGACTTATTGGTGCAACAATGTGGACTTTTGCGGTATCTTCACTTCGTGAGAGTTCTCTTATCTTGGACAAGTGAATGTTTGTTCACATCTCTGAGGAACACTGTCACTTAACAAGTCATGCTTTAGGGCCACATATCACTTCTCAGAGATCTGGAGAATCATTTGGGAGGGTTATCAGACAAAGACTGAAGATTGCACACAGGGCAATTACAAGACATGAGATGTTCTTTAGTGGCAATTACAAGAGATGAGATGTTCTTTAGTGGGAAATGGTGGGAAGGGCCTCAAGGAGTTGAGGATCACCTAAAATTCACTGTGGTAGGATGAACTTGAACTTCTGATCCTCCTGTGCTGGGACAACATTCATGTTTCATGATATCTAGAATCAAATATTCACACTACCTGTGTCTAATAGAGTTTCACATGTAACATGCAGCTTTAATACATGTGTTCCTAAATATTGTAAGTTGGATAATCAAAAGCAAGAAGAGAAGAATAACAACTATACTGATAAATGGTTCGGTGAGTCGTTTTTCTCTGAAATTGGTTTCTGATGAGTGGAAGTTTAAAGCATTCTAGCGTGTAGCTGCCCTTAGAGATGTAGCAGTAATCTACTTGCAGGACACAATATTCATTTTGTAAATAAAATGTTACATCATTCAATTCACATATAACGAACATTTTAAAAAGAGAAAATGGATCAAATTAAGTTTTTGTGCCATTTATAGACAAAAACTATCTAAGAACATTATGATAGAAACTGTAAACACTATACAGTAAAACTTTCTCTAAGATTCAACTTTTTGCTCTTTTGAGAATTATCATATGAACATAGAACATCTTAACATATAAATCACAACTGTCACTTTGTGCTTATGTGTGTAAGTATTTGTGTGCACACATGTTGGGGCTCTATGTGTATATGTGTATATACTCATGTTGTGAGAGGTTTTGTTGTCAAGTGTCTTCCTCAGTTGCTTTGGTGGGGGGATTTAAGGGTCACTCTATGAGATAGAACCGATACCCAGCACTGACAATGAACCTAAGAACTGAAAATAGATATTTCATGGGCCTTATGGGAAAACTTACTACTAGTAGTATTCTGCTAAAGGAACTTAGTAATAAAATGACTTAAAGTGACTCCTAATAATTACTGCTATACCCATAGACTGCATTGGTTAGCCCTCATCAGAGAAGCTGATCTTTGCCTTAGGTGGAAATCAACACAAAAAATTTCAACTGGCCAATGTACAGAGAATAGACACTTTATTTTGTAATCTTAGATAATTTTTCATTTTATTCTCACAGGAATCCCATAATATAAATATTGATATCTTTCATTTATTAAGAAATTGAGATGGATTTTGGGAGGAGATCCAAGATGGCTGCCACTAGAGGACACTGTGTCTGAGGAGTAGGACAACAGAAATAACGCAGCGACCAGGAGACTGAACTCTGGGACCTAAAACGCCAGCACCCGTGATTGCCAGGTGAGCAGAAATCCCACGGTGAGAAAATCAAGTGGGAAAACCCTAGGGACACCCAGTTATTCCCCGCACAAACCTCCGGG
>CM053756.1:39116209-39144178 GCA_028658305.1 Pachyuromys duprasi | reverse complement strand
ATAAAGAATAAGAGGCCATGAATTTGAAAGGGAATTACTATTATCACAGAGTTTGAAGGGAGAGGAATAAGATAATAATGCAATTATATACATTTAAATTTAAAAAAATGAAAAAAGTTCAAGCACACAGAATGACTTCCTCTTTCACTTTCATTGTGTTACACTTTTAGTGACTCACTTTTATGTGTCTTATAACCAACAACTTGTACCATCTTAGCAATTTGCCCATCCTCCACTAAATGTATACTGCCAATCGTGATTCTGCTCCTGGTTTCTCTATTTAAAATGCCACAGATAAGTGACTCTGCACTTCATACTCTTCTATGCCCGGGTTGTTTTACTTCACACAATGATTTCCATGTTTATCACTGTCATTAATGACGCAGCTTTTTTCTTTTTATCAGTTCATCAGTTGCCTTTTTTATTTGCCAATCTCTGTGATCAATGCCGTGATGAACATCCAAGCACCAAGCTCTCTGTTTTTGTGATGGTATTGTCAGTTCCTTTGTTTATATTACTTAGAACTCAGATTGCTGGCTTATATAGGATTCTATTGAGGGGCTTAAATCTTCAAAATAGTTAGAATTTTCTTTACCTACTTGGCTGCTCTTCATTTGTTGTGTTTTGCTGAGTTGGTCTCATGCAATCTCCCAGCGTTTTGTGACTGGAATTGACAGGAGTTAACTCCTTTGATCTTGTTGGAAGGCTTTTGAGTTTCCTGTTGAAATGATGTCATTTGTAGGTTTGCATTCTGCTTTCAGTCTGTTGAAATGCACTCCTTCTGTAATCAATATCTTCAGGGTTTTTTTTTTATAGTGAAAGGATGGCAGATTTTGTCTAGTCATCTTCTGCATACATTGAGATGATCACGCAGTTCTTGTTTATTCTGCCAATGTGGTAATTGCAGTGTGACTTACCTCACAGAGGTAAATTCTAGTAGGTGATGGTGTGTGGACCTTATATGTGTGGCTCAGTCCAGCTTCTTGGTATTTTGTCAAGGATTTTGACATGTGTGTATTTCTTCTCATCTGGGTTTGAGTCATCTCATATTTGTTAAATGAATTTAGATTTGTTTTAATTTCCACCTTTCTTTTCTTTTTTAATATAGTTTTTATGTATTATAATTTCTTCACTTTGTATCCCAGCTGTAGCCCCACCTTCATCCCCTCCCTCATCTCCTCTCATGTCCCTTCCCCAGTCCACTGATAGTGGAGGACCTCCTCCCCTTCCATATGACTCTAGCCTTTCAGGTCTCATCAGGACTGTCTTTCAGTCTTCCTCTGTGGAGGTGATCAAAGAGCCAGCCACTGAGCTCTTGTCAGAGAGAGAGCTCCTGTTCCCCTTACTAGTGAGCCCATTAGGAGACTGAGTTGCCACGGGCTACCTTTGTGCAGGGGTTCTAGGTTATCTCTATGCATGGTCCTGGATTGGAGTATCAGTCTCAAAAAAGACTCCTAGGCTCAGATTATTTTGGTTCTTTTGTTCTCCTGGTGGAGCTCCAAACCCTTCCAGGTCTTTCCTTCCCCCCCTTCTTTCATAAGATTCCCTGCACTCTGCCCAGAGTTTGGCTATGAGTCTCAGCATGTGCTTTAATACCTTGCTGGGCAGAGTCTTTCAGAGGCCCTCTGTGGAAGGCTCCTGTCTTGTTCCTTGTTTTCACCTTCTTCTGATGTCCCAGGGTCCTCCTTCTTGCTTAGCTTCTTTAGGTGTACAGCTTTTAGTATGATTATCCTATATTATATGTCTAATGACTACTTATATGTGAATATATACCACATGTGTCTTTCTGCTTCTGGAATACCTCACTCAGGATGATCTTTTCTAGTTCCCACCATTCACCTACAAATTTCATGATTTCCTTGTTTTTAATTGCTGAGTAGTATTCCATTGTGTAAATGTACCACCATTTCTGTATCCATTCCTCAATTTAGGGACATCTGGATTGTTTCCATCTTCTGGCTAATACAAATAAAGATGTTATAAACATGGTTGAGCAAATGCCCTTGCTGTATACTTGAGCGTATTTTGGATATATGCTTAGACATGGTATAACTGGATTGTGAGGTAGCACTATTCTTAATTTTCTAAGAAAGTGCCAGATTGATTTCCAAAGTGGTTGTACAAGTTTACATTCCCACCAGCAATGGAGGAGGGTTCCCCTTTCTCCACGTCCTCTCCAGCATGTTTTGTCACTTGAGTTCTTGATCTTAGCCATTCTGATGGGAGTAAGGTCAAATCTCAGAGTCGCTTTGATTTTCATTTCCCTGATTACTAAGGATGTTGAGCATTTCTTTAAGTTTTTTCTCTGCCATTTGATATTCCTCTATTGAGCTCTGTACCCCTTTTTATTTGCATATTGAGGTATCCCAGAAGCAGAAAGACACACATGACATATACTCACTTATCAGTGGATATTAGACATATAAGATTTGTTGCTATTTAACTTCTTGAGTTTTTATATATTCTTGATAATAGCCCGCTGACAGATACAGGATTGGTGAAGATCCTTTCCCAATCTGTAGGCTGTCATTTTGTTCTGACAACAATGTCCTTTGCTTCACAGAAACTTTTCGGTTTCATGAGGTCCAATTTATTGATTGTTTCTCTTAGAGCCTGTGCTGTTGGTGTTCCGTTCAAGAAGTTGTCTCCTGTGCCAATGAGCTCAAGGCTCTTCCCAACAGTTTCTTCTAACAGGTTTAGTGTGTCTGGTTTTACTTTCAGGTCTTTGATCCACTTGGACTTTAGTTTTGTGCAGGGTGATAAGTATGGATCTATTTGCATTTTTCTACATGTAGACATCCAATTAGACCAGCACAATTTGTTGAAGATGCTATCTTTTTTCCCTTTGTATGGTTTTGGCTTCTTTGTCAAAAGTCCAGTGTCCATAACTGTGTGGGATTCTTTGTGTCTTCTATTCGATTCCATTGACCCACCAGCCTGTTTCTATGCCAGTACCATGCAGTTTTTGTTACTGTTGCTCTATAATACAGTTTGAGATCAGGGTCGGAGATACATACCTCCAGAAGATCTTTAAATTTGAATTGAGTGCACCCCATTTTATTCCTGTTTGCATATCTTCATTTATTTTGTTCCTTTCAAAATTTTATATTTTTTATTAGAAGATTGGACTACACTATTCCATCTTATGTATTTATATATTAAACCTTAAATATACCAATTTCAAATCAATAAGAGGTTTTACATATTATTCCTCATGTGTTTTTTATCCTCTTTAGTTACTTTTATTTTTTTAGTTGAAACTGAAGCTACTCCCTTGGAAAAAAAACTTTAGAGCAGTTGAATCTTTGGAATCTTTTAAAGCACATATATTATATTAGTATTTGCTTAGTCTACGTTTGATCTTAAATTGGTGGTCATGAGATCTGAAACTGATAAATAGGAGAGAACATATTAGTATACAAATTTCATGAACCCATCATTCTCTGGTATCCTAGGAGTTACTGTTATATAATTTTAAAAGATGAACAGAAGTGTACAAGGTAAATACAACAAATAAAATATGTATTTTTGAGGTTATAGGTCATTATATGTAACAAGCCCTACTTAAACAGAAAAATAAAGAGGGGAGGGCATTGTGTGTTTCCTTTGAGCACATTCTATTGAGTGAGCTGAGGCTTAAAATTAGTTTATATGTGTGTATGTATATCATACTATATTAGTATATGTATATATCATAATCGTTTCAGTTATTAGTGAAGTTATTACCCAAGTTTATCATGTGCTTCTTTTCTGTTAGATGTCATGTTACTCCCTTGTGTGATTCACACTTTTTAATTTTCACTATATTTCTGAAATCTTTATTTTCAACAATCTTGCATTGGGGAAAACTATTCTTTAAAATATTAATTTACCCCATCATATACAATGACAGCTGCATGAGCAGACTTTTCATGTAAGCTCTTAAATACCAGGCTGCACACCTAACAGGAAAATACCAGACTATCCAGGTTTTCTCCAGTAACTGCAAGTCTCACTAATTTCACTGCTATGTTTATCGGGAAAATTATTCCTTTTTTGGTCTCATCTGTGCTCACCACGGTGGCTACTGACCTTCATGAGATGATGGTTCTATTTGCCCCCTTAATGTCCTAGAATGGATAGGCATAGAAGAGAATAGTTCTGTAGTTCTTCTCAAAGGGCCCCATGGCCTCTCCCATCTGCATGTTGTGCAAAGGAGACAGACAAAAATGCTTCTGTAGTGTGTTTAAACACCATTATATATCCCAACTTAGCCATATTTTCGTTTTGAGTCTAAGCTTTTTATGACCTCTTCTTCAATTGACTGAAAATACAATCAGTTCTGCACACATTTGCTGAAGTTTTATATCAATATTCATAACTAGAAATACCTAGACTAGAGCATTTATATACATTTACAAAGAAATGTAGTAATATTTGGGTTCATGAATTTGTTAATACACATTTAGGAGAAAGAAAGAAAATTACCCAAATAAAATGGTTGCTATGAAATCCTAGTAAAAGCATAACATTCTTATTAATTATAAAGTAAAAATCCAAGCCTTTGGTTTCATACTATGTACCCAAATCCTGTGGAGTCATGATGTTATAATTAATAAAATGTTTTATTTAAAGCTCTTGTAACATACTTTACCCTTAGCAAAGTCTTGGTTATTAGAGGTATGCCTTTTTGTGTATAGAAATACACTCAATTTACATTACTATATTTCTATTTTCAAGTTTTATAAGTATTATATCTAAACATGCTTTTAGCTAGAAAATTCTCTCTCCCCCACCAACAAATACACACACACATATACCCTCTCTCACACACATACACACATATACCACTCACACACAGAGTCATATTTTTGTATATGATTTATCTTTCACTTTTTATTTCTATTTCTCTATTTCTACTTTTCTCCATTCTACCATGGAGATACCAGTATTTGTTATAATGATGATGTGAAAAGAAACTGTGATGAAAATTCTCGTGGCTATCAGTGATGTTACTCCTAAGATGTAGTAGTGTATAACTAACATTATCTAACCTTTGCAACCCAATACAAGAAATAAAATAAAGTTTTCAATTTGCTTCAGAATACCTAAAGCATAAAGCTAGGAAAATGAATGATGATAGTTACTTTTAAAATATATTTAGTAGGTAATATATTTTTGAGACTCTAAAACTCAAGCTATATAGAAGTACTTTTTTCCTAATTTTTATTATTGCTTACAGTTTATTTACTTTGTATCCTGATCCCACCCTCCTTCCCCCTTCTCCACCCATGTCCCTCCCCAAGTCCACTGATAGGGGAGGTCCTCCTCTCCTTCCTTCTGATCCTAGTCTATCAAGTCTCATCAGGAATGGCTGCATTGTTTTCCTCTGTGGCCTGGTAAGGCTGCTCCCACGTCAGGGGGAGGTGATCAAAGAGCAGGTCAATCAGTTCATGTCAGAGACAGTCCCTGTCCATATTACTATGCAACCCACTTGAACCCACTGAACTGCCATGGGCCACATCTATGCAGGGGTTCTAGTTTATCTCCATGAATGGTCCTTGTTTGGAGAACCAGTCTCAGAATGGACCCCTGGGCCCAAATTTTTTGGTTCTGTTGCTCTCCTTGTGGAGCTCCTGTCCTCTTCAGGTCTTACTATCTCCCCCTTCTTTCATAGGATTCCCTGCATTCTGCCCAAAGTTTGGCTATAAATCTCAGCATCTGCAGGGTAGATACTCTGCAGGGAGATCCTTTCAAAGGCCCTCTGTGGTAGGCTCCTGTCCTGTTCCCTGTTGTCCCCTCTTCTGATGTTCTTCCTCTTTACCTTTCTGACTTAGCCAGAGTCCTGCTTCTCGATTAGTTTCTTTAGGTGTACTGATTTTAGTATGTTTTTCTTATATATCTAATATCCACTTTAAATGAGCATATACCCTGTGTGTTGTTCTGCTTCTGGAATACGTCATTTAGGATGATCTTTTTCCAGTTCCCACCATTTGCCTGCTAATTTCATGATTTCCTTGTCTTTTATTGCTGATTAATATTAGAACTACTTCTTAAAATGTCTTTTTTATGTTCAAATTCTTGCTTACACTATACATTTTAAAAAGTACTAATGCTGAATTAATAGTGAACATTGACCTTTTATAGGTATGTAAGTACTGGTACATATACATGCACATTCACATATTAATAGATGCACATAAACATTATGTATTTAATGATTTTTATAATGTTCATATTCTTCTCCCTTGCTCTGTTCATAATTTAAAAGGAGTCCAGTTTTCATAAATTTGTTAGAAGTTAGTTTTTATTAATGAATTAGTATCAGATTAAAAAGTGTGTTACTTTCTCCTTAAATGCTACTTAAATACACTTGGAAAATATTTAATGTATTTTGCTAACAAGAGAGTTACATATATCACCTTAACTGTGAAATTTCTGACCAGAGGCAGAGTTTTTATTTTATATTGATTTTAATATCCTGCCTATTTGTTGGAAGAGTGAATGATTGCTCAACTAAATTAATGTGTGGTGGTTTGAACAAGAATGACTCTCCTATGCTCATATATGAATGCTTGCTTATCAGAGTGGCACTATTTTAGAGAGATTAGGAGACATGGCCTAGTTAGGATCGGTGAGGCCTTGCTGAAGGAGTGCATCACTGGGAATTGGAGTTTCAAAAGCCCAACCTGGTCACAGTGTCTCTTTTTGCCTATTGATCCAGATACATAATCACCAGCTTATCCCGCATTATATCTGCCTGCGTGTAGCCACACTGACAGGCATGAAGAGAATGGTAAAAACCTCCGAAACTGGGAGCAAACCCAATTAAAAATTTCAAAGCGCAGGGAGCCTTATGGAGGAAGAGAGGGGTGGGATTAGAGGGACATGGAGGAGCCCCACAAGGAGACCAACAAAACTAAAAGATCTGAACCCAGGGGGTCCTGCAGAGACTGCACCAATGGAGGACCATACATTGAGAGGACGTAGACTCCCTGCTCAGATGTTGCCATTGGCAGCTCAGTCTCCATGTAGATCTCTGAGTGAGGGGATCAGGAGCTGCCTCCATCATGAACTCAGTTGACTGCTCTCTGATCACTTGCTCCTGATGATGCAGCCTTGCCAGGCCAAGGAGGAAGGGGATCCAGGCAGTCCTGATGAGGGTTAACAAGTTATTGCAGATGGCAATGGTGGAGAACTCCCCCTTTCAGTGAACTAGGGGAAGGGGGTGAGGTCAAGAGGGAGGGAGGATGGGGCTGGAGAAGTTGAAGGAGGGGGTTTCAATCGAGATATATAATGAATTAATTGTGAAGAGAAAAATTTAAAAAATAAGGGGAGGAGGTCCTCCCATATTAGTGGACTAGGGGAGGGGAACAACTGAGAAGAGGGAGGGAGGGTAGGATTGGGAGGAGATGAGGGAGGGGGCCACAGCCAGAATACAAACTGAATAAATTGTAATAAGTAATTTTTAAATAAAAGAAATAAAATATTGGCACTTAAAAAAAAAGAGTTATCATGGTCATGGTGTGTCTTCACAGCAGTGGAACTCTGAAAAAGATAGAATAGAAAAGATTCTATAGAAAAAGATAGAAACACCAAAGGGGATAGAGAAAACCATTAAGACACACTGACACAGAAAAAACATGATTAGTCAGAGCAGTTAAGCACATCAAAGTCAGCAAACAAGTAACTTCAGTTCTTTTTTACAATTTCAAAATATTATAAACTTTATATTTGAAATAAGTAAATCATAGTTAGGAGTTCCTTTATTACCATGTTTGGAATTCTGATTTGAAGTGGGTTGAGAACTGTTAGACACAGGACTAGATGACTTCTTGAAATTGAATTTCTGGGGTTTATTTACTCAAACAAGGAGTAAATAGCTTTGGAAATTAAAACTGCCCCTAAACAGATCTTATTTCCTCCTGGGATTGTTTTCTAACCCAGGTCCAGGATTAGCCTGTCATTTCCAGATTGTTAGATTTCAGTTCATTTACTTTAATTTGCATAATTTTTTGCTAAATTCCTTTTGGAGTGTACATTTGTGTGGGTAAATGCATGTCTCAGTGGCTTTAAACATTCTCACCATGAACCAGTGTCTTTTTTTTTTATTAGAGTGTACAGAATAGAAGCTGTATTGGCCTAAGTATTATCTAGAGCAAATTCAATATAATCCAGATAAAATGTTACCTAAGTAGTTAAAAAATAACAACATGAAAAATTGGGTGTGTAGGAGGAATGATGGTCTCCTTCTGATCAAGGGTATTCTTAGCCACAGAGCATCTTCGAGGAGATCCTGGGTATGTGACATCCTGTGTCAAAGAGTTTAGTGCATTACAAATATCGTGAATTAAAAACCAGTTAAACCTGGAAACAACCCAGATGTCCCTCAGTTGAGGAATGGATACAGAAATTGTGGTACATTTACACAATTGAAAACAAGGAATTCATGAGATTTACAGGCAAATGGTAGGAACAAGAAAAGATCATCCTGAGTGAGGTATTCCAGAAGCAGGAAGACAAATATGGTATTTACTCACTCATAAGTAGACAATAGACAGAGGATAAACATACTAAAATCTGTACACCTAAAGAAGTTAAGCAAGAAGGAGAACCCAGGGTAAGATGATCAATCCTCACTTAGAAAGACAAACAGGATGGACATTGGAAGAAGGAGAAAACAGAAAACAGGACAGGAGCCTACCATAGAGGGGTCTGAAAGACTTATCTAGCAGCGTATCACAGTAGGTGCTGAGACTCATAACCAAAACTTGGGCAGAGTGCAGGGAGCCATATGAAAGAAGGGGGAGTTAGAAAGAGCTGGAGATGATAGGAGCTCCACAAGGACCAAATATATCTGGGCACAGGGGTCTTTTCTGAGACTGATTCTCCAACCAAGGACAATGCATGGATATAACCTAGAACCCCTGCTCAGATGTAGCCGATGGCAGCTCAGTATCCAAGTGGGTACCCTAGTAAAGGGAACAGGGACTGTCTCTGATGTGAATTCAGTGGCTGGCTTTTTGACACCCCCTCCCCCAAGGTAGGAGCAGCTTTGCTAGGCCACAGAGGAGGACACTGCAGCCAGTCCTGATGAAACCTGATAAGCTAGGGTCAGATGGAAGGTGAGGAAGGCCTCTCCTATCAGTGGACTTAGAGAGGGGCAGGGAGGCGATGAGGGAGGGAAGGTGGCATTGGGACAGAATGAGGGAGGAGGCTGCAGCTGGAATACAATGTAAATAAACTGTAATTAATATAAAAATAAAAAATTAATTAAGAAAGTTAAACAATACCATCATAATAAGGTCTTTCCCTGATGTTGTGCATGCAACTCTATACAAACTTATGATATCTTATGAGCCTGACGTATTTATTAAGTTGTATCCAATCTCAAGGAGTTTATATGTCACAATGTTGATGTTTCTGAACTTAGTTTTGCAATTTGTTATTAGAAAGTGCTGGCAGAGACATTAAACAAAGTAAAAGCAAGTGAAATAATTAAACATTTTAACTTACTGTTATATTTAGAATACAGTCAGGTTTCTCAAATTTTATGGATCTACTTAAAGCATTTCTAGGCAATATTCTTTTTTTAATAAAATTTATTTTTATATCAATCAGAGGTTAGGTACTCTGCATCCCCGGCGAAGCCCCCTTCTTCTTTCCCTCCCATCTAGGCAATATTCTAATGTGACTGGCTCCATGATTGAAGGTAGTAGACTTTTTCTAAACTGTTATAGGATATCATGCAGAGTAAAGAATTACCAAGACACTCTTGAAAACAAATTGGATAGACTTTTCCTAGCAATAGAATATGCCCTAATATTTGAAGAAGTGGGGCACTAGACAGCAAACTATATAATCAATGGAATTGTGTATGAACACACGCCATTGAAGGAAATACAATGACTCACCCAGTGGCTGACAGTTGGTGGATCACAGCAGTGGTTCTTGAGAGATATGGGTAAGGGAAAGGTTTCATTATTAAAAAAATAAAACTATAGAAAAATTAGTATAATTAAATACAGATCTCAAAATGTGCACAAAACCCAACTACACAAGGCTTAGTGACCTACATCAATGGAGACATATGTAAAGTGTTAAAAAATAAAAGCTGCTTATTGTTTCATGATTTCAGTCATGTGGATGATAACTTAATCTCATAGATTTAGACAACAGAATAATTATAGAGGAGTCTAGGAAAATTGGGCAGATTGAAGAGGGATTATTGAGTACAGAAATACTAGATGAGTAACTTATAGTGTTCAATGATTCTGGGAGGTGGCTGCAGTTAGGTTTAAGGGACTATACCTTTAAAACTTTCTTCATCTTTTTGGATCATAATGTATCTAATAGATAATATATTAATAATTTTGCCTGATAAGTACTTGTGTTGTCTTAAGTAGTATTTTCAGAAATTAATATTCAGTTGCTTTCTGTTTTTCTCATAGGAGATAGTTAATTATGGGTAAGAAAAAAGTTAAAGAATCTTAGAATATTTAATATAATAGAATTTAAAGCCTTTGTTGTTAGAAGTCCTGAAATGATTTTGATTAACTGTTTGTTTGAGAGGATAACCCTGTCTGTGTTCAAGTGCCTAAAAATTAAAAACCCTACCATCTGTTGAGATGTTTATGTGTACAATGTGTGGAATGGACAACTAATATCCTTAGAGTTATATTTTTATCTGTTAAATGGTCATTTGGCTTATTCTCTCTTTCCCTCTCCTTTTCCTTTTCCCCCTCCTCTCTGGATCAGCACCTTGTCTCTGTTTCATAGTGTAGGGGCAGAAGTAATAGGACAGTTTTCAGGAATCACTCTCTCAGATCTAGTTCTGATCATCAGGCTTGGCACAAGTCTCTTCATCCACTGAACCATCTCAGTGGTTCAGTGGATGTTTAAAATTATTAAGATAATTCATCCAGAAAATTTGAAACAGACTCCAGTATAATAAAATCTGCTGTAAAGGTATTTGTAAAACCTGACAGTGCTCCCAAATCCCTGGGAACGTTTAGACAACAGAGAACCCAACTTACTAAGCCTTTCAGTGCTGGGAACCACACCAGAGCTTTGAATGCAGTAATTGGGCTACACTCATAGCTTGTCTTTCTAACTGGTTCAAGTGATGCTCCGTGTCAGGGATCAAAGTTTGAGAAGAACTTACTGCATTTGAGGTTAGTTTTTTTGGGGGATGAGTCTTACTTGTCGCCTTAGACCTCTGCTCAAACTCTGAACTTTAGCAGCTATTTGAAAGATTCTTTTTTTTCCCCTTCCAGATATTTTTTTCTATATTCTAAAATAAGCAAGGCGAGAGATCGTAGTAGAAGAATGACTAACAAATGATGTCAAAAATATGAAAGTGCTACTATTTCTTTGATATTTTCTCTGATATTTGTAAGAATTACATTTGTTTCAGAATGGAAATTTTAGATTGACAAATACAATGTTGATTTTTATGTTGTGACTTGGACATGTTATTATGATGAAATCAAAGTAATGCTGGCAATGGCAAATTTAAATTATCTTAATTAGTTAAAATGGGTTTAGAATTTCCTCAACTTGAGATTAATTGACTTCAAAAAAAATCAAGGCATTCTGCTGCATGTGAATTTTCCCAAAGGAACAGTTTTGTATGCGTGAGTCCATTACTTTAGAAGTACATAATCCCTAAAAAGGCTTTCAATATAATTAGCATGTACTTGTTATTTTTCTTGATCTTTTTATGCTTGTTTTTCCCTCTGATATTCAGAGTTCAATGCTGTAAAAGGAAATGTGATCAAATAGTAAGTATAGAATTGTAACAATTAGAGAGTTGAAAATTAGTTTTAAAAGCCCCCATATGCTTGGACAACCTTACAGTATGTCGCTTAACAACAAAAATAGTCTCTAGAAATGGTCTTCAAGTGTACTTATATTTGGAAACTCTCATAAACAAGAATGAACAATTCTGTCATTCAAATTCACTGCTGTTGTTCCAGCCAAATTTTGAGACTAGTGTTTAACAACGGATGATCAGAATTTCAAGATTCATGGAAAATACTGACTTGCAAAAAGTATGGAGAGCTAATTTTATCAAAATTATATATTTATAACACAAGTTTAATGTATTAGCTTAAAGTTTTGCAAGAGAAAGGTATTTTTTAAATTCTTTAATATCTGGCAATTTATCCTTTATTCCTTCCTTTCCAATTCATCCCCTGTCTTACCACTGTTCACTTCCCATGTTACACATTCTCACTTTTTAAATAGCAACTGAGTCCTGTAGGCATTATCTCAATGGACATGGGTGTGGGCCCATCAAATACAGCATAGTAACATTTGTGGGCCTGCATCCTGGGAGAGAAGTTTGTCCCTGCTCTAGCCGCCTTCAATTGCCAATAGCCTCTCCGAGAGAAGAGGGGATTCATGAACTCCTCCCACAGTCCCCCTGGAATTGTGACTAGTGTGATCTCCTGCATGTCCTCTGATGTAGTCCCTTCAGTTGTGAGTTCGTGTGTGAACTGTGCTGTTCTGTAGCAAATGGTTTCTGTAACTATTTTTACAATCTTTGTGTTTCCTTTTCAATGATGGTCCCTGAGTATTTCAGGGATAAGCAGTGATAGAGATATCCCATTTAGGGCAGAACACTCCACAGCCTCTTATTTTCTACATGGTGACCAGTTGTGAGTCTCTGCTAATCCCTGTGTAGTATAAAAAGAACTTTTCTTATGAAGGTTGAGAGGCATGCTAATCAAGGCTGTAAAATGAGAGGTTGGTTGGCAGTTTATTACTATGTCTAGTTAACAGACTAGATTCTCACCTAGACCCCATGACCTTGCCAGCCAGGAGATTTGGGACCAGTTAACAGTACCAGGCATAGAAGATCACAACAGTGGGCACATCTTGTCAGAGGCCTCTAGCTACAGAGCTCACAACAGGTTAAGACAGTTAATGACCTCTTCCCTTTAGTGTCATAGCACCTTCTAGCATCATGAAAGCTAGCCAGTAGGGATGAATTTCATAATGTGGAGAAAAGTAAAGATTATGTATATTTCTAGCTACTCAGCAATGTATACCACCTACTGGGCAGTCCTGCTGAGTCAGCTGTCTTCACTCTGTTTCACTTCACATGAGGCTGTGTCATTACCCTTGCAGTGTAATTAGAAGGCATGGGGTCCACTTACTGCCCAGGCCCTTTAAGATCACAGGTGGATTTTTCCTTACTTACTTAAATACAAGACTCTATTTGTTTGAGAGGAAATGGATTAAAAGGTTTCAAAAAGTGTCAAGAGCCATGGGGTTGAATTTTTCACCCTGTGGGAATCCAAGGAAGCAAGATGAAATAACAGCTTCTCGGTCTCTAATTCTGAAACACACTGCATGCTCCCAGTTTCACAGCCAACTTTACTTTTGCCATCCCAGTCACTGAGTTAGAGAACTGAAGCTGTAAATGCTTACATGCCATTCTAAGATACGATACTATTATTCAACAGCAAGTGCAAATCATGTTATAAAATGAACAGGATGTCTCCCGCATGGATGTGTTGAAGCCCTGTTTTTCTGTGTGACTAGGGAGCAACAAAGTTAACAGGGTGGGGCTGTAATCAAATCTTGGTGTGCTTGTGAGATGAGGAGGAGACATCAGCATTACTCTCCCATGGGTTGGGGAGCTGACGAGGCTCCAGCTAGAAGCTGCAGAAATAGAACTTGCCATTACAGTGACCGCAAACTTCCAGCTTGCATGACTTTGGTAAAACGAGTGCTGGTTCTTTAAGCAGATGGTGATTTGTTATGGCGTTCTGGTCAGAAGAGTACCTCATGACACCTGCGGGGCGTGAAAGGCTGCTATTACTGCGAACTGTATGACCTCATGTCAATGGAAGCGCTCACTGTGCTGGGTGGCCCAGTCCTTCTCCCTCCTTTTTAGTTCCCCGATAATTCCATACATGTGGAAATGGAATTTTGCGTATATGGAATTTTGCTCTTTTCATCCTCCTACGTTCTGCTTTATCCCCCTTCTCTCTACTTGATAAAAGCCTTCTTCCCAACAAGACCGCTCTGTCCTATTTTGATTTCTTCCTCTTTCTCTTCTTTCCTTCCTTCCTTCCTTTCACTGAGCTTAATTATAGCATGCCTAAATACAATGAAGGAGTTATCTACTAGAACATGGAGAGATTAAACCACTGCAAAAAAAAAAAAAAAAGTCTTTCCTTATCCAGCACTCACGAATGTCCGCAGTCCCACAGTGAGGAACTCCAGTTCCTGGATCTGTTAAATGGGCGTAATAATTTCTGCCTGACAGCCTTCTCAATATGGGTTATTTTCAAGCTTAGTGCAGTGTTGGTACATAATAGACCACACATACTGGTTCACATTTGCTGTTTCTAACTAACTAATTCAAAACTAGTATGCATTGTGGGGGAATTGTCATATGGCGCCAGTAAGAGCAGCCTCAAAACACAGAATGTCCTTTTAATTTCTAAGCTTTAAAATTTTGGGAAAAGCAGAGCATGGACACTCCAGTATAGGACAAAAACTAACGATTCAAAATACACACATTGAGGGTTGTCAACAGGAATGAGTGACGTTGGTAATAGGAAATTAGAGTCAGAGTTCTTTGCTTTCAAGGGGCATAGCCAAGTTGCAAGGATATATTTTCTGAGTATTTAAAGGTTAGAGTTGAATTGGGAGTAGAAGGAGCTCAAATAACCCGTGTAGAGCAAGTGCCATCTATTTTATTTCCATGGCTTGTGCAAATGATTATCTTTGTTATGATTTTTTTCATATGATATACATCAATCATGTTGTTCCCCTCTCTCTACCTCTCTACACCCTTAACTTTATGTTCTCTCTCACTTTTCAACAAACAAAACCCAAAAGACCAATAATGCATAAAAGTACACAGACACACACACAAGGAAGACAGAAAGAAAAAGAAAGAGAAATCAAAGGAACGAAAGGAAAGCAAAAGCCACATGCACAAACGTACTCACAGCTGTCATTTGTGTTGGCCAACTTCTCCTTGGCATGGAGCCTGCCCTGAAGTATGGCTAATACATCCAGTGACAATCTATTAGAGAAAACTGATTTTCCCTTTGCCAGCAGGTATCAGTTGCAAATAGTTTCTTGGTTAGGGGTGGGAACCTATCTTTACTTCTGTCTCAGTCCTAGGACCTTATAATACTTAGACCTGTCACACTCTCCGAATTTGTATGCATGTTAGTCCTGTTACGGTAGAAAACACTGTATCCTCTGGCACGCATCATCTTTCTGCCTCCTTTCCACAGGCTCCCTGAGGCTTGAGGGAAGAGGCTGATAAAGAACTGTCTAAAGGAAATGAGTGCTGGTACATGATACTTCAGGGAGAAAGGATTTTTACCCCCAAAGAGGAATAGATCTGGGATGAAGGGAATGCCATCTGAATCGAAGCACCTATGTAGTTTGTAAAAGCAGGAGGCTGGTAACAGCTTCTGCAGTTGTCGGGCCATCCTGGACTAAATACAGAATGCCATGCAAACCGGATAGGGTGTTTTTCTGCATCCCATCAGAGTTCCCACCTCCCTAGAGGTAACAATTGCTATCAAGTGTGTCAATGACTCTGAGATGTAGAAACAAGTGACCTCTGAAGTACGTACGTGATGGCACCTTGAAATCAATGAAACAGCATGAGAATGCTAGTTGCTTTACATGGAGTTGGAAGAAGAAAAGCTGTTCTTTGACATCTCAATGTGCTTCCCTGATTTTTGTTCCTGTAACAATAAAAAAGAGTAATGTATGAGTTACCAGTTGACCCATGGCTTTCCTGAGGATGCCATAAATGTAATCCTAAAATTCAGATGTTTATCTGCATGCAGTGTCTAAATTTTAGTGTATTTCTCATTATTTTTCATATGTTAGTATTATTACATTTTATTATAATGAAAAGATATTAGAAAACAATGTTTAAGATATAACATAAATGAAACTACTTTAGTTATGACAACTCTGCGTTTTTCAATGATAACATTCTATATCCTGCACTATATCATTTCTTACATTATTTCTCTCCACTTCGAATAAGATTTTGTGTCACATACATAAATAGTGATAAAAGCCTTCAAACTTATTTATTAACATAATATCTTTATGAATTATCTGGGAATTTTGCATCATGCACCACAATCACACTCACTTTCCAGTCCTCCCAGATCTGCCTCCCCATCCTTGTGACCTTTCCCCACAGAAAAAGAAGAGAAAGAAAAGAAGCAAACATAAACAAACAAACAAATCAAAAACTCAAGCCCAATTTGTGTTCCCATATACCCTCCGAAGCATGGTCAAACTCCCAGTGGCCTGCCGTTTAAATAAGAGCAAGTTCTTACCCTCTGCATCCCCACCAGATTGCATCAATGGTAGAGAGATAAACTTCAGCATCCTTATCATAATTTTTTCATTAATTAATTTATTTAGTTTATATCCCAATTGCAACCCAAATTTCCCCTCTCCTCCAAGTCCCACCCTCCCACGCACTTCTCCCATTCTGCCCTCTCCCACCATACCAACCCACCTTGGCATATCAAAGCAAGTCTTACCAGGACTAAGTGCATCCATTTTCACTGAGGCATGACAAAGCAACCCTGCCAGGGAAACTGGATCTGGAGGGTGGCATCATAGTCCAAGTCAGACATAGCCCCTACTCCAATTATTAGGGGACTCACTTGAGGACCAAAAAGCCCATCAGCTTACTCTGTGTAGGAGGCCTAAGACCAGTCCATGCATGTTCTTTGGTTAGTGGTTCAGTCTCTATGAGCCCTCATGGGCCAGGTTAATTGGCCCTGCATGTCTTCTCGTGATGCCCTTATCATTTAAATAGTTTTCTTTGCTGGCTGTTTTTCTAGGCTCTTAATTATTTTTTGGATGGGTTGAGTGAGGGTAGACTGCCAGGGAAGCCTTCTATATCTCTCTTTCTCAACTATGAGTCTGTAGTCATCAATACCATTTCAAAAGTAGCTTCCCTGTCCTTTACAGTTAGCACAAGCATAGATCATGGACTTCCACATGGTTTCTGGCAAAAAGCACAGACCACAGACATCTTAGATCTGGGCTCTTCATGTTCAAATTGACTCTTAGGCTTTGTTAAGAGCTCATAATCCTTAACTTCTAGAACAAGAACTCAATGATTTTTATATTTTTTCCTTGAATATGTAAATGTATCTTTCAATTTTAATGTGAGTAACCACTCCATAAGAACTCTCAGGTTAAAATATTAATTCTTTATTTTCATCAGGAAGTTTGGAAAATGTTTTTTGAAGCACTTAGCCTTTTTATTCTTCATTTTTGACTTGTTCCAATTATTTAAAAATTTATTTTAGTTTTACTTAATGGGGGGGAGAGGTGAGCATGTTTGCCCAGGTGCCACTGAAGACAAGGGGCATCAGGAGTTCTGGTGATTGTGAACTATCCAGGGTGGAGACTGGGAACCGAACTCTGTAAGTCTTCAATAAGAGCAGGACATATTTGTCAACTGAGTCATCTTTCCACTATGCTGAGTATTTTACAGTAATTTTAAAAATTGTTAATTCTTTTTTAAGTAATTTATTTATTTTTATATTAATCACAGGTTATGTACTTTGTATCCCAGCCATAGCCCCCTCCCTCATTCCCTCCCACTCTCCCCATCCCTCCCTCATCTCCTACCTGCCCCCCTCCAAGTCTACTGATAGAGGAGATAGAAAGACCTGGAGGGGACTGAGTGCCACAAGGAGAGCAACAGAACCAAAAATCTGGGCACAGGGGTCTTTTCTGAGACTGGTACTCCAACAAAGAACCATTCATGGCGATAACCTAGAACCCCTGCACAGATGTAGGCCATGGCAGTTCAGTGTCCAAGTGGGTTTCCCTAGTAAGGGGAACACGGACTGTCTCTGACATGAGCTCAGTGGCTGGGTCTTTGATCACCTCCCCCTGAGAGGAGAGCAGCCTTACCAGGCCACAGAGAAAGACAATGCAGCCAGTCCTGATGAGACCTGATCAGGCTGAAGAGACCTGATGAGGCAAGGGTCAGATGGAAGGGGAGAAGGACTTCCCTATCAGTGGACTGGGGAAGGGACATGGAAGGAGAAGAGGGAGGGAGGGCAGGATTGGGTCGGGAAGAGGGAGGGGGCTACAGCTGGAATACAAAGCGAATAAATTGTAATAAATTTTTTAAAATAAAAAAAATTGTTAATTAATTTAGATGGTAGAAGGAATTAGCCCTGCCTTTGCATTGCCAAACACTTTCTGTGAATTTTCTTATTCTCAGTGAATGCTTCTGATAAAACAAACTGCATGTTTTTGTTTTGTATCTTTTAAAATTAAATTGTTATTTTTAATATTAATTATAATTTATTCACTTTGTATCCCATCTGTAGTCCCCTCTCCCATTCCCTCCCAATCCTTCCCGCCCTGCCTTAATCTCCTCCCATTCTTCTTTCCAAGGCCACTGATAGGGGAAGTCCTTTCCCCCTTCCATCTGACTCTAGATAACCAGGTATCATCAGGACTGGCTGCAATGTCCTCCTCTGTGGCCTGGCAGGGCTGCTCTAGACTCAGTGGGAAGGAGTGGTCAAAGAGCCAGCAACTGAGTTCATGTCAAAGACAGTCCCTGTTCCGCTTACTAGGAAACCCACTTGTATACTGAGCTGCCATGGGCTACATCTGAGCAGGGGTTCTAGGTTCTCTCCATGAATGGTCCTTGGTTGGAATATCAGTGTCAGAAAAGACCCCTGAGCCCAGATATTTTGGTTCTGTTGCTCTCCTTGTAGAACTCCTATTCTCTCCAGGTCCCACTATCTCCCCTTTCTTTCATAGGATTCCCTGCACTCTACCCAAAGTTTGGTTAAGAATCTCAGCATCTCCTTTGATACACTACTGGGTAGAGTCTTTCAGAGGCCTTCTGTGGTAGTCTCCTGTCCTGTTTTCTCCTTCTTCCAATGTCTGTCCCATTTGTCTTTCTGAGAAAGAATTGATTATCTTACTCAGGGAACTTCTTCTAAATGCTCCACGTTCTTAGTCATCAGGGAGATGCAAATCAAAACGACCCTGAGATTTCACCTTACACCCATCGGAATGACTAAGATAAAAAACTCAACATGCTAGAGAGGATATAGAAAAAGGGGAACCCTCCTCTATTGCTGGTGGGAATGTAAACTTGCACAACCACTTTGGAAATCAATCTGGTGATTCTCAGACAGTTAGGAACAGTGCTGCCTCGAGATCCAGCTATACCACTCCTAGGCATATATCCAAAATATGTTCAAGTGCACAAGAACATTTATTCAACCATGTTTGTAGCAACTTTATTCATAGTAGCCAGAAGCTGGAAACAACCCAGATGCCTCTCAACTGAGGAATGGATACAGAAATTGAGGTACATTTATACAATGGAATACTACTCAGCGATTAAAACAAGGAATTCATGAAATTTTCAGGTAAATGGTGGGATCTAGAAAAGATCTCAGAAGGAGAAAGACACACAAGGTATATATTCACTTGTAAGTGGATACTAGACCCATAATATGGGATAAACCATACTAAAATCTGTACAAACAGCATCTTGATATCTAAAATCATGCCATGTATTTGTTAAACAGTGTTAGCTCTCTTTAGCTTGTTCATCCCGTGGATACCTCTGCTAAGTGATACCTAATCTTGCCCCATTTCTTCCACTTTAAAGAATGGAAGTATCCCTTGTTCTCCTCTTTTAAAATTTCCATTCCCATCTCATCAACAAAGGTAACAATCCTACTATAACTGTACGCAATGTATTTAGAATGCGTCCGGTGTTCCCAGGGGTCAGCACCATGATTACATTGCATGGCACTCTTGCATTATCCTGTGATAAAGTATAAAAAAGTGCCATGGAATTTAAAAAAAAATACCTCTCACATCTCAAATTATACATGGCTAAATTAAACCTATTAAATATGTGTCAATCAAAAAAAATATTGAGAGGAGAAAGTTAGGGCGCTGCTATCTCATTTAGGGACACACTTGAAATGAGCTAACTTCCAGCCAGCAGGACCTACCTCTTGAAGGCGCCAGCATCATTCGGTAGCTCCACAGATTGCAGACCAAGACTTTAACATTTGGAATTTTAGAAGATATAATCCAAATCATAGCCCATCAGTTCAATAAAAAATTATATTAAATTTAAGTTAATTTGTTAAACTCAATTTTTCCATATAGTTTAAGAAAATATTAGGAATTAGGAAGCATTTTATGTGTGTGTACATGAGTGTGTGTGTACACACACATTCAGTACTTCTATCTAATAAATTTATTCCAAGTTAAACTTTTAGAGGGCAGATAAATCCATTAGCATAAACACTTACTTAAATAAAGAGGAATAAATTCTTGCAAAAATATATAGCTAGAGTGTAGATCTCTACAAGCTCATTAGAATGCCTCTGGCACCTTTTATACAATTCTAATAAATCAGAAATTTCATGATATAAAAATATCGCAAGATGGACAACTTCCTATATACATACAACATGTACCTTTTCACTACATGTTAAGATTCGTGGTGCCACATACACAAATACGCTAACACATATAATGTATGTAAATACCCATAGCAAGAGAATACATAAAGATTTTTAATACTTACATAGCATAGACTTCTGGACAATGGAGGGCATGGTTTATTCAGGTCACATCTGAGTTGAGAAGAAAGGAAGGTGTGACTTACATTGGGATGTGATACTGGTTTGGGGTAGCGCTAGGTGTTTACATGGTTTCAAGCTACTACTCACCTCAAGGGAAAGACCCTGAGCTTTGTCAGTTGCCAAGATCTGGTAATAGAAAATTAAGAGGAAGTGACTGAGATTGTCTGCTGTTAATAAATAGCAAAATAAATAAATAAATAAGTAGATAAATAAATACATAAAGAAAAGAAAAGAAAAGGAAGCCAACGTTTTCAGTATATAGCATCCAAATGAAAATGTTTTGATGGGCTTCTGAGGATAAGTAAGGAATGCCAATGATAAAATTATCCATCGCCACAAAATAAAGCTCAGGTATTTGTGGTATAGAAACTGGATAAAGGAAGTCATAGCATATTAACACCATGGAAGGATGTCCAAATCACAGAAAATGAACACATATCAGATATGTGCAGTGCTGTGGGTGAAAACTATCACTTAAAGGTCAGTCTTAAATTAACTTCATATGAGATAAAAATTAGCATTGACCACAGCTAAATTAGTGGTTATCCTTTAGGAGACATGGTATCAGCAAGAAGAGAGGGTGTAAAAGCCCAGAATTTCAGCAATGTATTAGTTCATCATCTCGGTATTGCTTAGACAAATGCATTCCCATTGTGAAAATGTCTAACTATGTTTTGGATTTGTTCACTTTTGCAAATGATTTTAAGTAAAATGTACACATTTGTAAAAGGCATATTATTTGCTCATCTCCATATACTTCTCATTCTGTCTACTCTTTCATTTATCCATCATCTGTCTATCTTAACCTTGTTGACATTGTCATTACATGTCATGTCTATAGACACACAAAAGTATCATGTAAGGACAAGAGGAGAGAAAGCTTGTGTGTTTTTCAGTGTGAAGACATATTTTCTGAGTTGTAGTTTGCTTTCCTGGTTTGGGGTAACCCCTCATTTGATGACCACACTAGAAAAAAAAACTAGTTTTTTATGACATAGAGTACTCTAAACACAACACATAGACAGTCCAAATCCATCAAAGGTAATAAATGAAAAATGGCATAATTTAAACTATGAAAATGAATCTTATAAATCATATATTGACTGGTGATGGAAAACACATAAATGTGTTCTCATATAAAAGTATGTTTATTATATGTTTTTCACTGCATAGGGGGATGTGAAATGAGATACTGACTCAGTTGTCTTTACTTTAAGCAGCTGATATAAAAGTAAATAAGTATTGGCTGCATTTTTGTGTGTTTTAAAGGAATTAGTGCAGAGCCCCAAAATAATATAAGACTACACATCTCACAAGAGCTGTTATACTTCCAAAATTAGTTCCAAATATTTTTATTCAGACAGTTCCAAATACTTTTAATGTCTGTGAAAAACTAAACTGTTTATGAACATACAATTTATAAAGGACTCCGGCTGCATTTAGATTACAGTATTTGTTAGATGATTTTTCTATAAGTACAACATGTTTATAAATATGAATGCTAAGATATAATCACACACCTCCAAAAGTACAATTAGAGTATTGAACAAAGTCAACATTAAATAAAAAAAATCAGCCTTGTAATCTTAGTTTAGCCTTTGATTTCTCATTACCATATCTATTGAGAGGGAAAACTGTCAAACATCTTCTCCCCAACTTTTCTCCCCATTTACCATATAGCTGGTCATCTGTTGCATGATAATATAATACCAAGTGTTCCAGAGTCTACAGGAAAGACATCTTTTCTGTGAAATTCACTGTCCAAATCCCAATAAACATAAGATCGCTGACCCTTTCCTTGTAAACTGCAGATGGCTTTCTTAAATATAAAATTATACTCATCTCGTTAATTTCCAAGTAAAATAAAACCTATTTTTTCACCAAAGATATTTTGCTAACATCAAGCCACCAAAAGATGTATATAGCTGAAATCTTAATCTGTTTGCAGCTTCTAACATGACTAAGTGGTGAATGAGGGCAGCACATAGATGCTTTTAGATATAAAACAATCTACACTTTAACAAATAAAGCACTAAAGAGCCAATGCTTACCACACTTTCACATATGAGAGTGTGCATTTGAGCAAGAAAAGTCCAATCTATAAAATAAATGGAATATATTCACAATGAAGGAATAGACATGTCCACCATACATACATACATACATATATACACACATATACATACATGCATACATATGTATATACATACATAATACATGCATGCTTAGTTTATTTTGTATTATATCAAGGATTCTGATATTAATAAGGCTTGGAAAGACACTGAAGTTACTTTCTAGTATCCAATGAATATTCATGCAAAAAAACTAACCAACATTAAAATTTTCTTCTGAGCACGTTTTAAAGTTGGAGAGTTCTCATACAACACAGCAGGACAGACATTTATACATGCAGCCACTGTGCAAGCATATGTTATTAATTAAAACATATATTATGCTAATGTATTCTTCTTGATCAGTTGCAGACACAGCTGAACAATATTCAGCAGTGAAATAGAAAGCCTCCTGGACCTGATATGAAACATGATTGAAAACAAAGCCAACAAAGCCTCTTATTTATGTAGGTAATTAGTAGAAAATCATCTTCAAGGAGGCTTTGAATGCTTTTACCATGTTAAAAAAACATATAAAATCTTAACCTGCTGAAGAAAAGCTTGATCCAAATAAGAGGGAATTAGTAACTGCAGCGTGGTATTTTGGAATGTCTAACTTGCTATACTCTTCATGTCTCTTTATAAATTACACAAAGAAGTTTAGTAAAACCAGAAACAAAACAAGGAAGCATTGGAAACATCTTAATTGTTGCAAAAGATCATTTTTTCCAATAATAATTTTCGAGGAAATAGAAATAAGAATTTTAATCACAAAGGTAATAATAGAAACTTCTGCAGGGTGGAGTTGGAGAGAGATATGGGTGAAAGAATAGCAGCCCTTACCATATTACACGGAGACAACACAGGGCAAACAGAAATATTGCTATTTCTTCTCTTTTTCAGAAGTTGGCCTGTAAGTTCATGGAATGAGTGAGGAACATTTTAAGGCCTGTTTTCCACTAATCACACCATCTACAGTTGCATGCCTCATTCACGATGAGCAGATGATTTTGTCACCTGACTTTCTTCTTCAAAACAATCAGAACCCCCCCACCCCCAAAGGGGGATGCAGCCTTACCAGGCCACAGAGGAAGACAATGCAGCCAGTCCTGATTAGACCTGATAGACTAGGATCAGATGGAAGGGGAGGAGGACCTTCTCTATCAGTGGAATTGGGGAGGGGCATAGGTAGAGAAGAGGGAAGGAAGGTGGGATTAGGAGGGGAAGAGCTAGGAAGCGACAGGTGGGATAAAATGTGAATAAACTGTAATTAGTAAAAATATTACAAGAGAACCAATCAGAAACAGTTATGTCTCTTGTCAGAACATGTGATATATCCTGGGCCATTCCAATCCGAATAGCAGAGATGGTTTTCTGCTTATTCTAAGTTAATATCTCTAGCTTACTAAAGCCTGTTCCATCTTATAGTCTCAGCAATCCTTATTCATTACATTTTTATTTCCCATGTGTGTTTTACTATTTAAAGTAGGTGTCCCTCAAAATATTTTAAACATGTACACATTTTTTTCATTTAAATGAAAAGTTTCTTTAGCTATGAAATACCTGATCTCTTCATTGGATCGTAGTCTAACTTCTCCAAAAAAAAATAACATTTCTGGGTTTTAACTTTCTTTCTTTCTTTCTTTCTTTCTTTCTTTCTTTCTTTCTTTCTTTCTTTCTTTCTTTCTTTCTTTCTTTCTTTCTTTCTATCTATGTATCTATGTACCTATCTATCTATCTATCTATCTATCTATCTATCTATCTATCTATCTATCTATCATCTGTCTTTCTATATTTATCTGTTATCTGTCATTTATCACCTACCTCCCTGTTTCTATAATTATCTAAATCTATCTATATATTTATCATATATTTTCAATTCAATCTGGTTCTGCCTCCATTACGTCATAAAAAAAGCTCTTCTGAAATCCGTCAGTAGTTAAAATACTCCTAAGAAGCAGCGGGCACATTTGAATTCCTACTGTCTCTGCCCTCACTGCATTCTCAGACCAGGCCACGTCCCTTCTGCACACCTCCTACCCCTGGGCCCTATGTCTCTCACTGTCAAACTTTTCCTCTCTATGAACTTTCTTCTGCTTTTATAAGTCATCATTGACCTCATTTCCCCCTCCTTCTGTTACAGATAACCTCTAACTATCATTGTGCTTCATCCTTAAACCTTTTCAATTTCAAGCTTATTTACATTTCTGATTTTGATCACTATTGAAATGCAGGTTTTCACAAATTCATAATTCCACAGTCCTTTCTGACTCACCGTCTATTCACTTTGAAGATACCAGTTACTTGGTTGTTTCTAGGGAATTTCCAAAATAGTATACAGACAATCAAAACCATCTTTCTCTACAAATCACACTGCCTCTCATTTTCTGCCATACCCATAGTACTTTCAAACTTATGAAAACTTCGAAGGATTTACTTCGAAAATGGTCTGTATGGTGGTTCCTTCTCATCTCACAGTTGTCCTTGCTCAAACATCATTTTACCTCACATGAATTGCAGTGTCAGGTCTGCCTGACTGTTGTATCTACATCCAGCATTGCTTTCAAGCCATTGTCCACACTGCAGAATGTTTTTAGCACAATGCAAAATTGAACTTCCATACACAACCTGAGTCTTATACCTCTGCTAGTTCTTGAATCCTCTGCCTAATATAATTTAATACTTCACTCAATGCTTTTATGATAACACTTTTAGCGCTGTATTAAAGACTCTCTTTTGTGATTATTTTGTTTCCTTTTTCCCACACTGTTATCCTCTGAGTTCCACTAAAGAAATCTACTTACTTCCGTAAGACTCCAGGAATTCTCCTACCTTACAACCTTCATTCATTTCTGTTCTGTTTCTTTTTATTTCTCTTTTTAAAATTATTTTTTATTTTTTATATGTTAATTAGTTTATTCTTTTTGAATCCCAGCTGTAGTACCTTCACTCATTCCCTCCCCATCCTACCTTTCTTTCTCATCTCGTCCCACGCTCCTCTCCAAGTCCACTGATAGTGGAGGTCCTCCTCCCTTTCCCTCTGACCCTAGCCTATGTGGTTTCTTCAGGACTGGCTGCATTTTCCTCCTCTGTGGCCTGGCAAAGCTGTTCCCACTCTCACGGGGAGGTGACCAAAGAGCCAGTCACTGAGTTCATGTCAGAGACAGTCCCTGTTCTCCTTACTAGGGATCTCACTTGGATACTGCTTTGTTTCTAAACTGCACCCTCCCCAACCTCCTTCAATACTCTGTGGATCTTTGAGATTTCAGTATTTTCAAAATTTCAATGTGAATTGGAGTTTGCCATATCTATGTCTTAACTTTTCACGTAGTTCTGTTAACAGTAAATAAGCATATTATCATCATTATTATTATTTTATATTAATTTCAGGTTATTTACTCTGTATCCAGCCGTAGCCCCCTCAATCATCTCCTCCCTGCCCCTCTATTATTATTAAATTCCTTTTTTTCCCCACTGATATACAAGTCCTAAAAGAATAAGGGTTTTTGTGCTTTAATTCACCACTACTAAACATGAACTCGGTTTCTTAGAAATGTTTGCATGAGTGGATACTGATACCATGATTTATTTGTGACTTCATTTTAGGTGTTCATTGACTCATTGTCATTCATGTCCATCTTTTTATGCTACATTTTAGCCAGAGAATGTTTGTTTTAATATCATTAATAATGAAATAATTTATGAATCCAAGCATAGGAATGTTAAACTATAGTGAAATTATAACTCCAATATAAAATATGCTTATAAAAGTAGAAGAAAATGTTGAAAATAGTAAAATATGTATCAACTCACATAATAAATAATCCTTTCTATTTTTCAAGTTGTATTGACGTATACTACACAAATATATATTGTATATATTTACAGTATATGATGAGAAATTTTAATATATTTATATATTACCCATAACTATGATTACATGTTCTCCTCCCATAATAGAGAATATAATATTCACTGGAAAACAGAGACAAAGATTAATTCTTTGTCTCCAGAGACTTTTTCAAGAACTATTGTCTAATCCTCATTTTTGCTTTCTCATGAATCCTATTCACATCATAAATATGTATATTAATTCATCCACGTAATAAGAAGATGAAATTATTTTCATTTTTATGCTAAGTATTTAAATTTTGAAACGAATATGACTGTTTTTTATCCTGGCTACTACATATCTGCTCTTCCTACTGACCTTGAAATGAGTTTTTCTGCTGATTTGTGACACAGCTGGGCAATAGCTGCCCTTTGGTGCAGAATCCATGGTTTGTCTACATTACTCCACTTTCTGACAGCAAGCTTTCTAAAACCCAAGCCAGACTCTCTCCCTCCACCACAGCCTGTACACGGAGTAGGGTGCTTCATCCTCCAAACTTCTTCCTCTTACTTTCAGTTTGTCCTGTTTCTCTTCACCTTTACTAAGTATGGGTGTGCATAGTTATGGGCTACAAGTGAATATCAGAACTGTTAAGACTGAGAAGTTAACTTTCATATTAGTAGTGGCAACTTGGTAAATTTTATAAAGTTCTGGAAATATTTTTCTCTATGTTCTTCTACCCATAAAGTGTTCTCTTTAGAAAGTTTTTCAAAGAACTTTTTAACTGTATCATTTATAAGTATCAGCAATCAATGAGAGAGCATATGTCACAGAAGCTAGAATTATAAATAACAATTGTGAAAGAACTCCACTGCATTCACTCTATTTTTCAAATTTATAAAATTATACTATGAAAATTTTTTTGGAAATTAAAAGTTTCCTAGAACATGGATATTGTTTTTGAAGAAAAATGTTATTTTAATTTCTGACTCTGGGCTTCCCTCCTGAATTTTTCTAATTTCCTGGTGGGGAGGGAGCCTTGCCAGGCCACAGAGGAGGATAATGCAACTAGTCTTGATGAGACCTGATAGGCTAGGGTCAGATAGAAAGGGAGGAGGACCTCCCCTATCAGTGGACTGTGGGAGGGGCATAGGGGAGAAGAGGGAGGGAGGGTGGGATTGGAGAAGATGAGGGAGGAGGCCACAGGTGGGATACAAATCTAATACGTTGCAATAAAAGATAATAATAACAAAAAGAAAAATGTTAGAACTATTTAACTATTTAACAACATCTCATTTTCTTTTTTTTTATTAATTTATTTATTTTTATATCAATCACAGGTTAGGTACTTTGCATCCCAGGCATAGCCTCCTCCCTCATT
>CM053756.1:39084498-39115709 GCA_028658305.1 Pachyuromys duprasi | reverse complement strand
TTTTGTGCCTCCCTTTGTTCCTCTAATATCTGCATAATTATAGCTTTAATATAATTTTCCTGTGTCTCCGCTGCATTAAAATCTCTATTGCTTTTGGGTGTTTCTGGTGAGGCCATGGTGTCCTGATTTTTGTTGGTGAGTTCTTTCGCCGATTTCTGGGCATTTGTTTATATATAATCAAGGAGCTGTTTGTGCTTCAAGGCTGAACTTCAGACTGGAACTGTCAATCTCTTGTGTCAAGAGTATTCTTCAGGAGGATCAGGGAGTTCTAGTGGTTTGATAGTGTGTGTTATTGCCTCAGTTGAACTCTGTTGTGGGATCTGTGTGCCTGGCTTCGTGCTCTGTGCTAGAGGCTGTGAGCACTACAGGCTGGTCTCCCCTCTGGTCCGGGTGTTTGGCTCTTCACTCTGTGCCAGAGGCTGCGTGTCCCCCTTTGATATGACTGCTGGGGGCGCTGCTCTGGTCAGGAGGCTCCGAGCTCTGCCCTGTGCTTGCTGCTAAAGGCTCTCTTCTGGACTGGAGCCTTGGTGCCTCCTTCTGGGTCAGGGGCTGCGCACCAAGGTCTGAGATGGTATTTGGGGCACCTCAGTCTGGACCTGATACTATGAGTCCCAATTCGGGGTGGTGGCTGGGTGTGCCTAGGGGTGTGGGTCTGACCAGTGTAGCCTGCAGTATCTGGGTGAAACTCAGTCCGTCTTGGTACCGTGTGCCCCAGCCCCAACTGGCAGCCGCTGACACAGAGGGTTGTGCGCCCGTGCAGTGCAGCCTGCGGTATCTGGGTGAAGCTCAGTCCTTCTGGGTTTCCGTGTGCCCCAGCCCAAGATGGCGGCTTATGCGCCCAGCTGCTGACACAGAGGGTTGTGTGCCCATGCAGTGAAGCCCTCAGTATCTGGGTGAAACTCAGTGCGTCCGGGGTACCGTGTGCCCCAGCCCAAGATGGTGGCTTATGCACCCAGCCTGGCTGTGCGCAGCCTGTATCCCTCCGGAGTTTTTCCTGGGAATAGCTGGGTGTCCCTTGGACTTTTCCACTTGCTTTCTCCACCGTAGGAATTCTGCTCACCTGGCAGTCGCAAAAGCTGGTGTTTTAGGTCTGAGATCTCAGTCTCCTGGTTGCTGTGCCTACACTACTGTCCTGCTCTTCAGACACAGTGTCCTCCTGGGGCAGCCATCTTGGATCTCCCCTGACATCTCTTGTATAACGTTGGAGACAATAATAACTTCTGTAACATTTATGAATTAACTTACATAATTTTGTAAGTTTCAAACATTTCCCGTACTATTATGATTTACATAATATTCTCTAAAATATTTAACAGCAAAGATATTTGTTTGCTCTTTATTTCAAATTTGTAAGATAAAAGGTTTAAAAGGAATATCAGCAAATATTAAAAATCAAAAGGAAATAAAAACATACTCCCTTAAATTGGAAGACTTACATTTTTTGGACTAAGTAAGAGAGGTTTTCAAGACATAAAAGGAAGCTAATTTCAACTTGATGTAATCAATATAAAAGCTTATAATTTTATGACCTTATGTAGGTCAGAACTGCATATGTATTAATAAAGAATCTATGTGAATTCATGAACTATGTGTGGTTTAATACTGAGAAAGAATAATTTTCAAAATAGATCTGTAATGTGATTAGGGAAGTTCTCATTGTTGCTTGAGAACTCAGGTAGCAAATTAATGGGAAATTATAGGCAATCAAAATAAAGTTTATCTGAAACATGTGTGGTGCCTATGTTTAATAAAAAAAAAAACAAAAAACAAAACGCTTCTGGATAAAACATCTAGGTAGAGCTCTTGGCTCCTACTCTTTGCTTACACCAGTTGGTGATCCAGAATGAATCCAAAATATAGTGAGAAAAAAAATTCAGTTTAAGCCACAGACATATTTATTTCTGTTCTCAATTCTATGTCTAGTTCAAGAGTACTTACTACATTTGCCTAAGTCTTACGTTGCCAGCACTTAAGCAAAATACTTACAAAATCAATCAAAAGATACAGTTAAGGACCTATGGCAAGACACTAGATATTTAGAGACTGAGCAGTATCTGTTCCCATGCATGCACATATATACCCTTACAGTACCTGTTTTAATGCATGCACCTGTAGACACACATGTGCAAGTGGACCCTCACATTTATACCACTGTGTTTAATCCATGACGCTGTAGAAAGCTCATCTCCTGCAAAATGCACTGAATGCCACAGTAAGTTCATATGTAATTCACTCTTTAGTTTTTGGAAAAAAACATATAAAGATATGTCACAAGGGTTTGTGGTAAATACAGGCAAAATGTCCTATTGCATAAATTTTTCTCCAATCCATACAGTAGAGTGTTAACAGTTTTAAAAATTGTCTTTTAAAACCTGTCCAGAGACATTGAGATAATCCTGAAAACTGCCATTGAGCATATTTATTCATATCGAAAGGATCGCATAGGAACAAGTATAATGGACGTTTAATTTTTAGTTGTTTGACTACCAACAAGAAACCATGTAATTAGGACATGAGTGATGAGTGTGGAGATTCTTTATTCTCCTGGCCGTGAATGTCCCTTTTCTTCTTCATTGTAGTTTATTGCTCTTTGAGGCAGGGTGTAGATGTCCAGCTTGCATTTGCCTTGCATGCCCTATGTAGCCGGTATCAGACTCACAGCAGCCTTCCAGCCTCAGCCTTTGAGGGTGGTTACTGTGGTAGTGTACCATAATGGATGACTCTGTTATACTCTTCCATCAAGGCCCAGTTCAGATTTGTTTGCTTGTTTTTAATTTTTTCCCTAATCAATCTGCTCACTTCATTACTACAATTTATTTACCTGTTTACTAGTTTCTTCAAGCATATTACTCTCTCTTCCCCAAGAAGAGATTTGTTAATCAGCACTGTCTGATTTTCCTATTCTTCTTTTGTTTTCCACAAAGAAGTAGGGACCATATAACGTCTTAGAAATCTCCACATACCATTCTTTTGTGAAAATCCCTTTTATCCAAACAAACTTAATATAAGGAGGTTGCTTTTAGGGAATTCATCACATTCTTTGGTTCATGTGGTCACTCTTTTCTAAACATCTTTTCTGGAAATATGCTGAAGTTATACAACTGGCATTAACAACTACTTAAATGACCCCAAATAATTTTTTGAAAAAATGGAAGAGAAATTTTCCTTCCATTTTCCAGCACACTTGCTCCCTGTGGTTCCACAAAAAATCAGTCCTACCCATCAACATCCACCAGCTCTCTCAGAAATCAGGGATGTGATTTGGCTAGCCAGAGGCTTGAAGCAAGTTAGAACAGCTAGGCACTGTACCACCAATTGGGCTTCCATCCCAGAAACCATAGTTGTTTTTACTCCATCTAGTTTAAAGTTCATCCTTCTTGACAGAAAAAAGCATAAAGCAAACAGGAGTTCAATGATTCTGTGATTCTTTGCTCTGTCATCTGATTTCTCACCATCCAGTCTAAGCAGTTGGATTCAACCCTTTCTTTGTTCTTTTTTGACATCAAAAAACGTTGCGTGACTTGTATTGGTAAGGGAATTGAAATCTGCTGTGAGCATAGAATATTGAACTGAAAAGCACAGATCGTATCTAGTGAAATAGGAAGTGTAGTGAGAATATTACTAATTGCTAGATCAAATTTACAAAGCATAAGGCAGACAGGAGAAAGATATTCATGTGAAACAATTAAAAGCTCAATGGCATCACAATTATGAAACAGGAAACTAATGTTTGAACCAAAGCATGTTTCCTCCTCCAATTAATAATAATTCAGTGTGATGTACCATATAAAAGAGCTGCATAATGTCATTTTTCACTTCTATTATAAAACCACAGTGAAAGACAGACCAAAGCACCAGAAAGGCAAACTAATGATAGAGTTGGCAATAGCTTTCTAGACCCACAGGGCCGAAATGAGTCTCCCTAATCTGCATCCATCTGTTCTTCCTAGTACTTGCATGCCCAAGGTTAAGGAAGTAATTGTTTTCATGTCTCTGTGCACTAAGCTTCTTTGAGGGTCAGTATTCTTTTTTTTAATTAAATTTTATTTTTTATATTAATTACAGTTTATTTACTTTGTATCCCAGCTGTAGCCCCTTCCTCATTCCCTCCTAATTCCACCCTCCCTTCCTCATCTCCTCCCTGCCCCTGTCTAAGTCTACTGGCAGGGGAGGTCCTCCCCCCCTTCCATCAAGGGTCAGTATTCTTAACATTCACCAGGTTCATTAAAGGTCTGGTGGGAACATGTGAAAAGCCCTCCACTGCTATGAATACAAGTCCTTCCATGGAGAACTGAAAGCCACAATTTTCATGAATGGCATTTTCAAATATTAAATAAAATGAGAATTTTTAAATGACTAAAGAGTAGGCATACCTATCAACGGAAAAGTAAGAAGCATGATGTAGACACTACCAAATTATAGTCCAGGATTAATAAATACTTATATAATATATAGGTATAATATACATACACCACTTATTATACAGTGTTACAGGTACAATAAAAAGCCAATGTTTCTAATATTATAAACACCTCATAAAACTTAACGACCATAATTTTTCTAAAACTACATTCAATGTTATATCTAAAGTTTTCAATTCACGTCAATGAAGAGCTTGGACACTTAAAATAACAGATCAACTACTGTCTCATAATACTAACAGAAAGGGAGTAGGAGATGAAGTAAGGGTAATAATTGTGAGATGAAAAAGGAGCCTATAAAAAGCAATGCTTGCACAGAATGGAAGAAGGATGAAATGCATTTGCAATGAATTTTGATTTCTTACTGACAGACTGAGAGTTGCCCTGCATCTCCATAAATGTTACCAATTATATTTTTACAAATTATGCTAAACATGTCATGGCAATATGTACCTGCAATTCCAGCACGTGGGCAGCTTAGGCTATACAATCATCAGTCCAAACCTGGTGTAGGGTAAAGAGCATGAATTTTGTCTCAAAGATGATCTTGTCATGGAGAAATTACCACTCCTGTTTTGTGAAATAATTAATCAAAAGATGTGATGTGATCTTCTCAAGGCTGATAATTGAAATGCAGTATGTAAAAAAAAATAGCAATTTCCTTTGCAAGATTAGTAAGTAAAGCTGCCTGTTGTTATAGTTTATTATCTAAAGCAATAGAGAGGGGGCCAGCTGTGCTCACACTCTGTGCTTCATCATCAGTCCTTCAAAATGGATCAAATACCTGCCACCCTAAGCCGCACCAACTACCAACTAAACATATATATTTACTTGTATATTAATACATTACTATTTTCACTAGCATATCACGCCTTAGATATAAACCTACACGGCTCAGAATAATTAAATTTTCCCCGCACCCCACTTACCCTACCTACTCTCAGGGTTCTTTATATATACTATGAATTTAGATTTTACATTCTAGAATCAACTTCTTTGAGAATAGAAAAGTATTCATAGTAAATAAATAACCTTCATTTAAACAGATCTGATGGGGCCTGATAGGCTGGGGTTAGACAGTAGGGGAAGAGGACTTCCATCAGTGGACTAAAGAAGAGGGATAGGGGAGGAAGAGGAGGGAGGGTGGGACTGGGAGGAGATTAGGGAGAGGTCTACAACTGAGACACAAAGTGAATACATTGTAATAATAATAATAATAATAATAATAATGATCAAATTACTGAATATGAGCAAAGTTAATGTTTATTTGTTTATTAAGTATTATATAGATGCAGCTCAAATGCAACACAGGCATGAACTTAGTATCATCAAAGGGAAAATGCTATCAAGGGACTGTGGTTAAGGAGGGACAATTTATGGTTTGTGTATTTCATTAGTGGTTGGATCCACAGAGATCAATGTATTATTAATCAGCAGCATAGTTCTGGTTACTTACAAGTCCATCCTTGCTACCTGACCACAAAAATGTCTGTGTAATTGGGAAATCCAGCTATGCTTTAGTGGAGAAGAGGAAAACTATGTGGGAATTTCATCTTATAGAAACTTTCCATCACACAGTAATGACTGCAATTTAAAACAATTTCCTAGCAACTTTACAGGACAGAGAAGTGGATAAAAAGATCATATTTTTACACTATTTCTTGTATCATTTTCACATCCTCCTTCAGTTAATTAGACATTTTGCTAAATAATATATATCATAGATTGCATAATGGAGCATTTCTATACTGAAAATCATAATACCAAAAAGGGAGACAAGTTTTCAAAATTTCATAGAATACTCTGACAGTGTATTATATATCATCAGGAATAACTATAATTATGTCCAAAATAAAACAAAAAATGTCCTAATAAAGTTATGTGTTAAAATAATATACCTACATAAAGGATGATGCCAAGCAAGGAGGAAGCAAATAAGTAAATCTTAACATTTTAGCCAAGCAAGCATGGTCACTCTTGCAGAATTGCATAAACAATAGTAGAAAGAGAGACCATTGACCATTCAAAAGCACGGCTTATTTTTATTTATTTAATAAAAATGATTAAAGAAGTGATTGTCTTGTGTTCTTCCATTTCAGAAGAAAAAATAACACTCCATTTTATTTAGCATTGAATAAGCTCCATTAGAAGTAATTTGGTGATCTTTACGAGATGCTACAGTATCTGGGTTCTGAGTGGTCAGCAACATGGATGAGGAAATCTATTTCCATATTTAGGACAGCCAGAGACAGAAATCATATCCTGGATGGCTTAGCAGATGACATTTACTTTCTTTCATTCATGGATCTTAAAAGACTGAAATTAAAGTGTTGGTAGTGTTAGATTTTGCTGGCGCCTCTCACAGTCATGATACCTACACGCCCTTCTACTCATTGTCCTCCTTTGCTCTTTGTTTTGTGTGTCTGCATCCAAATTCCCTCTTCTATAAAACACTGATCACATTAGATTAAGACTCTTCCTAATCATCTTGCTTTATTTCTTTAAATATTCTTTCTCTAAATAAGTAAAATTCTGATGCACTGAAGGTTAGTCAAATACTCAGTCGCTGATGTTTACAACATAATATATAAACATATTTTTTAAAATAATAAAGAATTCCCACCTGTACAGGTTCTTGCTCTAAAAACATGGTGGCTTCAGTTCCATCCCTGGTACCCACACAAACACAGAAGGAGGGAACTCGCTCCACAAAGTCAAAGTCATTTCCATCGCCTCTTCCATGGCATGTGATTATACACATATACACACATCATGTGCATATGTGTTTGAGCACACATACACACATACACAACAATATATGCACTAATAGTAAACTAAAGAAGATATGCTTAAAAGAGGATGTGGTTTCATAACGATAGAAATTTGCTGAGTATGATGAGAGGAGTTAAAGGACATATTTAATAGAGCATTATTTTCTTTTAGTTATAAACAGACTATTGGATTGGCATGTCTCGTTACACATTTAAAATGAAAACAGCCATCTGATCATGAAGGCAAAGGGGCAAGAGAGAACTTTCATATTCTTCAGCTTTCTGTGGAAAATACATCAATCACAGGCCAATAACAGAACAAACTAAACAATTCTCCCCATCTTCCAACACAGAATTTGTTCTTGTGACATATTTCAAGAGAAACAGAAAAGAGAGTAAGTTCGAATTATACCAATCATAAAGCAGACAAAGACACAGATAATAAAAGCCTGATAGCAATTGGATTATCCTTGCAGACAGACTATATATCAGAAGCCCATGCCTACAGCTCTTTTTTTCTGATGACCAACTCTAAAATTTATAAGATACAGCAGTGTTTTAAACTCTGTCCTAAAGTAAATCACCACTGCCTGCATAAAAACAATGGCAGAAATGTGACATTTTGTTAGCAGTGAGTGTAGCCTAAATTTAACCCACAGATATAGTTTTCTTACTTCTGTTAAAAAATAAACAACATTAATGATAATAGTTTTTGATTGTTTTCCAAGTAATTTATTTTTAGTTTTATTTTTTCACAATTTATTGATTATATATACTGATGGAAGTTCTCTTCCTCAATTCCTCCCAGTCCCACACTCACTCCCTCTTTCCCCCCTCTCCCCTTTCCCTAGTCCACTGAAAGGAGGCGTTTTCCACCACCGCCATCTGCCCAGAGCTTAAGTCTTATCAAGATGGCCTGATTGTGTTATTTTTAATTTACACAGCCAACATGAAAAAGTAGATCCCACAGAAACATTTTCTTTTCTTTTTTTTTTTTTTGAGAGGGGGCAAATGTAGAGTCATGAGAAAAATCACAGTGAACATATGCTTCTTGGTGAGACCTTATATGCTTATCTTTGCCAACAAAAAAATAATTTTTACTTTCTACTTGAAATTGATGGTGCTTTGGTGGTACTTGGCTAGTGTAGATTAAAAGCACGGCAAAAGGACAAGATTTTCATCTTATTATTATATGTTTTCTTAAGAGCATACAAGTTTCCCCCTCTATTGTCATGAAAATCATGTAGATTTGTGTCATAAAGCATTTGAAAGCTATAAATCACACATTGCATTACTTGTTAGTGCCTAATTAAGCAGAAAAAAAATAAGTTCAGTGAATTACAAAATCAAATTTAAAACACATCAGATTTTACATTAGGAAATAAAGATCTGGGCATGAAAACCTTTAGCAATTAGGAAATGAGTTTCATATTCTACATTGGTAAAAGGCACAGAGTGATTATTCTGTGCAATTATAGAACTGGAGGAGACCTTGATTTGGACGCAATACTATACCAACAAGAAAATCACTTTGCATATCTAGACTGAAATTTTGTAGTCTGCTTAGAATACTTAATGTGAGAAACACTTTCTGATTTTGCAAGAAGCCCGTGTTGGGTGGATGGTTCTCTCTTAGATTGCCATTGGAGTTTGGAACTATAGAAATGAGTTTATTTACGTAAATTGGACTCAATCAAAAAGTTTGCAAGTCACCAGCAGAACTGATGTATAGAGATCCACAATGCGGCAGTGATGACCTGCTCTGAGTCACAGCAGCCTGTGGATTCTTACCCTGACTTTGTTCCTCGTCCATCTGCTGTTTTTAGTCATCCTTACCACCTTCACTCTGTCAATTAACAGATTTTCAGGAATCTAAGTAAATCCTGGTGAAAAGGAGGGGGACCTCATCTTCCCACACAAACCATTGTTTGATCTAGGTCAGAAGAAATTTCATTCTGCCTCATTCTAATTGGACTAAACTATCCAGCTCTATGTATACGGAAAACTAAACATTCATACAGGAAATGACTTTGACATTTTGTTAATTATTTGACCCAACAGCTGAAGGAGCAATAAATTGAAAGAGTTACCAACTAAACTCTATGTAGAAGTAATAAAACTGCTATTTGCTATCATATAGAATTTGATTCTCTGTACCTAGATACAATACACATAATCACACATGCTCAATATATTCTAGGCATATTATGAAATGAGGAAGCACCTATAGGCTATTAAATATCTCTTAATTGATTGTATGACATAAATTAGAGGTTAGGCATCTTAATAAAACCTTTTCTTAAATGATTTTTTTAAATGCACAAAGGCAAAAATACAAAAAAATACACACATAGTTGTGTACATATGCTGAGAGATTTCTGTTAGTAGAATAATCATCGATGAAAATGTTAATAAATCTACTTAATAATAGCATAAATTTATACCACACAATCATAATGTATCTTTAGTCAATAAATCCAACATAGTCTTCATAAAACTGTAAATTTTTAATTGGTTTAATGTTATATATAATTTAACCACTCTCTTAGTAACTTTTAAAACAAAAACTGAATATAATGTAAGCTTAGAAATCAGTAGTAAAGAAGCATTTTATATAATATGTGAGAACTATAATGTAAGGCTGAATTTAAGAAGTAAGTCAAAAGTTACTTCTTTCTCACTGAATTTGTCATGAATTTACTTGCAAAGCATTTATGTGAAATTGGTTAAAGCATATTGAATCACTGTCATGCAGATAATGCAAATTTAAAACAGAGATTGATTGCATAGAAATGTAAAATGTTGTTATAGAATATTGAATAATGTAATATTTGAAAAGCAGGTATTGTTATTTTTTATTCCTCCCATAATATTTCCCACATACAGTATTGGAACCTGTCTCCAATACTGAATTCTTAAATCCCCAAGTTGAATAAATTGCTTACAGGATTATGAAAACTTTACTGGTTCCCCTGGAGGTCACGAATGTTTTAAAATAATTTATTAGCATAAAGTGCTTGATATTTGAAGGCTTCAAGTGTACTGATATTTTATGGTAGGATTTAGCTAATCTACTACAGTTATCACTCCACAATCCAGTGTCTATACAGGGAAAACCTTGCACCTCAAACCAAATGATTCCTCTCAAGAAAATCCTGAAGAAAAAAATAAACCTAGAAAATGATCTACAAATGAGTGTGATGTGATCAATTATTTATAAATTCTGGATATTTGCACATTTTAAAACTGTCATGGAGAAGCAGATTATTTGTAAACATGAATAATTATTGCATAGGTAGAAATAAAGAGTACTAAAATGGATGATGTTTTGCATGTTATTTTGATTATCATGTTGGTCCTCATAATGAGCTACTATGTCGAAACCCAATAAAACGGTGATAAGAAATTCAAGTAACAACTGAAAACAGTTACTATCAAATACTTGATGTCACAAAATCCCTTTGCTTATGGATGGATAATATTGATGGCTTTTATGACATTAATCTGTTTCCACAATTTCCACACTTTAATTGTCCTTTGAAAGCTTGTTTTCCCAATGTGTCTAAGTTCGCTGGCCCTCATTTACCATTACATCTCTGGAGTGAAAGTAACATTAGCTTATTGACATAAGAAATGATGAGCTTGTCAAGACAAAGTTTTAATCAGATGGTTGTTTCAAAGACATTCATTCCAACATTGCTTTTGATCCAGAGAGCCCTGCACACAGTAGCAAAGGAAATCATTTACATCTCCTCTGCTCTATGAGAAAGTTGTCTGCTTTCACTTTGGGATTGCATATCCTAAACTGGGCATGTTCTACATCTGGAGGAGATTCTGATTATCTTGATGCTCTCCATTCCCTAATCCAATGAGAGAAAACATCTGTCTTGTAGATCAGCTCATTGGGAGAAAGCCTTAATCATAATCCTAGAGGGTGAATTGTAAAATCTTATGAAGGGTTATAGAGAGGATGTCAGTTATAGCTAGGAGGAGAAGCAGGAAAAAAGCTGAGATTCAAGACCTGGCACAGAAAAAGACTTTATTGTTCTATTTATACACAAATGTTTTAGTAAAGATTTGAAAAATTTCAAAGGTGCATTAAAAAATCTATCCATTTTTTTCTGAGCCTAATCCAAACAAGAGTGAAAAATGGGATAAAAATCTCACTAAATACTGTTCTAAAATATGACCCTGTGAGTAATAAAAGTTTAGTTTTTTTACCTTTAAAAGGAATTTTGCTATTTTATTTTTGTCTTCCTATTTGTTTACTTATTAATTTATTCAGTCATTCACCTTTTCTTTTGATTTTTTAAGACCTAGTTTTATGTAGTCCTTGAGGGTTTGAACTTACTATGCAGCAAAGGATTACCTTGAATGTCTGATTTCGTTTTTCTTGGCTCTGTTATTGTCAACAACGTTAGCCACATTGGGCTAGAACAAAGCATCCTTCTTAAATGTTATAACTAAAATGCATAGTCAAACATGAGCACCGAAATGGAGCACAATTCTTTATGGAGCTTCAGATAACAATATACGTTGGCCCAGGGTGAGCTCTCTTTTCCTGAACATACTGTAGTCTATGCTACCTCTCCTTGTATCCTTATATTTGGTTTCTATTAGCTAACTTCATTACCATGTTTAATAAAAGCTGAAATAATATTACAATATAGAAAATAATCCATCAACCTCAATAACAACTGGTGGTATTTTCCACTGGGTCTTTCTTATATATGATTTTATTTTTTGTAGACCTGTGTTTGAAAATGTGCAGGTGTGTGCCTCTGCATTGCTGTGTGCACATAAGAGCAGGTGCCTGAGGAAAGCAAAGGTGTCATATCTCTCTGGACCTGAAGTTATAGGCAGCTAATGTGACTGATGGGACTCAAACTTAGGTCTGCTATGAGAGCAATAAAAACTTTTAACCACTGAGCCATCTCTCCAGTCCCTCATTTGGGTTTAATTCTAATTCAGTTTTATCTATACAATAATTTATTTTATAGAAATCCGTTCTAACTGGCTTCTCATGATTCTTGATTTTGCTTGTCAACTTGACTCTTTCTGGAATGAACTAAATGGCAAACTTCTGGATGCACCTGTGAGGGATTTCCTAAATCAGATTCTTTGAAGTCGGGAGACCCACCCTAAATGTAAGGAGCACCTTCAACTGGCTGGGGCAGCCTAGAAGAAAGGAAACAGAAGGATGAAACATTGCATCTCTCCTCCTTGTCATTCCCCTGCAAGTTCCTGCTGCTGCTACTGAGCTCTTTCTTTAATGATATTACAACCAACTTGTTTGGGCTTCCAATGTATTGTGAAGCCCTGCAGCTTTCCAGAAATCCTGCAGGCCAGACTGGGACTGTTGAGCCAATTGCCCCTGTAGAATGAGCAACTATTGAATTATTGGGTTCTCCTGTGTGAGGACTATGTAGACCTTTGCAGATGTTACCCTTTTTAATATATAGTCATTCTGTCAGTTCTGTTCCCTGAGAAATTCTGAATAATATAGGTTTCTCCATCTGACTCTCTCAAGGAGAGAAAAAGCGGTCATTGATGGCAAAGAAGAGGCACAGTGAAGTCATCCCTGATCACCAGACATGTCCAAGTGTGACATATGGCATAGTTCTCGAGGTAATTCTTCAATAATTTTTTATTAACTGGAGCATAACAGTGACATGGGCAGACAAAGTCTCTTCCCAGGTCATGAGACTGTATGGTTTGTTTTGTTTTCTCTGTAAAAAAGAACAAAACTCTCTATCCAGGTATGTTTGCAATTCCACATGATACAGAATAGGATAAAACATAGAATATAAGAGAAAAGTTATTTAAAAACAACCCAAAAACATATTATCAATCACTGAACTGTCCCACTATGAAAAAAAGCTTTCTAAATTTTATCTCAAAGGCAAATAATAAAAAGAAATATTGTCCAGTTATTACTTAGCTAGCGTTTTAACAAAGGCCTGTAAGCGTATGTCTTGGGTACTGTTCAAGGTAATTTAAACTCATTTATCTTAATGTAATATCTAATAGTACAGAGAGACTTCTGTCTGTTATATTGACTGTTTTATCTCTAGGAACTTAAAATGGCCTATTGCCTTATAGGAACTCACCAAATATTTATTAATAAATATCAATGAAGAAATTACCTAGTTGTTAACATGTTGAAGTAGGCCGTTTAAAAAGTGAGAGATAACTTTTTTGTTTCTAAAATATCACATGTATGATGGACATGGTAGGACATTCAATCCTAAATATACTCAAAAGCCTCCACATTGACTTTTCTCTATACTCATCCTCTTCAAAGACTAAACAAATCTTTCTTGATGTCAGACTTGCAATAGTACAACATACACTATCAGCAATTTAAAACCGTGCAAAGCATTGTTAATAACTTAGTCGCCGTCTTTCTATAATAGATCTCTTGATCTTTCATGCAACTGAAATTCTGTACCCTTTAACCACCATTGTACTATCTCTATCTTCCGGTGCCCCAGCAGCCACCATGATGCTCTGCTGCTACACACTGAACTCTTGAAAACAGGCAGTTTTTAGCTTCACTTTTGAAACACGTCGTGGAATTTTCATAACGTGGGTTGTTGAGACAGTCTGTAAGCAGTGGTTTAACTGGCTACAGTTCTCCACGAACTGGGTTGTCAAGCTGGCTCAGTAAGTACAAGTAGCTGTCCCCAAGCCTGACGACCCGAGTTTAATCCCTGACTCACGTGGCAGGAGGAGAGAACCACCACTGAAAACTGTAAGCTGTCCCCTGTTATACAAACACGCACAAAATAAATAAATATAGCTCAATTTCAAAAATTGTAAGAATCTCTAGAAGTACCTAACTCTATGTCAAATGTTACTTGCAAGACTGGATGCATGATTTTGTGTCTTTTGGATTGTGTGCTTATGCACTCTTGTGAGGAATGAGAGGGGTTCAGCATTCTAGCTCCTAGGAGGACTCTGGGGGGGGGGTAGGTAAAGACGGCCATGCTGTCACTTATTTTTCACTTGTAGCTCAATGACTAGGAAAAATGTCCTAGACTGGCTGAATTGATTCCTTTCTTTCTTTCGTTCTTTCGTTCTTTCTTTTTTTTTTTTTTTTGGCAAGAAGAGCCTTGCCTTCTGCTCTTCAATTGTCTTTCTGGATTCCCCATATAAATTCTTTTATCATGAAAGTTACACTGATTAAATTATATGCTTCATGATGACGAATGCATGCCCATAAAATTGAGACAACATCCAGATGCCACTAAATAAAAATGAAAGTGTAAGGCTGATTTTCACGTGCTTTAGTGGAAGCCCTTTGTTAATATAACTAGCTGGTTGGCACACTTCATGTAGTTTATTAATAAGGTATCCATAGTTGATGAGACATCTTCAAGGAAATATTTTATAAAAAAAACAACACTGTAGTTCATCATGCATAGATTTTGTAATCAGAAAGCTGGTATTCTGAAGAACTGGGGAATGATCTGTCATGTTGTTATACAAGTCTAAAATCAAATCCTTAGTGCACTTAATACTGTTGATGATTGTTCCCACTTTGCCTTAAAGTGACGGGAAAAATGTTCATCAAACTGATTTTGACAAAGGCAAAAAAGGACTTCCAATTGTAGCTGTCTACAGATAGGTGCATAATACCCTGCCTACAATCTTGTCATATCTGAATTGTTCATTCCAGTAAGAGCATCTTAAGTGAACTTGACTTTTAGTACATGGAATTATGTGTGAGAAATTCCAGTCCACATGCTGAGGTTCTTTTCAGTCATGTAAGTACAGGTAGTAATTCAAAACATAATTAGCAATAAAGGGATAATGGATGACATTTGGGGAGCTGAGTCCATTATTTTTTAATGCATGTTTTGTCCCATTCCTTATACAAATACTTAGGCAAATCTGTGCATACAGTTTCTGAACAGTCTCTGTAAAGGTTGAAGAGGGAAATGTGAACTCATGAAGATATTAGCTCAGAGACCAGGAAAAGCAAAACTAGCCATGACAAGGCTGTTCCTTGACTGTAGAGACTGGCATATGGGATCCTTGCTGTACATCAGCTCTGGACTCTGATAAAAGAGCGCTTCTGTTACTAGTATATGAAGAGCCAGTGCAGTGGTTTGAAGAAAGATGACCCCATCGATTTATGTGTTTTGAATGTTTGGTCCATAGACACTGGCACTACTAGGAAGTGGGGAGTGGGTGTGGCTCTATTGGAGTAGGTGTGGCTCTATTGGAGTGGGTGTGGTCTTGTTGGAGAAAGGTGTCACTGTGGAGGCAGGCTTTGTGGTCGCATATGCTTAAGGTAGGCCTAGTGTGGCAGTCTCCTTTTGCTGTCTATGGATCAAGATGTAGAACTCTCAGCTCATTTTACAGCACCATGTCTGCTTCTTGCTATGATGATAATGGACTAAATCTCTGAAACGATAAGTCAATCCCAATTAAATGTTTTTCTTTATAAGAGTGGCCATGATCATGGTATCTCTTCTCAGCAATAAAGCACAACTAAGATGCCAAGTTATATAACCTGAGATAGGATTCCTTCAGGTAAGTGACCTTCAGTTTCTGATTACTGTATTTTTATGTGACAGTCAAGTGTTAAATTTTTAGACATACTAGTAGAAAAAAACAAGGTATAACAAACATCTTCTGTGAAATATTGCTATTATGTGTTATATTGGGTTGTTTCTCTTTCATTTTTTAATTATTTATTTGTTTGTTTATTATTGCAATTAATTCACTTTTTATCCTGGCTGTGGACCCCTCTCTCATCTCCTCCCAGTCCCACACTCCCTCCCTCCTATCTCCCTAGGCCCTTTCCCCCAGTCCACTGATAGGGGAGGTCTTCCTCCCCTTCTATATAACCCTAGCCTATCAGGTCTCATCAGGCCTGACTTCATTGTCTTCCTTTGTGGTCTAGCAAGGCTGCACCCCCCCATGGGAAGGTGATCAAAGAACTGGCCACTGAATTAATGCCAGAGACAGGCCCTGCTTTCCTTACTAGGAACCCTACCTGGAGGCTAAGTCTATGGGCTACATCTGGGCAGGGATTTTAGGTCCTTCATTGGGGTATCAGTCTCTGCAGGGCAACCTGGGCCCAGATTTTTTGGCTGTGTTGGTCTCCTTGTGGAGCTTCTGTCTCCTCCAGGTCTTCCTATTTCCCCCTTCTTCCATTATATTCCCTGCACTCTGCCCAAAATATGGCTATAAGTCTCAGAATCTGCCTCAATACCATGATCAGCAGAGTCTTTCAGAGGTCCTCTATCATAGGGTCCTGTCTGTTCCCTATCTTCTCCCACTTCCGATGTTTATCCTGTTCGCCCTTCTGAGTGAGTACTGAGCACCTTCCCTAGGGTCCTTCTTCTTGCTTATCTTATTTAGAACTATATATTTTAGTATGATATACATTTATTATATGTCTGATTCTAAGAATCATGTTTAGCAAGACATCACCATTTTCCACAGAAATTGCCTTGACTTCTGGATTTGGTATCCTAAAACTGATACACTACACAATGTTATTTAAAAATTTTAGATGTCCTTTTTGCTGTTTTTTTTTCTTTCTTTCTTTCAAGAGTTCAAGTATATCATGGGAATATTCATTACTCTCTTTAGCTCAGTATATTACTTCCTGTATTTTCTTCAGTGTTGGTTTATTGGCTAATTTTTTTCATGTTGTTAATTTCTGGAACGTTTTCTTTTGTCTTTCAACTGTGGGGTTAGTTTTTCTGGGTATATTATTCTAGGCTGGACGTCATGCTATATTCAATTTTTCATTGAGAAATCAGAGGAGGGAAGCAGCAAACAGTCCCAGTTAGTTATGAGGCATATAAAACACAAAAAGTCCAGCATGAAATTGCTACCTTAAGGATACAGTAATGATATGTATATCTTGGCTGGAACCAACCACTCTTTAATTAGGCCTATGACCCACAGAACAAAAGGGAAATGACACCTGGTATTAGAAAACTAGGCAAATACACAGGCTAATGAAGTCATGGATCTTGGAGATGGAGCTCCTACAATCACCACTTTACTAAACTAGCAAAATCCCTAAAATGAATTCTAAATATTTGTCCTTCTACCCATAGATAAATGTAGTATTCAAACTTCAAGGAAACTTCCTTTTTTTAATTTTTAGGCTTTGTTTCTTTTTTTTCATTTTTATTTTTTATTAATCACAGGTTATGTACTTTGTATCCCAGCCATAGCCCCCTCCTGCATTCCCTCCCTATCTCCCCCTTCCCTCTCTCATCTCCTCCCTCCCCCTTTCCAAGTCCACTGATAGGAGAGGACCTCCTCCCCTTCCATCTAACTCTAGCTTATCAGGTCTCTTTGGGAATGGCTGCAATGTCCTCTTCTGTGGCCTAGCAAGGCTGCTCTTCCCTCAGGGGATGGGGGAGGTGTTGAAGAACCAGCCATTGAGTTCATGTCCAAAATAGTCCCTGTTCCCCTTATTAGGGTACCCACTTGGATATTGAGCTACCATTTGCTACATACAAGCAGGGGTTCTAGGTTATAACCATACAAGGTCCTTGGTTGGAGAAACAGTCTCATAAAAGATGCCTGTGCCCTGATATATTTGGTTCTTGAGGAGCTCCTGACCTCTCCAGGTCATACTAACTCCCCCTTCTTTCATATGATTCCCTGCACTCTGCCAAAGGGTTGGTTATGTTTCTTAATATTTGATTTGATACACTGCTAGGAAGAGTTTTTTCGAGGCCCTCTGTGGTAGGCTCTTGTCCTGCTATTTGTTTATTCCTACATCCAACGTAGGTCCCATTTGACTTTCTAAGTGTGTATTAATCCTCTTACCCTGGGGTTTTGTTTCTGAATTGTAATTTTCAGTCTACTCAGTATACTTTGTAAATTTAGTAGAGAACATTGTTAAGGGAATGAAACATACAAATATGCTGTATGAAAGTATTAATGATTATAGATTGATGAATTCAAAATTGCTAAATGTATGAAATGTATGACATATTTTGCCTCTAAACAGTACGAAGCATAGTATTTCATTTTTTCTCATTAATTTATTTATTCATTTTACATCCTCATCCCAGGCCTCTCCCTCCTTTACTCTTTCCTCCCTTCCCCTTTCTGCTCAGAAGAAGGGAGCCACCCAATGAACCCATGCTCACACATCAAGTCATATCAGGCCAATCAGGGCAGCTGAGGTAGGGAAGCATGATACAAAAGCAGGCAACTGCGTCCATGTCAGAGATAGCCCCCACTAGGGGACCCACATGAAGAACAAGCTGACAGTCAGCTAAATATGAGTAGGAGGCCAAGTTCTAGTCCATGCATGCTCTTTGGTTGTTTCAGTCTCTCTGAGTCCCCAAGGGCTTAGGTTAGTTGCCTCTGTTGGTCTACTTGCGGAGTTCTTACCCCCTCCTGTCCCTCTATCCTTCCCCCAAACTTCCACAAGAGTCCTGACCTCTACTGTTTGGCTGTGAGTCTTAGCATCTGTTTCTATCTGCTGTTAGGCGGAGCCTCTCAGGACAGTTATGGTAGGCTCCACTCTGCAGTGGTAACAGAGTATCATCAATAGTGTCAGGGGTTGGCTCTGTCCCATGGGGTGATTCTCCAGTTGGGCCAGTCATTGGCTAGCCATTCCTTCAATCTATACTCCATCTTTATTCCTAGAAATCTTGTATGCAGGGTAAGTTTTGGGACAAAGGTTTTCTGGGTAGGTTGGTGTCTCCCTCCCTCCACTGGAAATCCTGCCTGGCTATAGGAGGTGGTGATTTCAAACTTCATCTCCCCTGCTGCTAGAAGTCTCAGCTAGAGTCAACTCCATATCCTCCCAGGAGCCTACCTTATTGCAGGTCTCCAGCTTGTCCCAGAGATGCTTTCCCCATCCTTTTCTCTCTCCCTGCCCTCTCACCTCCCACGCCTGTTCTCCTGACAACTGAAGCCCACCCTTGTTCCCCTCTCACCGACTTCTGATGTCTACTTTATTTCCTGTTCTGAGTGAGATTCACACTTTCTCCCTTGGGCTGTCCTTGTTACTTAGCTTCTTTGAGTTTGTGGACTGTAGTCTGGTTATCCTGTCTTACGTGGTTAATACACGATTATAAGCGAATACACAATATGTGTGGCTTTCTGGATCTGTGTTACCTCACTCAGAATGATACTTTCTAGTTCCATCCATTTATATGCATGAAACTTCTCTTTTCAATAGATAGAGACCACTACAGCAAACCACAACCAAACAAAATGAAGAGTTATGGAGAAATAACTCCTGCACCTAAAGCTCAGGGAGAATTTAGGAAGATGAGGAAGAATGATTCTTACATCCAGAAAATCAGGAAGTTTTCTGTAAGATTGCACTACCAAGTAAGGTCAGTAAATTTATGGACCCATATTCTCAAGAATATGACTGTCTAAATGTGAGCTAAGTATACACAGTAACAGTAAACATGTCAAAGTGGATGAGGGAAAGCCTATGGAGCCTCAATCCTATACAAAGAACTATAGGAAATAAAGAAATGCTGAGAGTGGAAGAAAGATTCTTCCCTAGGAAAGAATGTACCAATTGGTTATCCAATACACAATGTTCAACCTTGAAAACATGTAAAGATTAACAGACAGATTATTGAGCAGACTGTAATTACATATTTAAGAATATATGTCTTCCTGCAATAACAATTATTAAAAAGAGAGGCCACAGATTTGGATGAAAGCAAAAAGGGGTATATGAAAGGATTATGAAAGGGAAGGAAAAAAATGATAAAGTGAAAGAATTTTTTTAAAGTTCCAGACTTTAAGTATATAGATAAATCATCCGACCCATGTCCCTCAAACCAAACAAGTCCTTCTATAGGTTGTCTTTTATGGTGTGTTTTCCAGTTTTTCAAGATTCATTTTAACAATTCACCTTAGCCACTTACTTTTAAACAGTTCCCCAAATATCCTGACATTGCAACAACATTAATTATACATGTGTCTGTTTCAATAATTATGACACTTTTAGAAGACATGAGGTAGGAGGCTTTATCATTAAGGAAGAAGAGAATCTGTATATTAGATTGTGGGTTTCCTGAAATAAGAGTGTTGTGGGTTTTCCTTTCCTCTTTGTTATATAGAAGACTGCCTTATACACAGTAAACATCAACTCACGTTTACCAACATGTATTTCTATTTATCTTCGCTCATATATGTATATATGAGGATTGCATATATTTTATCATATTTACTTTCTTCCCCAACTCCTCTCTATTATCATTCCCTTCCCTATCCATGCAGCTTTGTGTTCTCAATTTTTTAAAAACCCATCAAGTCAAACTCATGGTTCCCAAATGGTCTTAGATGTATAGCCATTAATCAAACTATAATTTTTCTACTAGAGGAGCATACCTTAAAGAATATTGAGATTCTCCCCCTCCCTCTCTCTCTCTCTTCCAGTACCCATCAAACCAATAGGTCCTTAGCTAGGGTTAGAAATTATGTTAGGGTTAGAAATGTGTGTTAGGGTTAGAAATGTATGTTAGGGTTAGAAATGTATGTTAGGGTTAGAAAAGTCTAGTTAGTATGACCTGGAGAGGACAGGAGCTCCACAAGGACCAAATACATCAGGGCACAGGGGTCTTTTAAGAGACTGTTTCTCCAACCAAGGACCATGTATGGTTATAACCTAGAACCCCTGCTTGAATGTAGCAAATGGTAGCTCAATATCCAAGTGGGTACCCTAGTAAGGGGAACAGGGACTATTTTGGACATGAACTCAATGGCTCACTCTTTGATACCTCCCCCATCCCCTGAGGGAAGAGCAGCCTTGCTAGGCCACAGAAGAGGACATTGCAGCCAATCCTGAAGAGACCTGATAAGCTAGAGTTAGATGGAAGGGGAGGAGGTCCTCTCCTATCAGTGGACTTGGAAAGGGGGAGGGAGGAGATGAGGAAGGGAAGGGGAGGATAAGAAGGGAATGAGGGAGGGGGTTATGGCTGGGATACAAAGTACATAACCTGTGATTAATATAAAATAAAATAAAAATGTTAAAAAAATAAAAAAGAATTAAATAAAGAGTAACATTGAAATGAGTAGATTCATTTAATGAAATGTAAAAAAAAAAAAAAGAAAGATATGTGGGGCTTTTGATTGGACTGGTGTTATACAAGCCTTGTGGATACTGTCAAAGCCTCTGTAGCTAATAGGTACAAACATCCTACAGTGTCCAGAAGGTACTGGTAGCCATCTGGATCACAGAGTCTTTTTGCCCGGTCTTTGGCAATGTTTCCTGATCTTGGATGGGGAGGTGTAGGATACAGATACCCATTTAAAGTTTTATAGATTATGACTTTATACATCACATCTATTTTAAAGGAGATACCTATATTGAAGTATTTAATGCCTTTAACCAAATGAAGTTTCATTTCGATATAGGTTAAACAAAAATTAAGTGTGTGGTGTGTGTGTGTACAGTGCTGGTAATTTGAAAGAAAGTGGCTCCCATAGGCTGGTAGGGGGTGGCACTATTAGGAAGCATGACCTTCTTGGGGTACTTGTGGCACTGTTGAAGGAAGAACATCACTGGGTGTGGAACCCAGGTATCAGATGTTCAAGCCCAGGCCCAGTGTGGTACTCCCTTCCTGTGGTCTGCCAGTCTGGATGCAGAAGTCTGTCCAGCACCATGTCTTCCTGCATCCTTCCATGCCTCCCCTCATAATGACAGTGAACCATATCACTAAGCCTCTGAACTATAAGCCAGCCCCAATTAAATCTTTTCCTTTATGAGAACTCTCATGGTTGTGGAATCTCTTCATAAAAACAGAAACCCTAAGATCTTTTACCACAATGCCTACCTCACAAATACCACAGATTGTATGCACCTAATTCAACATTTTGATTTAGCTAACATGTCATTATTTGCCACTAATTTATAAAGAACCATAGAAATCTATTTATTTTAATTTTCCTTTATCAGATGATTTAGATTACAACTTTGTAGAAGCCAAAGGTCATGATGATAATGATACCATAAACAAAAATCTAGCTTTAGAGCAGTTTGGGTGACAGTACCGAGTTATCTTTGTGTTGCTCTGTCAGGGTCACAGGGTCTTCCTATGATTAATGACAAATGTTACTTTTCATGGTATGAAGTTTTTTTCACACCATTAATTCCAGAACTTAACACATTTAACAAAAGGATGACATACGGACATGGACAAATTAATGTCGACACAAGATTTTAAAAGGAAAGATACTGTATTTAGTAATGCAGAGACACAGGAAAATGATCTTAAAGATATGCTTATCCAGTTATTAGAGTCACATAAAGAGGAAACAAATCTCTCAGAAAAAAAGGCCATGCAAATATAGACAGTTAAAGAGGAAATGAACAAATCACTCAAAGAATTGGCCTCCCAGGTGGAGGCAAAGAAAATGGGAACTGAACAAAGCTCTCAAAGAAACACAGGCAGAGGAGGACACTGCATGTGAGGGGCAGAACAGCAACATCGGTACAGCGGCCAAGAGACTGAACTCTGGGCCCTGAAACACCAGAGATCTTCTTTCCCAGGTGAGAGGAAACTCCATGGTGAGGGAGTCAGTCAGGTCCACTCAGGTTACCCAGCCAGAATCTGGAAGAGATCCCGGGTCACGCAGGCACTCAGTCACCAGACCAGAGCCACATGCCTGTGTCCCACCTGTGATCACCTTCCCAGGCTAAACAGTGGGCACAAAAACACCAGAGACTTGGAATCCCAGTCACGAGAAAAACCCACAGGGAAGGAAGGAAATGAGACTGACCTTAGCCTTTCCCTGGAAAAGGTCCCACAGACCAGAGGGCACAGGCTGCCAGCCCTGAGCAGGGCTCCAGCCAGGAGCACAGAGATTTGCTGCACACCTGACTCTCCATCACAGACAAAACTGTGTGCCCCAGGGCATCAGACTGGGTTTCCCTGTAGGGAGAAAATCTCACAGGGAAGGAAGCAAATGGGGACTGACTTCAAGTCACTCAGTATTTCCCGGGAAAGGTCCTGCAAAATGGCGGGTCCACGCTGCCAGCCCAGAGACCTGCTGTGCACCTGACTATCCATCACAGACAGAACTGTGTGCCCCAGGGCATCAGAAACTGGGAGTCCCTGTTGGGAGAAAATCCCACAGGGAGGGAGACAGCTTAGAGCACTCAGCCAACCCCCCTACCCTCCCACCACCAGCAGCACACACAGAAAAGTTCTCAGGAAAAGGTCTCAGGTTCCTGCCTAGACCCCAGTTGGAGCCACCACCCACCAGCACCTGTGAGCTATACATGCCACCCCAAACACCACAGACTGGGACTTCCTGTTGGCAGAAAACTCCCACGGTAGGGGAAACATCTGGACCTACCTCAGGACACCTAGCTCCGGAAAAGTTTCTGCATGCAGGAGAGTAGAGCTCACCTGCCACTGACTACCGCTTGGGTACTAGGGCACAGACCTACAGAACTCAGACCTACAGAAGCCTGGGATCCCCAAGATCAACTCCCAGATACTGCTCCAAGGGGCAACCAGTTACCCCTAATTAAACTGACCAAACCATGGGACACCCAGGTTATAGCAGCAGCTCACTAAATTTATAGCAAGAAACCCAGAAGCAGGGCAGCTGTCTCCAGAACTTCTCTTGGTGAGAGGAGAGCCCTCTCGACTAACAAGGACCACAGTTACCACTCCTGAGTTGAGCTGTGGCAATTCCTGAACAACACTGGCCTAGAGGAAGATAAAGTCAAATAGATTGTGGCCCTCCCTAAAGAAATAGAGGAAGATAAAGACAAACAGATTATGGCTATCCTTAAAGAAACACAGGAAGTTGCAGCCGAAGAGTTTGTGGCCTTTAGAGAGGAAAAACTTAAGTCACTGAAAGAAATAAAAGAAACAGAAGATTATTCAAACAAACAGCTGAGGAAATTGAAAGAAAAACAGGAAAATACAGTAAGACAGGTCAAGGAAATTAACTAAACAGCTCAAGATCTGAAGACAGAATTGAAAAAATAAAATAAAAAAACAAAAATGGAAGAAATTGTGGCAAGAAAGAACTTAGGGAAGAAAACAGTAACTACAGAGGTAAGCATAACCAACAGACTACAAGAGATGGAAGAAAGAATCTCAGGTGTGGAAGATACAATGGAAGAAATTGATGTAGCTGTCAAATAAAATAAGAAATCTAAGAAATTCCTGATACAGACCATCCACGAAATCCAAGACAACATAAAAAGACAAAACCTAAGAATATTAGGAATAGAGGAAAAAGAAGATTCCCTCCTCCAAGGCCCAGAAAATATTTTCAAAAAAAAAATCATTGAAGAAAATTTCCCCAACTTAAGGAGATGCTTATAAGAATAAAAGAGGCCTACAGAATACCCAAAAAATTAGACCAGAAAATAAAATTCTCCCGCCACATAATTATCAAAACAGTAAGTTTACAGAACAAAGAAAAAATACTGAAAGCTGCAAGGGAAAAGGCCAAGCAACATATAATAACAAACCCATCAGGATCACACCTGATTTCTCAACAGAGACTATAAAAGCCAGAAGGGCCTGGACAGATATCATGCAAACCCTAAGAGAACACAGATGTCAGCCCAGGCTACCAGCACCCAGCAAAACTCTCAGTCCTCATAGACGGAGAAAACAAGATAATCAATGACAAAAACAAATTTCAACAATACCTACACATAACTCCAGCATTACCGAAGATACTAGAAGGAAAAATACAACCCAAGAAAACTAACTACTTTCAAGAAAACACAGGAAATAAATAACCTCACTACAGCAAAACAAAAAGTAACCAAGCACACAAACTTAACTATCACAGCCAACATCTAAATCAAAGGATCAAACAGCCACTGGTCATTAATCTCCCTCAAAATCAATGGACTCAGTTCTCCAATAAAAAGACACAGACTAACAGAATGGATGCTTAAATAAGACCCAGCAATCTGTTGCATACAAGAAATAGAGCTAAGTCACAAAAATAGACATTACCTGAGGGTAAATGGCTGGAAGAGGATTTTCCAAGCGAATGGACCCAAAAAGTAAGCAGGAGTAACCATTCTAATATCTGATAAAATAGACTTTCAACCAAAATTAATAAAAAGAGATGTGGAAGGACATTTCATACTCATCAAGGGAAAATTACACCAGGAAGACATCACAATCCTGAACATCTATGCCCCCAATACAAGGGCATCCACATTTGTAAAAGAAACATTAATAAAACTTAACCATACATCGATTCCCACACATTAATAGTGGGAGACTTCAACACCCCACTCTCAACAAAGGACAGGTCAATAAAACAGAAATTAAACAAAGAAACAATGACTCTAACAGAGGTCATGAATAAAATGGACCTAACAGACATCTACAGAACCTTACACCCAAACACAAAAGAATTTACCTTCTTCTCAACAAACTGAAGGGGAAAAACCACATGATCATTTCCTCAGATGCCAAAAAAGCATTTGACAAAGTCCAACATCCATTCATATTTAAAGTCTTAGAGAGATCAGGAATACAAGACACATACCTAAACATAGTTAAGGCAATATACAACAAACCTATAGTCGACATCAAACTGAATAGAAAGAAACTTAAATCAATCCCACTAAAATCAGGGACAAGGCAAGGCTTCCCACTCTCTCCATATCTCTTCAACATAGTACATGAAGTCCTAGATAGAGCAGTAAGACAATTAAAAGGAGATCAAGGGGATACAAATCAGAAAGGAAGGTGTCAAAGTTTCACTATTCGCAGATGATATGATAATATACATGATTGACCCCAAAAATTCAACCAGAGAATTCCTTCAGCTGATAAACACCTTCAGCAAAGTGGCTGGCTACAAAATTAACTAAAAAAAAATCAGAAGCCCTCCTGCATACCCAAGACAAATGGGCCGAGAAAGAAATTAGGGAAACAACACCCTTCACAATAGCCACTAATAACATAAACTACCTTGGAATGACTTCAACCAACCAGGGGAAAGACTTCTTTGGAAAAAAAATTCAAGTCTCTGAAGAAAGAAATTAAAGAAGATATCAGAAGATGGAAAGATCTGCTGTGCTCATAGGTCGGTAGGATTAACACAGTAAAAATGGCCATCCTGCTAAAAGCAATCTACAGAGTCAATGCAATTCCCATCAAAATACCAATACAATTCTTTACATATCTTGAATTAAAAATTCTCATCTTCGTATGGAGAAACAGTTCATCTGGAGGTATCTCCATCCCTGATTTCAAGCTGTACAACAGAGCAATACTATTCAAAATGGATTGGTACTGGCATAGAAGCAGAAAGGAGGATCAATGGAACAGAATAGAAAACCCAGAAATAAGCCTAAATACTTATGAATACTTGATTTTTGACAAAGAAGCCAAAACCATTCAATGGAAAAAATAGCATCTTCAACTAATGGTGCTGGTTCAATGGATGTCTACATGCAAAAAAAATGAAAATAGATCCATATTTATTACCCTGCACAAAACTAAAATCCAAGTGGATCAAAGACGTCAACATAAAACCACATACACTAAATCAGTTAGAAAAAAAAGTGGGGAAGAACCTGGAACTCATTGGCACAGGACACAACTTCCTGAACAGAACACCAACAGCACAGATTCTAAGAGCAACAATCAATAAATGGGACCTCATGAAACTGAAAAGTAAAGCAAAAGCCATTGTTATTAGAACAAAACAATAGCCTAGAGTCTAGGAAAGGATCTTCACCAACCCTATATCTGACAGAGGGCTGATATCCAGAATATATAAAGAACTAAAGAAGGTAAACAGCAACAAATCAAGTAATCCAATTAAAAAATGGGGTAAAGAGCTAAACAGAGAATTCTCTGTAGAGGAATATAGATGGTAGAGAAACACCTAAAGAGATGCTCAACGTCCTTAGCCATCAGAGAAATGCAAATCAAATCAACCCTGAGATTTCACCTTACACCCATCAGAATGGCAAAGGTTAAAAACTCAAGTGACAACACATGCTGGAGAGGTTGTGAAGAAAGGGGAACCTTCCTCCATTGCTGATGGGAATGTAAACTTGTACTACCACTCTGGACATCAATCTGGCTCTTTCTCAGACAATTAGGAATACTACTTCCTCAAGATCCAGTTACACTGCTCATAGGAATGTATCCAAAAGACACTCAAGTATACAACAAGGACATTTGCTCAACCATGTTTGGAGCAGCTTTATTCGTAATAGCCAGAAAATGGAAACAACCTAGATGTCCATCAATGGGGGAGTGGATACAGAAATTGTGGTATATCTACACAATGAAATACTACTCAGCAATTAAAAACAAAGAAGCCATAAAATTTGCAGGCAAATGGTGGGATCTAGAAAGGATCATCCTGAGTGTGGTATCCCAGGAGCAGAAAGACACATATGGTGTATACTCACTTATATAGGCCTATAAGATAGGATAAACATACTAAAATATATGCACCTAAAGAAGATAAACAATAAAGAGGACCCTGAGTACGATGCTCAATCCTCACTTAGAAAGATAAATGTAAGGAACATGAGAAAACAAGTAACAGGACAGGAGCCTACCTAGCTCTTTCAGGGCCTCTGAAAGACTCTACCTAGCAGTGTATCAAAGCAGATGCAGAGACGCATAACCAAACCTCTGGCAGAATGCAGAGAATCCTAAGAAAGAAGGGGGAGTTAATATGACTGGGAGAGGACAGGAGCTCCATAAGGACAAAATATATCAGGACATAACACTCTCTATGAGACTGTTTCTCCAACCAAGGACCATGTATGGATATAACCTAGAACCGCTGCTCGGGTGTAGCCCATGGTAGCTCAGTATCTAAGTGGGTTTCCTTAGTCAGGGGAATAGGAACTATTTCTTACATGAATTCAATGATTGGCTCCTTGACCCCAGCCTCCCTGAGGGAAGAACAGCCTTGCTAGGCCACAGAGGAGGACATGGCAGCCAGTCCTGAAGAGATCTGATGATAGGGTCAGATGGAAGGGGAGGAGGACCTCCCCTATCAGTGGGCTTGGAAAGGGATAGGGAGGAGATGGGGGGTTAGGATTGGGAGGGAATGAGGAAGAAGGATACGGCTGGGATACAGAGTAAATAACCTGTAATTAATATAAAAATAAAAATTGATTAAAAAATAAAAGGAAATATATTCTATTTAGTAAATGCATAGTTTGAGCCTCCAGGGATATGTAAGGGATAGAAACTTGATCTGAAGTATTACACTGAATATAAATAAAATTGTAATTATTAAGGGCAGTATGGACATGGGAGTAAGGGGATACTCAGGATCTTTGCAATCCTTTGTGACTCCTCTTTCTTACAATTACCTCGTCTTGGGATTCTTGTAATTATCCTCCTACAACTTTTCTATTACATGGATAACTAGTGTTAAAAATTTTAGATGAGCAGGACAGTCGCGTAACAAAAAGTTTATCAATTTCCTTTTCCTCTCATCATTTGTGTATAAATAGTACACACCGTGATATTCTGGAGAAGTTTACAAAATTTCTCATAAAATGTGGAAGCCTGAGCCTGGTATGGTGGTGCATGCCTGTGATTCCAGAACTTCGGGAGGCAGAGGCAGAAGGATCTCTGTGAGTTCAAGGCCAGCCTGGTCTACAATGCAAATCCAGAACAGTCAAGGCTATGCAGAGAAACCCTGTCTCAAAAACCAAATAAATTAATTAAAAGAAAAATTAGAAGTCTGATTTTCACTGGGTGATTCACAACTCAAGTCCTTTAGGGACTGTTTATTATTTGGCCTACTTTATAAGTAGGTGAATTAGAGTCTGAATACAAACACATACCTTAAAAGAGTGTTACAGAAAGTCTCTCACTGTTGAACATCAGCAAATTCTAAAAAAATCTGTCCTGAAAATATCCAGCTGGAGGGTGACTTCCACATTTAAGCTTCATGATTGGCTACCTGAAAGCACAGATCTATCTATCACTTAACCCGAGATCTTCTATTTCTGACTTCTAGCTTGGTACTAAAATGATGTGTGCAACCAGATATATTCTTTGTTCCCCAATTTGACTAGAGATATGCTCAGAAAGTAACAATCATCTATGGGAACATGCATTGAAAGAGTATTATGTTAGAGGAAGAATCGTTGAAGTCCAGGTGAACTCCATGTATACAAACTCAGAGACCAAAACATGACACATCTGTAGAAACTTCACCGTGTTTTAAGCAAACTTTGGCCATCTGTTCAACAACTACTCACCTTCCTCCTCTGTGCTCTTTTTGCTAATGAAATTCTCAGTTTGTTTATATAATAAGTCACTAACCATAACAGTTGAATTATGAGGAGGACTAAGCCCAGGGACTTGTTGGAGCCTGTGTGTAACTGCTGATAATATCACCTGTTACGCATCTATCGACTCAGATCAGTGAAAGCACATTAAGGCCCACGTCAGAGTATTTCAGCTATAAAAGTCAACAAGTGCTACAGACTGGCGCAAGCATTATGTGATGGCCCCTAGTCACTTTTACTTATGTCATCATTCTGGACTAATCATGAAAATTTCATTCCTTTTTTTTTGTTGTTTGGCTTAAAAGGGGGCAATGAAAAAAGTTCTGTTCTATAAGGAATAATACATATGAGTGTGTGGTTGTGTGTTTGTGTATATATATATGTGTGTGTGTGTGTGTGTTTGTATATCACAAAAATTTTAAATTACAATCATGGTCAATTACAATTATGGTCATAAAAGTGCTGAACAGAAAAGATCAAGAGTTAGTGGCATCAGCCAGATTTGGGTCCATTAATCTTTTCTCAAATACATTTTCTAAATTTCCAAGCTTTTAATTCAATAAAAATCAAGTTATTTAAAGTAATTAGAGTACAGTATTATTGTTAATGAAACATTAAATACCTTGTATTTCTGGCATAATTTCTTAGAATGACTCAGTGGGCACATGTGAAAGTAACAAATTAATCAGAGTAGTCTCTATCCCATCAAAAGACCTTAATAAACTGATTTTAGGGATCCACATGAATGTGTATGTTATTATAAAGGTATGGTACCATATTCTAAGACTGTCCTTCCATCAAAACAGAAATAAGAAAACATATCATGTACTTTAAATCGGTTACTTTTTTAGGTCATAAAAATGATGAACAACATTTATCTGTTTATTCTGAAAACAGAATAATCAAAATCCAAGTCACATTTCTCAGGAGAGCCTTTGTGAGCCTGGGTCCACTCTGGTAGAATCCCATCCTAGCTTGCTTGAGAGAGTTCTCTGTGCTTCACATGAAGTCTGAAACCCATCTGCTGCTCTTTGTGACATAGCTAGAGGTGTAGAGTGTTTATCAGATTGTTTGTGTTAGAAATATCAAATGTCATTACTGGAAGCTGAGGTGCCATGTTATATATTTCTATCTATCATCTATTTATCTAGCCCATGTGTTTATGTGTATTTTCCTGAGTGAAGATAATATTAGTTGAAAATCAAATACAGGAAAAATAAAATAAAAACATTAAGTATATTGAGGCATGTGAAATTACTAAAGACAAGGAAAGCCTAAAACTTCCAACTTCTACTTCCCATCATAATCTAGAGAAGTAACTTTTTTTAGTAAATTTATTTATTTTTATATCAATCACAGGTTAGGTTTTTTGCATACCATACGTAGCCCCCTCCCTCACTCCCTCCCACCCTCCCCAACCCTCCCTCATCTCCTCCCCGCCCCCTCCAAGTCCACCAACGGGGGAGGATCTCCTCCCTTTCCATCTGACCCCAGATCATCTTGTCTCCTCAGGGCTGGCTGCAATGTCCTCCCCCCGGGATCTAGCCAGGCTGTTACTCCCTGGCATGTATGGGGGAGGGTCCAAGAGTCAGCCATCAAGCTCAAGACTGAAACAGCCCCTGTTTCCCTTACTAGGGTCTTCAGTTCACCAATGAGTTATCATGGGCAACATCTGAGCAGGGGTTCTAGGCCATATCCATACATGGTCCCTGGTTGGAGAAACTGTCCCATATAAGACCCCTGTGCCCTGCTCAGTTTGATCTTTGTGGAGCTCTTGTTCTC
>CM053756.1:39070741-39083998 GCA_028658305.1 Pachyuromys duprasi | reverse complement strand
GGGAATGAGGGAGGGGGCTACGCTTGGGATGCAAAGTACCTAACCTGTGATTGATAACAAAAAAATTAAAACAAATTTTAAAAAAAGAAAGAAAGAATTCAGTATAATCTGAACTAGAACCAAATGGGATGATGAAACTAAAGCCACAAAAAATTTACAACAAGCCAGAGCCATTACCAGAAAGAAACTGGGTGTATGTGTAGGGCTGGTGAGCCCAGGATACAAGAGGGAGACTGAGAAAATATTCACAGATCCGATCTTTCCTAGAGAGGAAATCATCCTCAAACAGCAGCAACAAATGGGAGTTTGTTGGCTTTGGGAGCATCCAATCTGGGGATAAAGCTCCACAAAAAGTAGGCATGATTATGGTGAGGAGGTTGTTGCTGTTGATGATGATGATGATGATGATGATGATGATGGCAATGTCAGATGTTACCAGCCAAAGCCCATTATTGTTCCAGACACTTGATATATCAAATAAACATCTAATATCAACACCACAGCATAAGAAATGTAATCATCGCTACTTCCGATGAACCTCCAATTAAAGAAATGTTATCCCTCTGCCCCATATGGAGTTCATTCTCTGAACCTATAACCTGGACTATATTTCCTGCAAATGTATAAATTTATGGTGGTATTAATGTTGCTAATTCTTTTAACAGAACTTACTGAAGGAAATATTACATTACTTGCTTTGAAATAAAATCAGTGCACATATATATATATATATATTATTAAAATAACTTGAATTTGTGTTGGAAGTTGTCTATAATCATAAATTTTCATGTCATTAAGCAAACTAACATTGTGACAGAGGTTTTGTCAAGTCTATCTTCAGACTGGTATCATCCCTAACAGGAATTAGATACCCATTAAATAATGATTATCCCTTCTTCCTTTTCCCAGCAAATAATGCCCTCCACTGTATGTGTTTCACTGAATATTATCTTCATTATTTCATAAAGGTTAAACTTTATTTTTCCCTTTTGTACTAGGCTTATTTTACTTGTACACTTTTTCCAGCTTCCTCTATGTTCTAGCATGAGTGATTTTTTTAATTCCTTTTATATTTAAGTAATAGAGAACTGTATACACATATAACACTCTCTGCTGACTGGATATTTTATCTCTTCACTGTGATGAGCAATGCTGTTAAAACCATGCATCTATACAGCCTAAGTTATCTGTGATGTGGGGTATATACCAGGAAGTATCATTGTTGGGTTAAATGGTGTAGTGATACTTTTAGATTTCTCTAAAAACACAGAAATGTTATGAGAATATATTTTTGTTTAATCCTAGCTGTAGGGAATGCTTCAGATTGCTCGGAGCAGCTGACTATGATTTGTCCCATGCTCTGGCAGAAGTGTGATTTTGCCAGCTGAAGATAGTTTACATTTGGAAATCTGTCCTAGAAAACATTGCGAGATTTGAGGGGAAGATACATTCTCTGTGTGATGATTGGATAACTACTGGTGGTTTCCAGTCACTTTCAAGGGTGCTGCTCACTGTGCTATATTAGTGATGATCACAGATGGTGAAAGCACATCTCTTGTAATTATCTGAGTACTCAAAACTGATGAAAGAGTTTTCCTAATTTTTTTATTGAAGAACATCACAATGTAATGTGTCTTTTATTAGAGGTGATAGATGGTATAAACCAACAATTACAGAAGTTACAAGGAAGGAAGAGGAAGGGAGGAAGAGTAAGAAAGCAGAAGGAGAAAGAAAGGAATGGAAGGAGGAGGGAAGAGTGGAAATGAGGAAGGAATGAAAGACTGAACACACAAGAAAATGAAGGAAGAAGAGAGGGAAGGGGGGCAAGGGAAGAATGAAAGATGGAGGAAGGGAAAGAAAGAAGTCTTTGGTTATGTCCAACAAGTAATTTATACAAATATGTCCTTTCATGGATATTGTCAGCATTTAACAATCAGTTATTAGTTATTTTTTACACTAGAAATATAAGGCTTTTCCTAAAGAAAACCCTGAAATTAAGGCTTTGCATAGGTCTACCCTGATATTACCACCATAATAATTTTCAAAAAGCTCTGTGTCCTCTGAAAGACAAGATGAACTGGGGTCAGATGGAAGAGGAGGAGGACTTGGAGGGGGCAGGGAGGAGATGAGTGGAGGGATGGGGAGAGTGGGAGGGAATGAGGGAGGGGACTATGCCTGGGATGCAAAGTACCTAACCTGTGATTAATATAAAAATAAATAAATTACATTTAAAAAATAAAACAAACACAGTTTTTTACTACATTGCTAGATATATCAAGCCCAGCCTTTATTACAAAATGGTGACTTCACATCCCTGAAAAGAGCACCAGATGTAGAGGCAGATTTGGTGATCTACAGTAGCTAAACTTTTGCAAAGATGATGCCTTTCCTCCCAAACTACTCTTTTGCTTAACATAAGTTTTCCACAGAAACAACAACAAAAAAATCATTTAAGAATAATGTTGCAGGTTAGCTGGTGAGATACTCCCTGGGTAAAAGTGTTTGCAGTCAAGCCTGAAGGTCGGAGTTCAATACCTGTAGCATGCAAGGTGGAAAGAGGAATTAAATCCCACAAGTTCTCCTCTGACCTTCTCATGTGCATTATGGCATGCTAACACACCCACACTCACAATCACACACTAATAAATGCCAAAAGATCAATTTAAAGAATGGATATGGTTGCGAATGGAAGGCTAGTGGACTGCTCACAAGACAAGCATCTTAAAGGCCTGCCCTGAGTCAGGTTTGTTCTCAAAGTTGTTAATCTGCACGGACGTGCTTCATCTAGTGATGATGGTCATTTTCAGTATCTCCTGTTAATAGTTATGCGAGCACATATCTGTCCAATGTTGTATAAGGTAGAAGTCCCAATTTTATTTTGCCTCGGAATGATTTTGTGCATTAAACTGCAATGATTGCTTCAGAGCTTGTTTTCACAGAGGACTTGTGCAAGACTTGTGTTGAAAGAGGGCAGACTTGAAAGTATGGATCTCCCTAAATGTCCTCCTAAGATAAACATGTTGAGTGTTAACATCTGACATACACAAACCTCTTGAAAAATACCTATAAAACAATTACTTTAAAAGTTGAAATAAATCTATGTAATTTAATATTTTCCAGAGACACTTCAATACTGGCTTTGATATAAATAATCTTAAATGTCTAGTTACTATAACAAAAGCACTTTGTGGATTAAAATTATGAGTTATGTCCTGAGAGGTCTGACTACTGCAGTGTCATGGTGAGTAGAGGAAATTAAAAATAACTAGATATATGATACTCCAAAGGCACCAATGCTTGCAGATGAGCCAAATTTATCTTGTGTGTGAATTAGACCTGGTATAGTAAGTTTAAAATTTTAGCTGCCATAGTGAGGTCATCAAATCAGGTTCTCATCCTCTGCTTTCTTATTATTGGTTGCTTAGATGCTTCTCCTGGCCAGTGCTGGTTTTCCCCCACTCTTCTTTTTGGCTTAGAAAAGACTTTTATTTTGTCTTTTGCACTGTACTTCATTTCTTGGAAATTAACCTAACATTCAGAGTTAAGGCATACAATATTCGTCACCATGGCCCTCTGTCATCATAGCTCTATGTCAAATGATGAAAGCATCACAGAGGCAGAGGAGACAATCGTGATGAGGAATGCTGACTTGTCATGGATTTGAGTTCTATAGACCACTAATTTCAAAACGTTCTACTTTGGCCTCTCAACCTTGTAATCTCCTTTCTCATGAGCAGGTAATCCTGCTTAGAGGATTATTCACACTAAATCATCTCACAAGGCTTACCTTGCCTTTGAGTGCACACAAGAAACTAAAATAGAATACTCTAGGGGTTACATTATTTTTAGGAAAAATGGCAAAGATTTTTTTCTGAAGAAATATGGCTTTCTTTAAAATTATGTATCAGGATAAAATTTTATATTTCATAATTGATGTCAGCAAAAAAGAAAAAAATGATCTAGTGCAGTGTGAATCACAGAGAATACAGTAAATAGGAAAATTAATATCCTTTAATAAATATTTGAATAGTTGCCATGCCACCCATAGTAATCAAGCTGTGTCCCAACCACTGAAGGGAACTTTAAAATTATATAAATTATGAAATAACATAACTGACTGAAGAGAAATAGTAAATGAACTGTGTGATATTAGACATAATTATTAGCAAGCTGAATACAGATGAATGGAAACGGAATTCTGAGTCAAACATACATTTTAACTTACCTGCATTAATCATCTATTCTGTGTGGATTCTGGTAAATTGTTACCTTCTGTACCTTTTATGACCTAATTAAGTTATTTTTTCAGGTTTTAATCTTTTTATTTCCTATTTCTTTTTACATCATTTTTATTTATTTACTGTTCTCATTTTTGTTTTTTCTTCACAATTTATTCATTATATATCCCGATTGAAGGCCCCTCCTTCAACTACCCAGAGTCCCACCCTCACTCCCTCTTCCACCACCCCCTTGCCATAGTCCACTGAAAGGGGGAGTTCTCCACTGCTGTCATCTACCCATCAGGACTGCCTGGATCCTCTTCCTCCGTGGCCTGGCAAGGCAAAGAGCAGTCAACTGAGTTCATGATACATGCAGTCCCTGATCCCCTCACTCAGAGATCCACATGGATACTGAGCTGTCAATTGGGCATATCTGAGCAGGGAATCTATTCTTCTTTAACAACAAAACTTAACAACATAAATATGATAAGATGAAACAAAATCCATTACGTTGAAGTTGGACAAGGCAAAACAGCAAAACGGAAAGGCACAAGAATCAGAGACCCACTCATTCATGCGTTCAGGATGCTCATGAAATGATTAAACTTAAAATTATATTACGTATACAGAGGACCTGGTGCAGACCCGTGCAGGCACTGTCCTTGCTGCCTTGGCCTCTGGGAGTTTATGTGAGCTTTCCTCAGTTTATTGAAAGGGTCTTATTTTCCTGTTGTCCTCCATCGCCTCTTGGCTTCCACACTCCTGCTGGTTCCTCTCCCCTAGGGCTCTTTGAGCTGTGAGTGGAGGGATTTGATGGAGACATCTCATTTAGAATTATGTGTTCCAAGGTCTCTCTCTGTATAATTTAATGACTTAATTTATGAGGACCATTAAAATGTTTTAGATATGTGGTTAAAGATTTGGTTTATCAATTAATAGCACTGGATGATCTTGCAAAGGACTTAGGATTGGCTCCCAGCACACAAAGGGCAGCTCACAACTGTCAGTAACCCTAGCACAAGAGAATCACTGCTATCTTATAAACTCTGAAGGCATCAGGGATGCATATGATGAACATATGTACATGCAGGCAAACATTTGTACACATAAAAAATAAAGAAATCTTTTTAATGTTAATTTTATAGTTTGGCAGAATTATTAAGTTTATGTAAAACAACTCATAATTTAAAGACTTTATGAATGTCTATGGATACAGATCACAAAACTACAAGAATGCTAGGGAATTTAAAAGAATGCTATTTATACAAACATGTAAATACAGAAAACGGATGAAAAATTAGGCTCAAAGATTACATTGATATTCTAATTAGAAAAAATGGTTTTTACTTAAATTATAAGTTTATAAAGACTTTATCTAAAGTAAAACTAACAAGAGTGAAAAAGTTCCTCATGCAGAGAAAACCTGAAAATAGTAATCCACATTCTACGGTTAGACAGTGGAAATATTTTTAATGATGAAAAATTGACAACATACTTATTTTCATCTATTATAATGTTCTAAGTGCATTAGCAAGTAGGGGATTTGGAATGAAAGAAATATGTAGGATTTTCTAAAGCATTAAGGTTCAAGAAGGATTGTTTCTACAAACAACCCTGAGATTTCATCTTGCACCCATAAGAATGGCTAAGATAAAAAAAAAAAAAAACTCATGCTGGTTTCCTTGTTTTTAATTGCTGGGTAGTATTCCACTGTGTAAACGTACCACAATTTCTGTATCCATTCCTCAACTCAGGGACATCTGGGTTGTTTCCAGCTTCTGACTATTACAAATAAAGCTGTTATAAACATAGTTGAGCAAATGTCCTTATTGTATACTTCAGCATCTTTTGGATATCTGTCTAGGACTGGTAAAACTAGACATTGACATAGCACTATTCCTAATTATCTAGGAAAGCACCAGATTTATTTCCATGAAATTTTCAGACAAATGGTGGGATCTAGAAAAGGTCATCTTGAGTGAGGTATCCCAAAAGCAGAAAGATACACATGGTATGTATTCACTTATACATGGGTATTAGACATATAATATAAAATAATCATACTAAAATCTGTATACCTAAGGAACCTATTCAAGAAGGGGGGGGGGTCCTGGGTAATATGCTCAATCTTCATTCAGAAAGGCAAACTGGACAGACATCGGAAGAGGGAGAAAACAGGGAACAGGACAGGAGTCTGCCACAGAGGGCCTCTGAAAGACTCTATCCAGCAGGGTATCAAAACATATGCTGAGACACATAGCCAAACTTTGGGCAGAGTACAGGGAATCTTATAAAAGTAAGGGAGATAGAAAGACCTGGAGGGTTACAGGAGCTCCATGAAGAGAGCAACATAACCAAAAAATCTGACCACAGGGGTTTCTGTGAGACTGATATGCCAAACAAAGACCATGCAGGGAGATATCGTAGAACCCCTGCAAATATGTAGCCCATGGCAGTTCAGTGCCCAAGAGGGTTCCCCAAAAATAGGAACAGGGACCTTCTCTGATATGAACTCATGGGCTGGCTCTTTGATCACCTCCACCTGAAGGGGGAACAGCCTTACCAGTCCACAGAGGAAGACAATGCAGCCAGTCCTGATGAAACCTGATAGACTAGGGTCAGATGGAAGGGGAGGAGGACCTCCCCTATCACTGGACTGGGGGAGGGGCATAGGAGGAGAAGAGGGAGGGTGGGATTGGGAGGGGATGAAAGAGGGGGCTGTAGCTGGAATACAAAGTGAATAAGCTGTAATTAGTAAAAATAAAATAAAATTTGAGATACTTTTTTAAAAAGAACAAAAAAAAACTCATGCTGGAGAGAATGTGGAGAAAGGGGAACCCTCCTCCATTGCTGGTGGGAATGTAACCTTGTACAACTACTTTAGAAATCAATCTGGTGCTTTCTCAGAAAATTAGGAAGAGTGCTACTTCAAGATCCATCTATACCACTCCTGAGCATTTATCTGAAAGATGCTCAACCATACAACAAAGGCATTTGCTCAACTCTGTTTGTAGCAGCTTTATTCATAGTAGCCAGAAGCTGGAAACAACCCAGATATCCTTTAGTTGAGGAATGGATACAGAAATTGTGGTACATTTACACAATGGATTACTACTCAGTAATAAAAAACAAGGAAATCATGAAATTTGCAGGCAAACAGATGGAACTAGTAAAGATCATCCTGAGTGAGATAACCCAGAAGCAGAAAGACACACATGGTATCTACTCATTTATAAGTGGATATTAGACATATAATATAGGATAAACATACTAAAATCCATAGTCTTCAGAAGCTAAACAATAAGGAAAAGCCTAGGGAAGAGGCTTAATTCTCATTCAGAAGGGTAAACAGGATAGACATCAGAAGCAGAAGAAGACAGGGAACAGGACAGGAGCCTTCCACAGAGGACCTCTGGAAGACTGTACACACTAGGGTATTGACTGAGACCCTGAGACTCATAGTTAAATTTTGGTCAGAGTGCAGGGAACCTATTGGGGAAAAGGGGGAGATATAAAGACCTGGAGGGGACAGGAGCTCCACTAGGAGACCAACAGAGCCAAAACCTCTGGGCTCACTGGGACCTGCAGAAACTGATGAATCAACCAAGACATGGAGAAAACCTAGACTCTTGCTCAACTTTAGCCCATGGGCAACTCAGTCTCCATGTGAGTACCCTAGTAAGGGGAGCAAGGGCTATCTTTGACATAGACTCAGTGGCTGGCTCTTTGATCACCTCCACATGGCAACATGGCCTAAGTGGGCCACAAATCAAAGGATACAAACAGTCCTGATAAAACCTGATAGGCAGGGTCAGATTCAGATAGTAGGGAAGGATGTCCTCCTCTAATAGTGGACTAGGGGAGGGACATAGAGGGCATAGTGGGAGAGAGGGTGGGATCAGGAGAAGATGAGGGAGGGGACTACAGCCAGGATACAAAGTGAATAAATTGTAATAGATAATAATGATAAAGAAAAAAATTTAAAGGTTCAAGTAGGTGAGTTGAAAGACAAATTTATTATCTTTGCCAAATCACTTTTGTTTTTAAATGAATTTTATTACAGAAACATCTATGAATGTAACATCTAGCTTCATATAGGCACAAAAGGAACTTTTAAGCTATTCACTAATTGCCAAAATGTCTTTAAAAAATAAGAGGCTGGAAAATATAAGAGAAAAACGTTTGCAATGTCTAAATGTTGGGGATTAGAAATTCTTCATAGACTTGGAATTTTTGAAGATACAGTTTCAGTTTTAGCACTAAAATGAGTTAGACAAAATTAAGTTATTTAAAGAATTTAACTTTATGAAGTGTTAAGGGATATTTTTCTATGCACACATTATTCTTCCAAGAATTTTTTAAAAGTTAGAAAACAGAAGAAGCAAACACCTAGAAAATATTTTTTCAGGCATATAAGGAAGACATTTGTATAGGAGCATTTAAGAAAAGAGAACATATAAAATCTAGATTATATAAGCAATAGATCTTTATGAGGAAAGGTATAGCTAGGAAGATACACATATATAAATATGTATGTATATATAACGTATAAATTGTGCTAAAACAGGATGATTCTCTCTCCTCTCTCCCTTTTCGCTCTCTCTCGTTTTCTCCATCCCTTGTTCTTGTTTTAGTTTCCTTTCTCATTTCCTTTTCTCTCTCCCTTCCCCTTTTCCTCACCTCTCCTCTGCCCTTCTCCCTACTCTTAGTTCCTCTCATTTTCTCTCCTCTTTTTTTCATTCCCTAAAAAAAAAATTGATGTGAGTTCCTTGATTCATCTTATGAATTGATTATTCATTGATATAATCCCACCATTTGGCATTCTGGGACAACTGAGGCAGCATTAACTCAGGTTCTAGCTGTTCTACACCACTGTCACAGATGTTGTGCACTTTAGGACCTCTATTTCCTGTAGGATAAACTTAAAATCATGTAACTTAGTCTAAAGCCTAGACACCTTTGGCCTGTGTTTATCCTTCTAGTGTTATTGCCTTCTTCCTCTCCTTCACTTCCTCCTACTTTTGTTCTTTATTTTTGCCTAGGGTGTTCATTTCTGCTGTTCCCTTTGTGTCCAATTCATCCCCAGAGCTCACTTTAAGCATCATTTCCTCAGGGTAGCCTTATGAAATCTAGGTCAGCTTCTTTCATTGCGTACTTTCATGAAACAATGTCCCCTTCCTTTGGAGTCTCACTGTGCTGGAGAGTGAACATCTGACTCATGCATGAGCCTTGTCTCCCACTGTTTACCCAATGCAGGGATCTTAGTGTTTCAGTGTTATTTCCTCAAGGCATGTGAACGAGGCCAAGTAGATCCTTCACCTCATGTTACCCACTCCATGCAAAGGTTCCTTCTGCTTCAGGAATAGAACAAATGTATGAAAGCTTTCCCAAGTGATTGAGCTTAGCCTTGGAAGAAACTCTTCTAGTAGTACTTTATCCAATGGCAATATGCTTATGTCATTTTATTTATAACTAACCTCTGGAAACAGAAAAAAAGGGCTAGTGAAAATAACTGCTATAAATAGAATGTTCATGAAATCTTCACATTCAGGTATTCCAGTGGTTATTTCAAGCTGGAGGACTTCTTCTTATGTCACAAGGCTTTATACATTCCACTCCAGCATATTGAGACTGGACATAAAGAAATTTGAGTGTTAAGTAGGCATTTCTCTCGTGAGACTGCTATGCTCAAAATCTGACAACACATACAAAGTTTAAATCAAGATCAGTTAAACAATTTAAATAGGTCTAAAACCCCTAAGGAAATAGAAGCAGTCATTAAAAGCATACCAACCAAAAAAAAAATCTCAGAGCCACAGGGTCAGATGGTTTTAATGCAGAATTCCATCAATTTTTCAAAGAAGAGTTAGTACCAATACTCTTCACTCTGATACATAAACCATGCAGAGACTCAACAAAGAAAGAAGTTCAGACCAATTTCCTTTATAGATACAGATATAAAATGCTCAATAAAATACACACCAGATCCAAGAACATATCAAAAATATCATTCATCATGATCAAGTAGGCTTCATCCCAGAGATGCAGAGATGGTTCAACATACAAAAACCTGCCAGTGTAATCTACCACATAAGCAAACTGAAAGAACAAAACAAACACAATCACTTCATTAGTTGCTGAAAAAGCAAAATACAATGCCCCTTCAAGTTAAAAGTCTTTGAGAGATGAGAAATACAAAGAATATACCTAAATACAATAAAGACAATAGACAGCAAGACAACGGCCAATATCAAATTAAATGGAGAGAAACGTAAAGCAAGTCCACTGAAATCAGGGACAAGGCTGGAAAACAACCTAGATCTCTCTCAACCAAAGAATGGATAAAGGAAATGTGGCACATTTACACAATGGAATACTACTCAGCTGTTAAAAATAATGACATGAAATTTGCAGGCAAATGGTTGAAACTAGTAAGATCATCGTGAGCGAGGTCCAGAAAGACAAACATTGTTATACATTCAATTATAAGTGTATGTTATCGAAAAAGTACAGGTTAATTATGCTATTATCCACATACATAAAGAAGCTAAGTAAGAAGGAGGTCCCAAGAAGGGACACGTGAATTTCACTGAGAATAGAATAGGCAAGGGGATGGAGTGTAGGGACTGGTGAAGGAGGGGTTTGGGATGATAATAAGAGAAATCAGATGGGGGTAAGATGGAGGAAGAGAGTATGGGAATAGATGACTGGAATACGGGTGGCATCTCTAGGAAGAGAATCTATGGGGTTGGCCCTACCAAAGACAGGCAATGGTGGATATGGAGCCTGAAGGCCATCTTCTGTAACCAGGCAAGACTTCCAATGGAGGGACTGGGACACCAGCCCAGCCACAAAACCTTCAGTCCACAATTCATCCTGCCTACAAGATGTACATGGGTAAAGACAGAACAGAAATTGAAGAATGACCAAGCAATGGATAGCGCAGCTTGAGACACATGACAAGAGAGGGAGTCCACCCCTGACATTATTAATTATATTCTGCAATAATTGCCTAGCATAACTGTCGTCAGAGATGTTTCACCCACCAGTTGTTCGGAAAAGAGGCAGAGACCCACAGCCAAATATTAGGCAGAGCTTATAGATCCTGTGGAAGAGGGGAAGGAAGGAATGAAGGAGCCAAAGAGTTCAAGGACACCATAAGAAACCTACAGAATCAACTTACCTGGCATATAGGGCCTCATAGAGAATGAACCGCCAACTGGAGAGCATGCATGGGACAGACCTAGGCACTCTGCATATATATAACAGTTGTGTAGTTTGGTCTTCATTTGGGATTACTAACAGAGGAAGCAAGGGCTCTCTCTGACTCTGTTGTCTGCCTTTGGCTCTCTGTCTCTTAACTGTGCTTCCTTGTCTAGCCTTAAAGAGATTTGTGTTTAGTTCTACTGCAACCTGATATGCCAAAGCTGCTTGATATCTAAGGGAGGGCTCCCTTTTAGTTAGGAGGAAGAGAGGAGAGGTGGCTGGAGGTGATTAGATGGAGGTATTAGAAGAAGAGAAGGGAGGAGAAACTGTGATGAGGATATAAAGTAAATAAATAACTTAATAATAATAATAATCTGAACATTTTGCTATTTCTTCAAGATTTCAGTTACTTATTTTTGTAAGTTAGGGACCAAAAAAGAAAATAACAGAGAATGCAGGTGAGAGTCCTCATACAGAAATACTCCTTCAACTTTATCAGCTGAGCTAGAGAGCCTCTACTATGCTTAAATAGCCTTGAGACAAAGTGAAAGCTATAGATGGAAGAATTAAAATAAAATAAGTATTACCAGATATGCCCCTTATCATGGGCTATTAGTGACATTTTTATAGCTAGTATTTCATAGAAATTATATATATATATATATATACTATATTACATTTATCATATTGTATTATAGGAATTATATACAGATTATATATAATATAATAATTATATGTATATAATTTCTTTGTGTGTATATGCTATATATGATATATATGACTTCTATATATATATGATACATGAGTAGAATGTTCTCTATAAAGAAACAATGTTACTATTCTCAGATTAGAAACTCTCAATAATTTAGATTATAAATAATTTTTATAATCACCAATTAAGAATATAATATCTAACGGGAAATTTTATTAGACTGCATTTTTTACAATTTAAAATAATTTATTAGTTGAATAGTAAAATTTATGGGCTGCAATAGAGGTGAACTATGTGACATGAAGGTCATATTCTACATATGTATAACATATGTATATGTGTATATATCATGGTTCAAATTATTAAGTGCTTGAAGGGCTAGAGAGATTGTTCAGTCTGTAAATTAATCGTTGTATAAGGATGAAGATCTGAATTGAATTCCTAACATCTATGTAAACGTCCATGCTAAATAATGTGTGCATGTTATACCAGCACTAGGGAGAAAGAGATAGAGATAGGTGGACATCTGAGGCTCACTTGGCAACCATACTAGACTAAGTGGTGACCTTGGGTCCCAAAGAAAGAACTCACCTCAAACTACAAGGTTCATGCACCTAAGGAAAGATACTTAAAGGTGACCCTTTGGTTTTATAGAAACCAATTCAGATGCACACACACACCAGTATAAACATGTGAACAACCTGTATGTACACACGCACACACAGAGTTCAGTTTTGAACTCTTCATTCTGAGCATAAAAGGAAAAGTATGCATTTCTCCATCAAATAAATGTAACCACCACCATTTGAAAATATTCATCAATAAAGCCATATCCTTTTGAATCAAAACAGATAATGCAGGTCTGGGTTTTTATTTCCTTCTCTAGGACTGAATGGCTGGGAATGTTCAGTGAGGATGTGCTACAACCCTTAGCATTGCAGCTTACTCTAATCATTCTGTGCTTATGAGCATCAGCCTAATTCAGGAGCCACTTCCTCAGTGTGTGTCTAATTCAGGAGCCACTCCCTCAGTGTGTGTCTTAAGAGGAAAATGACTGGACTTCCAGTAACTTAACTGAAGGACTCCAGATACAAAAGCCTCATCATACAGACATGATCA
>CM053756.1:39052754-39070641 GCA_028658305.1 Pachyuromys duprasi | reverse complement strand
TAGAAACAGGGACAGAAAGAAATTCTCTCTAGGGAATATATATATATATATATATATATATATATATATATATATATATATATGACAGCAGGTTTTCACAGCTAGCAAGGTCTATTGGAAGAATTACTGTCACTTTAAAACATGGATAAGGAGGAAATAAAGTTTCTCCATATTGCAGGCCAACAATAATTTCCAAGGTGACTGAGGTTTTGATCTGTTTGTTTGTTTGCCTAACAGACACTATAACATTGTTGAATTTTCAAGTCTTATTTTCAACCCTTTCAGTAAGGGGACATGCGGGTTGTGTTTGTCAATAATGAACTGAGGTTACACCTGAAAGATGCTGACCAATTAAACGAGAGTGAGGAGGACTGCGACCCAGGCAAGAACAGTTCTCCAAGTACCTAGCTTGAATGCCTCAACTGATGATTGAGGTGGCACAGAACATATGCTTTTGGTGAACAAAATTATTAGATGGGGCATTGTACGGGATATTGCAACAAGTCAGTTTGGGAATACAGAGATTCCAGGAACAAAATCAAGGTATGGGAATTTTATCTTCTAAATCATGAGTTTCTGGAGTTGATGGGTAGAAGAAAAGACAGACAAAGAGAGCAGGGAGGGTTCTGGTACTCAAGAAGATATCCAAAAGGAAGTGGCCAGGAGTTCATAAGAATTCCAATGAGAAGATAATGACCTTGGGGAAAAAATTCTGGCGATAAATGGATTAAGGCAGGAATAAGTAGAAATTCAGGGAACTGGCTTTCCACAGACACAGTGTCCTCTATGGAAAGGTTTTGGTGACAGAATTGCTAGAAATTTGATGGAAACATAATGAGTGGGGAAAAGACTATAAAGGAGATTATTTACAATTCAAAATTTATACATTTAATAGACCTTCTTTGTTGAGAGTTACAGTGAATTATATACTGAAGCTCTCTGTCTCTTCCTACTGTTTCCTCTCATTAGCTGAGTGTATAGGAAAATAAATTATTTGCTCTGAAATGTGTTATTTGGGGTGTTTGTTTGTTCGTTTGTTTGAAACACTGTCTTGTGTTTTAGACCAGGCTGGACTCAAACTCATTATTTAACCCAAGCTGGAATTGAACTCATGGTATCATGCGTGTTGCAGCCTCTTGACTCCTGGCCGTGCAGGGACTTGCCACCCGGCCTGGCTTGTGCCCGCTACATTTTCATGCAGGCACTTATTGCTATAAAGATCTCTGCCTTCAGTGTGTGCCATTTGTACAGTGAAAAGAAAAAGTGCTCTGAAACCATGCAAAAGCATTAGTTGCTAAGTATTTCTCATGTTAAACACAGTTTTTACTGAAAGAGTCACATAAAATGTAAAACCATCAGTAGATCATCTAGTCACTCATGACATATTTTTTCTTTTGTGGAGATTGTTTTCATTTTTCCCAATAACTTGAATAGTTGCCTTGGTTTAGAAAATGCATATAAAAGTAGCTTGCTGCCTAGGAGGAAACACAGCAATCAGCTTCCAAATAAAACTGATAATTTACTTAAATCACAGAAACAAACTGTGAACAACTGTCAGAGGGACTGGGGTTCTGACTGGTCACACAGACAAGATGTCTCTGTCAGAGCCCATGGGTTCACTTACACTCCATGTTCAGTTTCTCAGAAGAAGGAGGAAACAGCTGACTCATCACATGGAACATATTATATACCATGATCCACTGAAATTAGCATTTAAAAAAATTTATTTGTGTGAGATAGCCTGAGATTGAATTTTTGTGATGCTACTCATTAAGAATGAAGCCCTCTCTACTGTGTGTATGTGTGTGGGCATGTGGACGTGCGTGTACATGTGCATGTGTTCGTGTATGTGTATTTGTGCGTGTGTGTGTGTGTGTGTGTGTAGATGTGTGTGTGGCCTTGGTAGGTTTCGTGGAGACTGAGTAATGCTGTGTATCATTCAAGCTATCCTGGAACTCATGAGCATCCTTTTGCCTCGGATCTCTACATTATAGGCATGTGTACCATGTCCAGTTAGCATAAGGAGCTAGTTTACTCATGAATATTAAAATGGATCTCAGCAATTTGAAGCTCCTTATTCAAGAGTTCAAAGTAGACTGAGAACTGAAAGGCAATGCCACAGTCCTTTCTCAAGTTCACAGGTAGGCCCTCAATCTCAGACAACACCATTGCTCAGTCTGCTCATACAGTAGTAACACACCTTTAGTAAGTGGCCCCCAAATACCATGCTTCCCTCCATGATGTTCTTCTAGGACAATCCTTTTTGTTATCCTTTTCATTTTTATCCACTTTTACAGCAATCAACAGGAGTGTGCAGCCTGATAGTCAGAAGAGTATGTTTATCTAAAATATCAGTCGAACCTTTTGCTCTCTTACTCTTTGGGAATGGCCCTAGAGCACTTGGCTTTACAGAGTTCAGCCTGCTAATCAACAAATGTTGCAAATGGTGCTGATGAACCTACAGGTTTTGGAATCAGTATATTTAGTGACTTTGGGCACGTGGCTTTGAGCTTGTGTAGTCTTCTTGGGGCACATTTTTAAGACACAACAACATTGCAAGCAATATAACCAAAGGACTGGCTATGCTGACATCTCAGCCTGAGGGTTATCACAACAGGCTTCTGAGATTTTACTGATGTGCCATTTAGCCATTTAAATAATTATCAGAAGGTCATTTGTGTTTCGTGTTGGATAAGCCAACCACTTGAACCATGAGGGAGAGTGCAGACTTTGTTCTGCTGACAGGAGCTGCTGCATAGTGAAGATCAATGGGCCTCACAATGCTATCTTGCTTTTAAAAAATGAAAATAAAAAACAGTGTTTGTAAACCTCTGTTTACAAGGTAGGTCATGACCCTTTGGGGGGATCACATATAAGCTATCTGCATTACAATTTATAACAGTACCAAAATTACAGTTATGAAGTAGCAATGAAATAATTTCATGGTTGGTGATCACCACAACTTGAAGAACGTTATTAAATGATCACAACATTGAGAACCACTGCTGTGAATGAGTCCTAACTCGGATAAAGTTTAGCTCTGAAGGTTCCTTCAGACACATTCACATACCAGCTTCAAGTGGTTTTCATTATAGTACTTTTAAAATTTGCATAGTTAGTACACTTGCTCGGTAACATTCATAGCAGCTTTATTCATAATATCCAGAAACTGGAAACAACCTAGATGTTCCTGAACTGAAGAATGGATAAAGAAACTGGCACATTTAACCATGGAATACTACGCAGCTACTAGACAAGGAAATCATGAAATTTGCAGGCCAATGGATGGAACTAGAAAATATCATCCCAAATTAAGGTAACCTAGATCCAGAAAGACGCACATGGTATGTACTCACTTACAAGGGGATTTTAGGTATATAATACACTGAGGTAAAGATCCCCCCAAAAAATAACAAGGAGAATCCAAGGGAGGATACAGAAATATCACTTGGAAGGGGAAGCAGAATAGACAGAGGAAGTGTTTGAAGAACAGGAACAAGGTAGGAGACGGGGCTTAAAGACTTAAAAGGATGGAGCTCAGATTTGGGAAGAGAGAGGGAGAGAGGACAGAAAGCCTTGTAGAGAAGAGAGACTGAGGGTGGGGACATCTCTGTGACAAGCTGGATACCTAGATCAGGGTGGGCTCCTGGGGGAATATGAGGGGTATTCAATCAGAGACTCCTAGGAGCAAAGGCCACAGGGAATGAACAGGACACCCACTAACTAGACTAGTCCCCTAGTAGAGGGAGGGAAACACCATCCCACCCACAAAAAACTTCTTCCCCAAATTTACTGGGCCTACAAGATAGATGCCCAGGGATAAAGATGGAGCAGAAATTGGGGGATGCCCAACCAAAGACCCACCCAAAGAGAAAGTGCAAGCCACTGACATTATGAACACTCTGCTAAGCTTACCCTGTCTTCTGAAAGACTATAACCAGCAGTGCCTGAAAACAAATGCTGAGACTCATAGCTAAACATTGGGCGAGTCCTAGGGGGTCTTGTGGAAAGAAAGAGAACAGGACCTGGAGGTGACAGGAGCTCCCCAAGAAGACCAACAGAGGCAACTGACCAGGGCCCAGAGGGCTTGCTGAGATGGAAGAATCAACTAAGGACTACTGGGGTTTGTCTGATGTTTGCATTTTTTTGTTGTTGTTGGGATTTTTGTTTGTTTGTTTTGGGTGTTGTTTTGTTTTGCTTTTACTGTGAAATTTATTCAGTCATTTTCTTTACAACTGAAACTCTGGGAATTCAAAACTCACACCCTTGCCCATGAGCTTCTTATACACACCAGAAAAAAGTTTTGACCTTGTGCTCCGCGTTGTTCTGCTGTGCTTTGTCTAAATGAACCTTAATGTGTCAGCTACCATCCAGTGTCACATGGATCCTCTTAGCCACAATTTCATTTAGGAAGACCAAGCCCTCAAAGATGGTGCCATGTGCCACTGTCAGGGTGTGGCTTCTGGGGCACTTCTGTTTATTTTTTGTGTGGCTTTTTCCGTGTTGGCTTGGGCAGAATCCTCCTCTGAGCAATGAAGACTTTATCTCCAACTCAAGAACTAGCCAGACTTGGATTCTCTGGAAAGATTTCAGCTGAGGAACTGGGACCAAGGGGAGTTGAGCGAGGGGTCTACAATTGGGATATAAAATGAATAAATTGTAAAAAGAAAGAAAGAAAGAAAGAAAGAAAGAAAGAAAGAAAGAAAGAAAGAAAGAAAGAAAGAAAGAAAGAAGTATGATATATTTCTGATCACAACCAACGTCAAGGCTGCCATGATGTTGAGTTCGTGCAGCTGAGCCTTGAGATCTGAGTTCATCTCCAGCTCCAACAGTGCCTGAGAGGTGCCAGACTCAAAGTAGTCTGGCTTCTCGCCATTGGGCTTCACAGTCTTGGCGCTGGAGTGAGCATGGCTTCGTCCTTATGGAGTGCTGGCTTAGAAAGAGCTGATGCCTCTGTAGTAGGCTCCCATCATGAGTAAGGGGAGCAGGGGTTGCCTTGGTCATGAACTCATTTGCCTGCTCTTTGATCACTTATCCCTGGCAACCTTGCTAGGCTACAGAGGAAGGGGATCTAGGTAGTCCTAATGAGACTTGATAAGCTATGGGCAGATGGCAATAGTGGAGAACTCCCCCTTTCAGTGGACTAGGGCAAGGATAAGGGGAAGGGGGGAGGGAGGGTAGGACTGGGAGGAGTTGAGGGAGGGGCTACAATTGGGATATACAATGAATAAATTGTAAAAAATAAACATAAATTTAAAAAAAAAAAACAGAAAGAAAGAGCTGATGCTTGTATTATGATGCTAATAACTGGCCCTCAAGATCTGATTACTGCCTGGGCACATCTGTCCGTGTTTGTGTAAACCTAGCTAAGACATTATACTTGATTGGTATACCTGTAAACCTACCGAAGACAGTATACCTGATTGGTATACTTGGGCAGGGCAGATTGGGGTAGGCATGGCTAAGGTTCCCAGGCTTGGGGAACAGGAGAATCACAAGACAGAGACAGACTGATGGGGAGAGAGGAGGAAGGAGGACACCACGATGGGTTAGCATGGAGAATGAAACATGTGAGCTGGAAGGACTCCAATAATGGTGTGGAAAGGCCTAGATGAAGAATACAAGCAAATATTTATAAAATTATGGATGGAAAAATAGGCCAAATGAGGATGGTTAAGGAGGATGGCATTGGATGGGGGCTGGGAAGTAGATGGTGAGGTTATTAAAGTAGCTTAAGTGGAGTTATCTACCCAGACCAAGGTGTTTTGAGTCAATTATAAAATCTAACAGGTGTCTGTATTTTATTTGATTGTATAGCAGGTTAAAGAATACTGTCCTGATAGTCACAGGGAAAATAATAAACATTAAATAGCCCAGCACTTTTTAATTTATACAACAAAGGACCACGCATGAACTGGTCTTAGGCCCCCTACAAAGAGGTAGCAGATGGGCATCTTAGGCTTAATGTGGGTCCTCTAGTAAGGAAACGGGCACTGCATCTGACATGGACTCACTAAGTTTTTGATCACTTTTCCCTGGTGGAGCTACCTTGCTAGGAAAAGGACATGCTCAGTCCTGATGTAACTCGATGGGCTAGGGTGGATGGGAGAGGGAGCTCCCCTTTTCTGAGGAATAGGCAAGGGGGGAAGTGGGGGAGAGAGTTGGACTTAGAGGGGAGGAGGAATGGGGTTACAACAAGGATGTAAAGTGAATAATTAAATAAATTTTTAAATTGCATAGTTGGTTATTTTATAGATCCTTGACTTCTCTCTTTTATCAATCTGCACACTTGTTTCTGTTTACCTGCCCTGTAGAATCTGTGTTCAAATAGGGTTACATTGTTTTCGCCTCTGTTGTTTCCACAGCAGTAACATCTAGATTTTTCCAAAACCCTCTTTATCTCAGGGTCTCTTATAGCAGCTTTTCCCTGGAGATCCTCAGAGGTACGTAACTCTCAACTTTCAGCATGGGCCTATTAATCTAAAGTTGTGCCTTAACAAGGTCCCAGGTTATGTAAGAATATTTAATCTTGTGAATTAAAATTACTTAATATATCTCCAGTAGCTTCTGGATAGTATTAATCAATGTTTCCTTTCCTTTCTGAGTCATAATGATGGAACATTTACCTTCTGTTTGTTATCATCAACAAAGGGAACCATTGTCACTGGAACAAACTAACAAAAATATGTTTAAGTCACCCTTTAAATACTGGCTACACATAAAAGTGAACTAGACTGTGGTACTTACTTGAGATGGTAGTGTATTTGTATGGAGTATGCTTCAGTCCCTGTTCTATTGCTGTGAAGAGACACTATGGCCAGGGCATCTCTTACAAAGAAAGCATTTAACTGGGGGTTTGCTTACAGTTTCAGAGGGTTTGTCCTTGAGTGTCATGACAGGGATCATGGTGGCATGCAGGCAAGTGGTGGGGCTGAGAGCTTACACACAGGTCCACAGGAACAAAAGCAGAGAGAGACCGGGAGAGAGAGAAAGGAGAATATCTGGATATCAGGGCCTGGTATGGGCTTTTGAAAACTCAGTGCTCACTCCTGGTTACATTCTTTTTACAAAAGGCCACACCTATCCAACAAGGCCATACCTCCTAATTCTTTCCAAACAGCTTCATGTGAACTCATCTATGCAAATAATATTAGATTTGTACTTAATTTTATAGAATGAATGTTATTATATGCTGCTTTTTTTTAAATGAGATAAAAGTATGGTGGAATGATAAGATTCTAATATTCACACCTGAAATGCAGGATCTTTACTCTGCGATTTAATTTGTGTGTGTGTGTGTGTATGTGTGTGTGTGTGTGTGTGTGTGTGTGTGTGTGTGTGTGTTTTGGTGTTGGTGTAGTACAATTTTGCAAAAATTAGATGTTCTCTGTGAATACCAGAGACTTGTTTGAGATAAAAGGAAAAGGCCACATTACCCCCACCAAAGAAAGAGACAGCATATGTGTCTTGTGCCCTCCGCAGGAGAAAAAAAAAATTAAGAGAACGACTCCTGGGATAAGTCCCCCATTGAAATCTGTTAGATATCTCCCTAAATGACAAAACTATGTACAGCCATTTTATGATCCAAGTGCCACAGGCAACCACATATAGCAGGAACTATGGGGTTTGCTTTTATTTTAACGATACATGGCACAAACAGCCTAATATTATCTGGAATGCAAGGGCAGATCTGAGTCTGCATAGGGCCTAACTCTACAGAGACCTGCACTGTCAGCTCCAGTGTGCGAATGAATAAGACCGTGTTCAACTTCTAGACTTCCCAGAATAATGTGAAATTGGGTATTATTCCCTTTAAAGCAGGCTTTAACTTTTCGAGTGGTTATTCTTTGTCTAATCATTGTCCCTACTGACTTTTCTTCCTGAATGTCACCTGAGTCTTTTCTGCATCCATTAGTTTATAATCAAAGACATAAATCAGGAATGTGTATGATATTTATGGTCTGGGATGACATGTTCGGAGTTTTCATTCCTAAATTAATTGTGATAATAACTGACATTTTATCTCACATGTCTATCAAAGTTTTTAATATACAATTCATGTTATTACATAGATGTACCTTCAATTAGCTGTTCTTAAATATATACTTATCTCTTCACTCATTAGTTTGCTTTCTAAGTTTTCAACTACCTGTATTTAACCACAGTCTGAAAATGTTAAATGGGAAATTCTAAAAATAAACAAAGGCTACATTCTGAGTAGCATAATATCATGTCATCCATCGCAACCACAATATGACTCATCCTTTAGCCCAATGTATCCATTTACATGTATTGCAGATTGAACACCATATTTTACATTATTATGTTATAGGTGCTCCAGAAACCATGAGTAACCTTTAGTCTATTTAATTGTGATCCCAAAGTGGCAGAATAACTGTAATGGTGAGTTTACTACTCACTGCTATAATACATTTAATAACACTATGATAATAATTCACTATAATTGCTCTATTTATGATTGTTATTGTTAACCTCTATTCTGCAAAATTTATAAAACTTTTTAATATATTCTTGCTTTAGGCAACGACCTACTGTTTGTAGAATGTAGTACCACCCGCAGGCTCAGGTATCCACTGACAGCCTTGGAGCACACACTCTCAAATGCAAGATGGCTTGAATAATATAGAACATATTATATATTATACTAAAGGAATCTGATAGGTCTGTATTTGCACCAAAGGGAATCAATCTGTCTGTGTTTATACAAAAGGAATCTGATTTATTTCATCACAGCTCATCTTCTAGGAGTTACACAAGGCAAGCCCAATCCAGGAGTTTTGGGTTATGTGGGGCCCTGGGTAGCTATGAATGCATCTCAACACAAAATCATAAACTTAGTTAAAATATAATATTCATTTAGTTTACTTACCGTTATTTGTGAGGGGAGGATATGTGTGTATGCCTGCCGTAGCACACATGTAGAGATGGGAGAATAGCTTCTAGAGTTTATTCTTTCTATCATAAGGGTTCTGAAATAGACCTGTCAGGTCACTAGGGATGAACAGAATTAAACCATCTAGTCTATCTTCCCTGAAATATTTTGTTTACTTATTAATTCATTTAGTTACTTAGTTATGTAATTTCTTCGTCTCTAGCTCGACTGAATGATTGTGGTTCTTGACCCTGAACTTTGCAGATGGAAACCTTGAGCCATAATATCAAAGGCTGCACACACTGGTGACACATCCTCAAACTCAGCCGCATCACCTGGAGTCACCTGGCATTTTCATCCTGTACTTGTCTTTCAGATCACATTAAAGTATTTGTGATTCATAATCCTAGTATTTTTCTCTATCGATTAAAGCATTGAAAAGCCTTAAGTGTTCCTTGTGTTAAATGTGTTTTCATATATTATTCATATATATATATATATACATATACAGATAGCACACATTTTTATGAACTCATTAGAAGATTTGAATATAATTATGTACCTACCATTTCCTCTGCGTTGTATGGTTTCTTTGTTGTGATGCTAACAAAGCTGTAATTGACATTTCACAATGCAGTTTTTTAAACAGATAAACTATTACTTTATAAAACTGTAAGCCCAAACAGAGATGTTTTCATTTGTGCTCTAAATTGTCAGTGGATTTTGCATCTACATTAGAGCAATTGAGAAACCCAAATATTACCTGGAAATCACTGACTTATTAAAGAAACCCCTATAGGCATCTATGGAAAGCATGCTAATGCACACTTAAAAACTTTACACGTGCATGTCCATTAAAATGGAAATCCTACATTTAGAAATGCATTCTAACAACATAACCAGAAACACAGTTTCACTTTTAGTTTGTAGACTTAGAAATCATGTTAAAAGTGGTATATAGTAAAGACTGAAATAAAAAATTTATATAAAACATAACAAATGTCTTTAATGAAATACTATACAACCATGAAGAATCAAATTGTACAACAATATGGAGATTAAAATAACATTTTAAGTAAAACAATAATAAAATAAAACTATTCAAAATTCTCTCTGATATATAGAAGAAATTTATATTTTGAAGCATTATTTTAGCTTAAGGAATACATAAACTTGGACAAATAAATGAACATGAATCCATATGAGAAGGCATCCCAAATCTTTCTCATGAGAACCTCTGTTCATTCCTCAGTTTCATTATGATTATGAAAGATGCTATGAGCAGCATTTAACAGTGTTCAGGTCAAAATCCTAAAGGAATAGTAAAACTCACCTCTTGATTGAGGTAAAATGCTTTAACCGATTAAAATTATTAAAATATTCTTATTCAGAATTATTTAATTTTTCTTCAGAAATGTGGATAAGTGTACAAAGACCTGCAGGGGACAGGAGCTCCAAAAGGAGACCAATAGAGCCAAAAATAAAAATAAAAACCCCAAAACTAAACAAAAACTGGACCCTGGAGGCCCTGCAGAGAATGATATCCCAAACAAGGACCATGCATGGAAAGGAGCTAAAACCCCTGGCTCAGATGTAGCCCATAGACTCATTCTCTAAGTGGGGTCCCTAGTAAGGGGAGCAGGGACTGTCTGAGGCATGAACTCAGTGGCTGACTCTCTGATCACCATCCCCTGAGGGGGGAGCAGCCTTGCCAGGCCACAGTGGAAGACAGTGCAGCCAGTCCTGATGAGATCTGATAGGCTAGGGTCAGAGGGACAGGGAGGAAGACCTCTCCTATCAGTGAACTAGGGGAGGAACATCCTGGGAGGGACAGGAGACAGGAGGGACAGGAGAGGGAGAGAGGGTGGTATTGGGAGGAGATGAGGGAAGGGGCCACAGCTAAGATACAAATTGAATAAATTGTTATAAATAATGAAAATAAAACAAAAAAAAACAGAAAAAAAGAAGTATGGAGACTCCCTGCACACAAACACACACAAATAAACTATTCCTTTTGCCAAATGGATAACCTATTTTCTAGCTCTATCACTAATTTTATTTACTGCTTTGGCTTTTGAAACAAATGAATGCAGAAAGATTTAATGGTATTTTATGATTTATTTTACATGGAAAAGTAACCCAAGTTTTCATCAGCTATAATTTTCTCTGTGGCATTCAATATTTGAATGGGGTACCTGCAACAGATACTGGATGGCCTATTTCCCAGGAAATGTTCTGTGCAATGAAGCTTATTTATTTACCTATAAAACCTTTTCTTCTTTGATATAGTCAGATTTTAACTGGAGGCTTCATGGTTTTTTTATACTAAAACTTGGAAAGACCCATGGGCAGGAGCTTGAGAAATTATTACTAGATACTGTATACAATCTCCAAGTTTCTGCTGCTGAAGAATTGCTGTTTTACATTTTCCAATTTCTATAATTTATTGAGGATATCACTCTCTAACCAGACTAGATAGTATTTATTGAGTGGGGTTGCTTTTAGAAAAAGCACAAGAACCTTTTGCGTTACACTTATTTTTTTTTGCCTTCTGTAGGTAAAATCTATATTTTCTTGAATAAATGTATTTCTGATTAGATGTAGTTGTGGTTCCCCAAAGAGGATTAGAGTTCAAACTTTTTTAAATGTACAATTTAAAAATAATTTTAATTCTATAAAATAAATTTATAAGGAGCATGTCCTGGAGAGATGGTTCAGTGTGTAAAATACATGATACATAAACCTGAGTTTTTATTATTATTACTACTATTTACCATTTATTCACTTTGTATCCCAGTTGTAGCCCCTCCCCATTTGCTCCTGGTCCTAACTTTTCTCCCTCTTTCTCCCCTATCCCTCTCTCCCAGTTCACTATAGGGGAAGTCTTTCTCTCCTACTGTCTGACCCTAGCCTATCAGGTCCCATCAGGACTGCCTGGCAACTCCTCTTCTGTGTACTGGCTAGGTTGCTCTACCAGAGAGAGGAGATCAAGGAGCAGGCAACCAAGTTTATGTCAGAGACTGTCTCTTCTCCTCTTACTAGGTTACCCACATGGAGCCTGAACTTTCTATGAGCTACATCTGAGTAGGGGGTCTATGGGGTCTAGGTCCTCTCTATGCATGGCCTTTGGTTGTTGCATCAGTCTCTGGAGTCCCCCTTGGGCCCAGATTTTTTTCTTTTCTTTTCTTTTCTTTTTTCTTTTTTGGCTTTGTTGGTCTCCTTGTGTGGCTCCTGTTCCCTCCAAGTTCACCTACATTTCCCTCTTTCATAAGTCGCCCTGCATTCTCTACAAAGTTTGGCTGTAAGTCTCTTCAGCTCATCTTTTAGACTAATCCAGACTCCTTTGCATTACTTTTAATAATAACCATTGGGGTCAAGTTAAATAGTATTTGAATACAACATTTAATGCATAGAACTTCAATATGTGAATGAGTAGATCTTTACCTTGGAAAAAATAATGTCAGCATTCATTTGTGTATATGGGATGTTGGAGGCCACTGTTTTAGCAGCTGCTTTGATATTTAAATCTAAGCTTGAGGACTATTTTCACCAGGGCTTCTCTGGAGTCAGGGAAGAATTTGCAAGTCCATCGCCTTTTGTTTTGTGACAGCAGGTGGGATAGCTTGTCAAAACCACACCTCCTGTTTCACCTTGTGAATTTAACTCATTGTGCTGAGCTGTTTTTACTAAGGCTTAAAAGGAGTCTGAAATAAAGCCAGGGCGCTGGCTAGTCACGACTACTAGAGCCTCTCTGAAAGGTCCCATGTGTTGTGTGTAGTTTATTAATTTTAATCCTCACTCCCGAGACTCAAGAACCTTTCGATTCTGCTGGCAAGCTCTGGCAATAGGATAATCTTAGGGTATCGCTATTATTGCTTCTTTTGTTTCAGCTTTCTTTTTAACTCCATCGTGTTTAGAGGAGGAGAGAGTCCATGATGGCAATGACTAGTGCTCCCTGTATCTGAGGCACACAGGATTTGAAAGTCCAAAATTGGTGAGGGGAGAGGCAGCTGAAGCCAGAACATCAACATTGAGGCTTAAAGGGCAAAAGGGGACAACCCATGAGCTAGGACAGTTTGGATCCAGGTTGAAAGGATCAGGCTAGCTTTACAGGTTGCTTTATAAATTCTGTACCCCATGTTAAAGTAAATTCTCCTAGCATTTTTGCAGAAAGAAGAAGAGAAAACAAGACCCCATCCCCTTGCAAAGGAATGCAAAAGGTCTCCTCCCCACCTTGGAGGAGTGTCCAGATCTGCAGTAGAGAAAACGTTGCCTAGCAACCAGTCCAGAGGTCACAGCTCCCCCACCCACATTGGGGCAGGATCAGATGGGCTTGGCATCTAACATGAACCAATCATTTTAAAAGTCAACTACCCAATCCAGTGTTGCCAAGCCTGCAACCCCTGAGATTCCCGGCCTTCTCCCTTTAAAAACTTCAGCCTTCTGTCTCTCCTTGCTGTCCCTCACCGCTTTTGTGGGGGGGGGGCAGTCCCATCACGATGGATCAAATAAAATGACCTCTTGCTATTGCATCGAGGCTTGGTCTCCTGAGTTCTCTTTGCCCCCTAAGGAAGTTAGGGCCCCCCTAATTGGGCCTAACATGTGCATGTGCATTGTGCCCACAAACAGGGCCGACACCCCCTCCTGCACATAAGCTCCACCCTTCCAAGCATCTACATGCTCTAGCAACCTGCCCTTTAAGGCACACTTCTACAGACACGCCCACACTTGTGCACATATGCCTGTGACCTTACTCCCTTAGATATATATGAGACACCAACACCTACACTTGAACCAGTGAACCTCTCCCACCTTCCTGAAGAACACACCAGACATCAAAGAGAGACGAACCCAGTCTGAAGTACAGACTCCAGGAACAAACAGGAAAGGTTACAGATAAGCAGATGGCTAGAGGTTGGCATAAGAACACATCCAACAAAAATCAGGACATCATGGCTTCACCAGCAATCCCCAAAATAGATGGATATGCTAATTCATTGGAAACACAGAAAACTTATCTCAAATCTGTGTTTACCCAATTTTTAGAGGCACATAAAGAGGAAACAAACAAAGCAGGGAAATACAGCTAAACAAATAGAGGCACATGTAGAGGAACAAGTAATGGCACATAGAGGAAATGAATAAAAAATAGGGGCCATCATGGAAAGACAGGAATCCACATTCCAACAGAGGAAGGAAATGGTGCAAGACAAGAAAACAGAATTAGAATCAATAAAGAAAACACAAAAAGAGAAAACCCTAAAGCTGGAGTACATAGAGAAAAGATCAGAACCACAAAGGTAAGCATCACCCACAGAAAAGAATAGATGGATGAGAGAATCTCAGGTGCTAAAGATACAATTGCAGAAATTGATACTTCTCTCAAAGAAAAAGTAAAATCAGAAAAGTTCCAAACACAAATCATACAAGAACTGAGACTCATGGCCAAACTTTGGGCAGAGTGCAGGGAATCATATGAAAGAAGAGAGAGTTAGTAAGACCTGGAGAGAACAGGGGCTCCACAAGGACCAAATATACCTGGGCACAGGGGCTTGTCTCCAACCAGTCTCCAACCAAGGACCATGCATGGGTAGAACCTTGAACCCCTGCTCAGATCTAGCCCATGGTAGCTCAGGAGCCAAGTGAGTTCCTTAGTAAGAGGAACAGGGACTGTCTCTGGCATGAACTCTGTGGCTAGCTCTTTGAATTCCCCATGCCCCATGGGAGGAGCAGTCTAGCTAGGCCACAGAGGAGGACATTGCAGCTTGTCCTGGTGAGACCCAACAAGTTAGGGTCAGATGGAAGGGGAGGAGTACCTTCCCTATCAGTGGATTTAGAGAGGGGCAGGGAGGAGATGAGGGAGAGAGGGTGGGATTGGGAGGGAATGAGGGAGGAGGCTACAGCTGGGATACAAAGTAAATAAACTGTAGTTAATGTAAACAAATAAAAATTTAATTAAAAAATGTAGTATTAAAAAAAGAAATCAAGGATGTCATGAAAAGATAAATTCAAAGAATAATAGGAACAGATGAAAAAGAAGATTCCAGGCTCAAAGGTCCAGAAAATATTTAAGAAAATCATAGAGGAAAATTTTCCCAACTTGAAGAAAGAGATGTCCATTAACACACAAGAGGCTTACAGAATACCAAATAGAATAGAGCAGAAAAGAAACTCCTCACATCACATTATAGTCAAAACACTAAATCTATACAACAAAGAAAAATATTAAAAGCAGCAAGTGGAAAAGACCAAGTAACATGCAAAGGTAGACCTATCAGAATCACAGCAGACTTGGTCACTAGTATCTATTAATATCATTGGACTCAACTCCCAATAAAAAGACAACAGAGTAACAGAATGGTTACAGAAACAGGATACAACATTCTGCTGCATCCACAAAGCACACATCTCTAACAAAAATAAACACTACCTTAGAGTAAAGGGCTGGAAAACTATTTTTCAAGCAAATGAACCCAGAAAAACAAGATGTGGTAGCAATTCTAACACCTAATAAAATAGACTTTCAACTAAAATTAATCAAAAAAGTTGAGGAGGGCACTTCATTCTCATCAAAGGAAAAAATCCACCAGAAGGACATCACAATCCTGAACATTTATGTCCCAACTACAAGAGTATCTGTATTCCTAAATGAAACATTATTAAAGCTTAAATCACACATTGATCCCAACACCTTAACAGTGGGAGACTTCAACAGTCCACTCTCACCAAGGGACAAATCATCTAAACAGAAGCTACATAGGGAAATAATGATACTTACAGAGGTCCTAAATAAAATGGACCTAATAGATGTCTACAGAACCTTTCACCCAAACACAAAATAGTACACCTTCTTTTCATGGAACCTTCTCCAAAATAGACCAGAAAGTTGGGCACAAAGCAAGCCTCAACAGATACAAGAAGATTGAAATAATCCTTGTATCCTCTCAGACCAGCATGTCCTAAAACTAACAGAAATAACAATAAGCCTACATACATATGGAAACAAAACAACTCACTACTCCAACGACAGGTGGGTCAGGGAAGAAATGAAAAAAGAAATTAGAAACTTCCTAAAATTAAATGAAAATGAAAGCACAACATAACCAAACTTATGGGACACAATGAAAACAGTGCTAAGAGGAAAGTTCATAGCATTAAGTGCCTCCTGAAAGAAGTTTGAGACATCACATGCAAGCAACTTAATGGCACACTTAAAAGCCCTAGGAAAAAAAATAAAATAAAAAAGGAAGCAGACAGAGCCAAGAGGAGTAGAGGATTGAAAATAATCAAACTCAGAGCTGAAATCAATGAATTAGAAACAAAGAAAACAGTTCAAAAATTCAATGATACCAAGAGCTGGTTCTTTGAGAAAACCAGCAAGATAGACAAATCCCTAGCCAAACTAACTAAAAAGCAGAGGGAAACTATCCAAATCAGAAAAATCAGAAATGAAAAGGGAGACAAAATAACAGACACTGAAGAAATCCAAACAATCATTAGGTCTTACCACATAAGACTATATGCCACAAAATTTGAAAATCTAAATGAAATGGACATTTTTTGATAGATTCCATTTACCAAAATTAAATCAAAATCAGGTAAATAGATTAAGTAGTCTTATATCCCCTAAGGAAATAAGAGCAGTCATCAAAAGTCTCTGTTCCAAAAAAGGCCCAGGGCCTTTGGTTTCAACACAGAATTCTACCCAACCTTCAAAGAAGATATAACTTGAATTCTCTTCAAACTATTCCACAAAATAGAGACAGAAGGAACATTATCAAACTCATTCTATGAAGCCACAGTCACCTTGATACCTAAAATATACAAAGATTCAACAAAAAAAGAGAACTTCAGACCTATCTCTCTCATGAACATTGATGCAAAAATCCTAAATAAAATACTTGCAAAACAAATCCACGAACACATCAAAGATATCATCCACCATGACCAAGGAGGCTTCATCCCAGGCATGGAGGGTTGGTTCAATATACAGAAATCCATCAATGTAATCTATCATGTATAAAAACAAAAACAAAAACAAAACAAAACAAAACTGAAGGAGAGAAAAAAAACCACGTGATCACCTCCTTAGATGTTGAAGAAGCATTTGAAAAAACCCAACATTCATTCATGTTTAAGTATCAAGGACACCTTTGCTAGTCCCTACAGGGCTCCTAGGTGCATTTCACACTGAATTTTGGGTCCTCAGAGTCTCAGAGCCTACTACATGAACTACTCTCTGGCTGTAGGCCTACTACTTTGGAGGAATTCCCCCTCCCCTCTTTTTATAGATGGGGATCGCAGAAAGGCTTGACTTGTGGACCAACTGAGTGCATTTCAAAGGGAACCATAATTAAACTGTTCTTGTTGAAGGTGGTTGCAAGCTGTCCAGGCTTGTCTCTTCATGAAGCAGATTCCAGGCTTTCATGAAAACCACAAATGATAGACTCTTGTATACAGTGTATTACATATTACAGTTCGTGGTCCACCGTTGGATTATTCTTCTGGGACAAAGCAGTTGCTTTTTAGAGCCAAGTAGTCTTTGCATTGGTGTTGGCACCCACTGATTCTCAGCAACACCGAGCCAGACTATGAAATGGGCAGTACTGTCTTATCTCCAAAGCCTTTTCCTTCCAAGACTCACATGAAAGCCTTGTCCCGTCACCAGTGCGCCTGCTTTAGAGCTGTCTCCATCTCCCATAAGCACTCACCACAATCCCTGATGGGACCTAGGTGAGAGACATTTACCCTTCTAGGCCAAGCTACTTCTCCCAAAATAACCTAAGTGTCAAAGTGAAGATTAAGGAGCTCTGATACCTTGACCTAATGGGGTTTTTATTTGTTTGGTGAGATTGGTGTGATTTGGGTTTGTGTTTATTTGTTTGTTTGTTTTAGACAGGGTCTTAATATATGAATATGTGTAACCACGGGTGGCCTTGAACCTTGAGATTCTTCTGCCATAGCATCTCAAGTGCTGGGGTTCAAGGTGTATGT
>CM053756.1:39026337-39052254 GCA_028658305.1 Pachyuromys duprasi | reverse complement strand
TTGAGGAATCACTATTCCTAATTGTCTAAGAAAGTGCCAAATTGATTTCCAGAGTGGTTGTACAAGTTTGCAATCCCACCAGCAATGGAGGAGGGTTCCTCTTTCTCCACAACCTCTCCAACATGCGTTGTCACTAGAGTTTTTCTGTTTTACTTTTAACTGTATAAATTTTTTGTCCTTCTAAGAAACTCCAAGCTTTTCACTAAAGATATCTTCACACTATCTGTTCAATAAACTCACCTTCTACACTCAATTATCTTTCTGTCTACCATTGCTTACTTAAATGAGGAATTGTATTAGTTTTAGAAAATGTATTTTCTTCTTATCAATATGTAATATGAGCATAACTAATACTCATGACTTAAGGGAGAAAAACAGCAGTACACAGTATTATTTGCCACTAGTTCTGTGTCTGGTGCAGAACTGTCATCTCCAAGGAGCAGAGAGCATCCAACCTCCTTTTTGTCGAGTAGATTATGGTAACTTGCTAATTGCAAACTTCAACATTATGTTAAACAATAGAGTACAGAGTAACTACTGCTATTTTCTCCCAAGTCTCTATCACTGACAAACATCCCAGCCCTCTGCAACAGTCATCAATGCATTAGGCAGCACAGCTGTTTCAGACTAAAGCACAGTTTTACAAATAGGAAAAAATCAAATTAAATAACCACATCTTTTATTTTACAAATTACAGAACAATTGAAAGTAATTCTTTTTTGCCAAGGATTTATTTTTCTTGATAAATGCAGGCATTCCAAATCCTACTTTGCTTTTTTTTTACCCCGTGCTAAAAACTTGCTGTTGTGTTACAATTCACTTACAAAGAAGAAGAAAGAGAAGAAACGGTTGCATTGCAGAAAGAGAAGAAATTTCAAAGTCTAATTACACATTCACTCTGCCAATTGCTTTGGACCTTTTTTCAGAGGAAGAATTAACAGTTTTACGCATACATATAATGAGGGAGAGGTTGTGGCAAAGCTGTCTACTATGTTCAGGCTTTCAGAGCTATGTGGCATTTCCTGGCTCTTAGTCAACGGGTGAGGAAGATAGCAATTTTTGTGTCTGTGATATACCCTCAGGCAAGGCATCCTTACCAGGACTTATAATCAGTATATGCTCTTCCCTGCCCCATTCATGGACCATTTATATACAAATCCCTTCTCCCAAACTTCTCCAAGCATGAACTGTGACTTGGCTCTTTCCTTGCTCAGCCAAGACGGCATACAGAGACTAGAACAGCATTTATTAAGTGAGTTGATGAACATGACAGTGAACGCACATGTGAATGCTGATCTTTCCTGATCTTATGGAACATTATAAATCATAGAACATATTATTCTCACCAATTTTTCTTTTTAAAATCACATTAGTATGGAGTTTCTAAAATTGCCTCTACCATGAAGGAAGGACACAGGGACAACTGGAGAGACAGAAAGAGAACGATTAGCAGTAAGATAACATTGTTTGGCCTACCTGATTTATACTTGGGCTTATTGGGGTCTTATAAGGAGAAAGCAAGGGAAATACCTGTGTATTGCCTTTCAGGTAATATATAAAATTATCAAATCATGAAGCTTATGCTAATACTATTCCTCTTCTCATCGGGTAACTCAACCTGAAATGTTTCCTATGTAGCCCCAAATCAAACATATTGCCTTTCTACCTTTTGGGAAAACACATTCCTTGCTTAAAACCAATGAATCATTCAAAAGTAATTGGAAAGCTTTACTCCCTTATAATTGGAACTTGATACATGTGTAACTTTCTAAAGGAAAAGTAATAGTCTGTAAATATTTACTTTCTAAAGCTAACGCTATTGGCATCACCTATAAAACAATTATTCCATCAATTTTCTGTTAGGCATTGTTTCACCCAGTGTGCTGATGTTCTCACTGTTCTGAGCACTATCTTATGTCCTGGAATACAAAGGATACAATAAAGACAGGGAAATAAATCAAATATGTGTATAGTGATTAAGTAGATGCCAAGCAACAACTAATCTGTATAAGATGATTTGGTAACTGCAGGCAGGTTGGGACGGAGGTCATTCTTCCGGGACATGGGTTTCAAGAGAGGGTCGATCAGCACTGCCAGGACAGGTTGTATTTAAAAAATCATTTTAGAGCTGGATCTTGCAGTGTGAATCTCCCACAAAAACAAAAAGAAAGGGTGGAGATAAATAACAGAGTTTCACCAAACATGAAATGAAGTAGGGAGATGCTGCTGGGGCAAAGGCCCAGGAAAAGCTCTCCAGCAGATTGAAGCATGGCTGGAGTTTGTCTGAGGTCACAGAACCATCTTCCAGGCCCCTTCTTGAGTTCATTTACTCGGGAAAGCTTTTCTGAGCCCAAGTTGATGCAGAGTATACTTGAGTATACTTTGCATGCTCTGAGCTCCAACTTCTCATCTGATGGACCTCTAATTATGAATAAACACCTGCAGAAACTGAACTTCCCCTTCTCAATAAACCTGTATAAGTTGAGTTTGTTCTCTCTTATAAGCCCAACACCCAGCAGAGTGTCTGACATATTAGCAGGTACTCAAAGGAAATAAAAAATCTTATGAATAAAGTTTAAAAGGCATGCAGATAAAAAGAAAATCAGTAGATTGGAACCAGATTGTTACTTCATTAGTGGACAGTGTTCTGTGTACAGCAGAAACTACCTAACTGAATTGAATTTTAGCAGGGGAACATGAGTTTCCCCACTGTGGAATCATCCTGGTAGACACTGCTGGCACCTTCATTTGGGGGTACCAGTTACTACAGGAAACACTCCAACACACACTGCAAACCTCGGGCAGCTACTATAGTCTTGCTTTAACTGTGGAGAGTTTTTGCTCCTCACTTTGCAACAAATAAATCTGAGCAACATAAAGGAGCACATGCATTCCAAGAACGGAACGAATATTTACCAAGAAAAACATGCAAAGATAGTCTTTTAAAAGTTTTCCTTTTCCAAGCAGAAGTAGAAAAAATTATATCCAAATTGCTATCTACAGGATGAAGTAGCTAGGAGTGCCCTACTGAAGAACAAGGAGAGACCCACCTGATAATAGAGTCCTTTCAAAAGGACTGACAGGCAGTGAGCCTCTGTTTTGATATTTATATGCAAAGTGGAAAATTACATAACCAGTGAGCAAATATCCAAAGAAGGCAATTTCAGTATGTAAATTGTATCCTCTATGCTTACGGAAGTTATGAACAAACTGTGGCATAATTTCCACTAGGTTGTTTAATTTCTGACCCCCTATCTTCATAAATGATTAAAGAACTTAAGAGTAGGGAACAGGGGAGGTTGTTATGGGGGAGATGGGAGGTGGGAGAAGTGGAGAGAGGGGAAACTGTGTTTGAGATATATTGCATGAGAGAAAAATCCATTTTCAATAAAACTAAGGAATAAATAAAGGCTGAAAGCGATGGCAGATAATTCAATTAGAGAATATGACCACAATAATAAAAAAATGGGTTAGGATTTAGCATTAAATGATGACAGTGATGATGATGATGATTTCATTTGGAAAAATCTAATCTAGATATTAAATGAAAGATTTTTAAATTAAAAGGAATTCATTAATTATCCATTATGACGCAAGTAGCATATAGAAATTTTAGAGCTCATAATCTGGTGGTACTGCCGGTCTTTGTATGTCCGAGCAAAGCACAGTCTAGAGAAAATCGAAAGTTTGCCTGTGATGGTAGACTGGGAAGCAGGGGCTGCAGGTCTGGCCTCTGTTTCACCATCATCTACTTGAATCAGATTGGATAGTCATGGGCACAGATGCTACACTTTGGCATTGAACAAGACAGGGAAGGAAGGGCAATTCAAACACATGGATCAAAAGGAAAGAAAAGAACATGGGAAGTGATTATAGAGGACAAGCTATAGCGGGGTCCTTATTTCTAAAGAGGAGGCTAAGGGAGAACACAGTAAAGGCGGCAAAGAACTGTGGTCATAACAAATCACCTTCAGGAACTGTGACCCCAGAAAGACACACAGCCTTCTGTTAACCTATATCCACCGAGAAACAAACTAGACACACCACACTTTCTTGCTGTGTCCCAGGCTCTTTCAGGTGCCTGTCATTAGCCTTGCCCACCCAGAAGCCTTAAAAAGATCCCAGAAGCAGAAAGACACACATGGTATATACTCACTCATATAGACATATAATAAAGGATAAACCGACTAAAATCTGTACACCTAATGAAACTAATCAAGAGGGAGGACTCTGGCTAAAATGTTCAATCCCCTTCCAGAAAGGCAAAGAAGATGGACATCAGAAGAAGGAGAAAACAGGGAACAAGTTAGGAGCCTGCCACAGAGGACCTCTGAAAGGCTTTGCCCTGCAGACTATCAAAGTAGATGCCGAGACTTATGGCCAACCATTGGGCAGAATGCAGGGAATCTTATGAAAGAAGTGGGAAATAGTAAGATATGGAGAGGACAGAAGCTCCACAAGGAGAGCAACAGAACCAAATAATCTGAGCACAGGGGTCTTTCCTGAGACTGATACTCCAACCAAGTACCCATACACGGAGAAAACCTAGAACCCCTGCACAGATGTAGCCCATGGCAGTTCAGTGTCCAAGTGGGTTCCATAGCAATGGGAACAGGGACTGCCTCTGACATGAACTCATTGGCCTGCTCTTTGATCACCTCCCCCTGATGGGGGAGCAGCCTTACCAGACCACAGAGGAAGACAATGCAGCCACTCCTGATGAGACCTAATAGACTAGGATCAGAAGGAAGGAAAAAAAGACCTCCCCTATCAGTGGACTTGGAGAGAGGCATGCATGGAGAAGAGGGAGAAAGGGAGGGTTTGGGAGGAGAGGAGAGAGGGAGCTACAGGGGGGGGAGGGATACAAAGTGAATAAAATGTAATTAATAAAAAAAATTTAAAAAGAAGCAGAGGTGCACCATGGATGCTGCCCTCATACCACAGGATAGGAGTAAGAGTGTGTCATGAGTGGAAACTAACCAAGCACATTTCTTAACTGTACTTGACTTCTGCACCACAATTCTGTCTTTGTTAATAAGAGACAATAGTCCCTGAAAAAACAGTGAATCTTTCCTAAAATTTAGTTTCATAGGAAAAACTTTGTAGCTAGAACAAAGCACGAGCAAATGTACTTTACACTATTTAATTAATCTCAAAGGCAATCAGCTCACTGCTATGACTCATTAGTTGGAAGAAAACTCATTGACAATATGTTTTGTGCACGTAACAGTTTTAATTAATAAGCTGGACATATTTATTCAGCAATTATATTAAGATATCATTATCCTCAGAACATGAATTTTGATGGTAGGTGTTAGTATCCTGCTGAGTTACAGAGAATGAACTTATGGATATTAGATAAGATTTCTTCAAGGCCCCCAATATATCAGCCCGTGTGTCAGCTGTTATCTATACTGACAATTGTTTATGCATAGAAATCACCTCTGCCTGATGTGATACCCAAAGTACCTTGGGAAGGTATTATGAGTAATATCATGAGTGGGTGGTGGAAAAGTCATTCCAGTAATAAAATAAAATATAAGGATTTGATTCAATGCAGACGTTACTAATAAATAGGAATCTCAAAAAATGTTCTTTTTAAGGATGGTGATCTGAAGCGGATATGAGGGTAGAGAAGTTTCTGCAACCTCTGAGTCAGTCACATTTCCTGCCTTTAATAAATACCTTGTAGGTATTAAGACTAAGTCTAATCACATGATTTTCCAAAGCAAAATGCAAATCACTCTAACACTGATGAGAGAGATTATACAAAAGTAACCTGGCTTAAGATGGATTCTTTTGTGGACACTTTAACTAGAAGGCTTAGGAGTGCAGGTTTCCATAAACTCTAAGACTCCAGTATTAGAGAAAACCTAACCTAAATAAAATAGATGTTAATTTTTCAGAACATTGCATTTTTAAAAAGCTAAACACATAAGAATAGACGGTCTAGCCTGACTTTTAAAATGTATCTGAATGAAAGACTGGATTTCAAATTATGAGATAAAAGCATTTTCTAAGTCACATGCTCTAGGAACACCGATCTTTTATCATGTAAGAAAAAAAGGAAATAATCAAATGTACCATTGCTGAGCACAATGCCTTGAGCAAGGCAGCTATGAGCTACATTTTGTAAAATAAAACCAGTTCTGAGAAAGGATAATTCAATAGAGGCCCCAGAGAGCTGAAGAGGTGGCTCAGTAGTCATGGCCACTTCCTGCTCTCAAAGAGAACCTGAGTTTGGTTCCTAGTACAAGTCTGGTGGCTCACAATTCCCTGTACTCCAGCACCAAGGAGTCTGATTCATGCACACGAATTTCCATGTATATGTTTGCGCGCGCGCACACACACACACACACACACACACACGGACATCAAAATAAATTTTAAGATATTTTAATGAAAACAAAACCATAAGCCAGGCATGGTGGCTAAAATCTTTAATCCCAGCACTCAGGGAGACAGAGGCAGGTGGATCTCTATGAATTCAAGGCCAGCATGGTCTACAAAGTGAGTCAGGACAGCCAAGCCTACACAGAGAAACCCTGCCTAGAAAATAAAAACAATACACAAACAAGCAAATAATTCCCTGTTCCCTTTCCTCTCCCCAGCTCCTCACACAGCCTATTCTCAAGCTGATGGCCTCTTTTTCTTTGATTACTGTTACATAGGTATATACAGTGCACACACATACATATATACATACATGTGAGTATGCACACATTTTAAAACACAGCCTTGGTTGAGTATTTTTGTTGGTTGTGTGTATATGGATTTAGGGCTGATCGCTTTGTACTAGGCAGCCATGAAGTAAGCTCCTCTCTGGGAGACACTCTTTCTCCTTTTTCCTGCAGTCACAGGTTGCCTATCGTTCCTTCTTTAGGGTTGGGACCCCTCCAAATTTTAACCCTTGTCCCTTAACATGTCTGTTTGTATTGCCATTGTTACGGTTTATGCTGACATTTCTAGGAGATATTTTTTCCACAATGATCATCTTGTTATTCTGGCTTTTACATTCTTTCTACCCTTCTTCCACAATAGTCCCCAAGTTATAGATACGGTAGCTGTGATCCACAGGAATCTACTATAGATACAGTAGCTGTGATTCAAGTGTATCTACTATACAGTAGCTGTGATCCACATGAATCTAGTATAGACTCAGTAACTGTGATGCATCTACTGGGGCTGGTCTCCCCACAATCTGCTGATCTCTATGTGTGGTCAGTGTAAAACGGTCATATCCAGTCACAATACCAAAGAACAACAATGGCCAACATGACCAGTCATGAAGGTGAAATAAGTTGAACTCACATGATAGTTGCAACCAAGAGCTACTTGATTGGATTTCGGGCCTTTTCAAAAGGAGAGAAATCATAGCTGTTAACGGAAACCCCAACCAGCCTTCCTGACTTAGTCACTACTTTGCTAGATAATTACTGCATTCTAAATCTTATCTTTATATCCACAAATAAGTGTAGCTACCACTGCTTATCAAATAAATAATCTCTTTAAAACAAATGGAGGCCATCACAGAAAATCATTTATATATTTTTAATTTAATTTATATATTTATTTATTACAATTTGGTCCCTTTGTATCCTCAACTGCAGCCCCCTCCCTCGTCTCCTCCCAGTCTCACCCACTCTCCTAAGGCCTATGCCCTTTCCCTAGTCCCCTGATAGGGAGGACCTCTTCCCATTCTATCTGACCTCAGCTTATCAGGTCTCATCAAGGCTGGCTGCATCATCTTCGTCCATGGCCTGGCAAGGCTGCACCCTCCACTTTTAAAAAGAAAGAATCCAGATATTGCCAGGCATGAAGATCATTCTCAATTGACTCAATCCAGCTCTGTATAAAATACAACATTTAAAGCAATATAATACAGTGAGTGAGAACCTTAAAATTACTTCGGAGCACAGTCTAAGACCTGAATGCTGTAATTGTCTCCTCAATTTCCCATACTGGATCAGAATGCTTCCTCAGGGACCTTCTGACATAGCAGCAAGTGCTGCTCTGAATACTGTCCTACCTGAGTCTTGTCCAGCCTGGTAGGTCAGAAGACAATTTTCCTGAGCCAGCTGCCCTATTCCTTCTTCTGAGACTAAAAAGTAGCATTTTAAAAATCTGTCTTTCATTTCAAACAACACACACCATCTCATCTCTTATACATAATTGTATGTATAAGACAATTGTGTAGAACAACAAGGCAGCAATTACTTCTCAGCTTCTTTGACAAAGAATTGGGCTTAGGATTTTAAAGTTAACTCAAAGTTACATAACCAAGCTGCCCTGGGCTCTTGATTCATCATCAGAGTAGTTTCCAGAAAACCCATGCTCACCAATGCTTTAAAATTATAGCCCTGTATTATGGTAGAAGCTAGAGTACAGAGAGTATACAGATAAAAACTGAAGCTAGAATTTTTATATGGCATTTATTATATTATGTGAGAAGCTCTATCATGGTAACTTTGTAGATTTATCTCATCTGATTCTGTAACAACCTACTGAGTAGGACTCCCAACATAATCATGTCATAAATGAGGTAAGTTATGTATGGAGTAGATGAGCAGCCACTACCAGGTTACACAGGACAGTTTTATATCAGATTCCATGTTCTTAATATGACCTGAGTTATCCAATTCTGTGGACAATGCCTTACAAACTTCTATGAACAAAGTACAACCTAAATTTTACTTGACTCTAAGAATACACACATAAACACACAGAGTCACTTACAAATTGACATAAACCATGTGTGTTTACTTAAAAAAATGGTTCAGTTTCCTGTACTCCAGGTTAGCCTCCAACTTGCTATGCAGTCAAAGGGTGACCTTTGACTTCTGATGTTCCTATCTCTACTTCCCAAGTGGTAGGATTATAAGCACGTGCCACTGCGTGAGTTTTAGATTCACATTTCTCACTATTTCTCTCTCTTTCTCCATCCCTCACTCCTCTACCCTCTTTCTGTCTCTCCACCCCTTTCACACACACACACACACACACTCACTCACTCACAGGTGTTATGATATAGCCCAGGATAATCTAGAACTAGCTACATAGACCAGGTTGGACTTGTATTCTTAGATATCTTTGTGCCTCTGCCTCTCAAGTTCCGGTATTAAAGGTTGGCACAATCACCCCTGGTTGATGATCTTAGTCTATGTAAGATAATCATGGTATAAATGGAATTCATTTATGGTATAAATGGAATTCATTTATACCATGAATATTTTTTTAAAAGAACAAAATAAAAAAAAACAACTTAGACGAGTAAAATAATCTAATCCTAAACTTTAATGGGGGAAGTGAAAAGAAAGGAAAGAAAGAAGGAAGGAAGGAAAGAGAAAAGAAGGGAGAGGGGAGAGAGAAAAGAAAATTCCAGACAAGAGACACCACTCTCCAGATTTATCTATGGAAATGTTTTACAAAACAAGCTTTGCATTTAAAGTGATCGCCATGGTCTTTGCGAAAAAGTGGGGAGGGGGAGAGGCCTGAAGATGTTCCTCTCCGTGCACTGTGTGGCTTGAGATACTCCACCCTCCGCAGTGGCTCCTGTCATCTGCCACAGACGTGTATGTAAATATCAGCCCTTCAGACAGACTGTGTTTGCACTACTTTGAAGATAACCTGCCATCTGCTGATCAGTTGTCTGGAGTCTAAATTGTACAGTTTCCCATGTGTTCCCTTTAAGGACAAATGGTAGGAAGGCATTCTGAAGACAAATATATGATCAGATTAACACCATATTCTGAGGTAGCATGACAAGATTAGTGAGTCTGAGGCAAAGGCCTTGTGTTTTATTGGATATTGAGAGAGACAGAAAGAGAAAGGGAGGCAGGGAGAGAGAGAGAAAGACAGAGTGAGGTGCTTTTTTTTTTGGCTCAGATGACACCTTTTAGTTCAAAACCAGATATATATTTTTTTCAAAATTTGGAGAATCCATTGATGTTCAGGGTGACTGTTTTTCAGTGTTAGGTCTAGCATAGTAGATCTACAAAAATGCAATCATAGTAAAAAATATCCTAACGATATTTTTGAAAAACCAAATGTCTAAAAAGCACAATTCTAACATCATGAAAAGGCTGTGACTGAATACTAGGGATGTTCATGGCCCATAACTTCAGGTGGAGCATCTGCCTCCTTTCATTAATGAGAAAAGAGACAGCATTTTATGTTTAAAATTAATAGCTAGGAGACTCCAGGATTATAGGGAAAATACAAAGTGCTTTACTGCAACTGTTTCACAATATCTTGCAGGAATTCAACCAAATCATTACATAAAAAAAACCACATCTAAGAAAATTTTCATCACATCTTAGTTACTAAACTGACTATTCGTTTTACCTTCCCAGACTCCACAATGTTCGGCTAGATGGATATTAGCAAATACAGAAATATCTTTTCCACTTTAACATACTCTAATCTCAATTGTCAAGCATGTGGGCCATGGAGGATTTCAGAATATTGCTTATCTATACTAGGTAGCTATTCATTCTATTTTTCTGCTTCTGAGACCAGTTTTTCCTATAAAGCATTGTGTGTGTGCTAGTGTGTTATGTGAGGGTATGCATACATATGCTATGGCATGCATATGGAAGTCAAAGGATAGCTTTTAAGAATTAGTTCTCGCCACTGCAACTTCTGAGAATCGTACTCAGGTTGTGAGGCTTAAACAGTAAATGCTTAACTGCACAGAACCATCTCTCTGGCCACCAAACCAATTCTAAGCATGGGAAATACCATTAACTCCTATGTGAGCACATGGTCACTGTAGCATCTTCAGAATAACAGCATCATTTTATCAACAGTGACAAGGATTCATTTACATGCCCTTAAACCAGAGCAGGCTTCTCAAAGGCTGCCATGTATGCTCAGTTAATATAGAGTTGACCAGATGAAAACCAGTAGTAACTAATTTGTTTTAAATGTCTTCCCTACTGTTTTAACTCTGTAGGTGAATTAACTCAGAAATGTCTCTGTGGTGATGATCCACAGAAGTGAAACATGATATAGAGGAAAAGGAACAAAAATGATGACTGTGAGAGATAATATTTAGGAGGAAAGCAATGGACACTGGGATGTAACTTGGCTGTTAGAGTACTGGTCTACCATGTACCAAGCCTTGGCTTGGATCCCCATCACTGCAGAGGCTGGTATGGTTATGCACACCTTTACTATGGAGAGATAGAAGAAAGGGATCAGAAGTTCAAATATCTGTATATTGTTAATGTTGCCTTTTGCTTCTCAGAGTGGTCAAGTGCTCTGTTTCCCATACCGGGTCAGTTGACTGAAAACAGCAAGTATTCATTACAGCTCTTTTGTTTTGCTTTAATTTGAATCCATTATCTCTCTTATTCATGATGTGTGTGTGTTTTAATTTGCAGGGTTGAATTTATAAGATAGAAAATAACCCAGGGATCTTATGCGCATATCATTTCTGATGATTCAAAATCCATAAGCTGATCTGGTCTCTTCTCTCTGCCTTCCTGAACCTTCTTAGTCTTATTTATAAATAGTGTATGGGATACTTATTTCTAAGCATCACTAATAATAATAAGAAGTCTGGCCATGCCATCTTTCTGGCAGTCCTATTATTCTGTCTATGTGGTATGATAAATCATTCCCATTTCTATACAACAATCCCTTGTTCATCAATAAGGCTATATTTTGTGTCTAACGATTCTTATTCAGTATCTATTAATGAACTTTAAGCTCTATTCACATGATATTAGAGGAGATTAAAAAAGATATATTTCCAGCATGATGGGTTTTCTGTAAATTTCTTGCTTTGCATATGAAAATAAGAAATTTGTTTTAATAGTAAGCTTACTGTTTCTGTTAGGATTCATTTTTTCTTATACAATAGACATCTGTTCACAGCAATGTAAAGGGTTCTAACTGAATTTATATAAATTGAATAAGATGTGCTCTTTTTGTCTATAAAATTGATTATCTGGTAAACTTCAATAAGCCTACCCAAGTTCTGGTCTAGATCAGATTTTCTTACTGTTCTGTCAGCAATGGTTTACATACTATTTTGAAAGAAAATTTTTCAAACACTTTAATAAGCTATATGTATCATGAAGGCTGACAATTTGATTTTGTAACATCGTCCTCAAGCCCCATACAGAAGGGAGGTTTGAATAAGTTGTTCTAGATGAAAGAATGCACAATAAAAAAAAATATTACAGTTCTTTTCAGCCAAAGAATCAAACCCAGAGACCAGATTAACAATTCCTCAATACTCTTTTTAATATTTTCTTTTTCTGTTTTTCATATATGTTTTATGTCTGGTATGTATGCATGTGTATGTATGTTTTCATGAATAGAACTCATATGCATATACTGTTCATGTACACATGTACATGTAGAAGCCCGAGATTGATGTCCAGAATCATCATAATAATTCTTCCACCTTATTAACTGAGACAAGATATCTCAGTCACATAAAAGTTCATTTGAATGACTGGCTTTTCTAGAGACCTTGTCTGGGTTCTATTTTTGACTTCCTAAACTGGAGTTTCAGGCAGGCTGACACACATCCCATTCTTTCATGGGTTCTGGGGACCTAAATTTGAGTGCTTAAACTTGTGCATTAAGCAATTTAAGCACTGAGTCATCTCCAAAATCATTCATATATATCTTTATAAAGTTCAGAAATGGTCTTGAACTCATAATCCTCAAGCTTCAGTGTTCAGTGTTTACATTTGTCATTGTGTCTGGCATAATGCAAGTCTTATCATGGTTCCATGTTACATCATGAAGGTGGAGACTGCTAAGGTTCATGAGTTACAACCATCACTCCATTCATAATCCAGAATCAAATGCATGTAGAAACATCAATACACATGGAAGAGGATGAAAGGGCAACTTTCAAATATCCAACACTATGGGTATGGAATTTTGGATAATAACAAGAGAGTGAGTTGGGCTCCCAAGAATGATTACATAAATAAGTGTCAAGGTTATGCCCAGTTTTAAGGATTTGAGAGACACTGGAGATAAAAAAGGCATTTGTCTGAATCTAGGAATATCAGGTGCAATACATTGGCTCCATTTGGTAGACCTACTACATCAATTTGTTAAGTTAAAGTAATTAATAAAAACCATTCATTTGTGTTATCAAGTGAGGACTGTTCTCAACACTTTCATTTACAATGTGTTGTGTTTAGCTTCCTCCCAGTTCTTACTGTGTTTTCTGAATTTGCACTGAAGTTGATTTCTGTCTTCATTGCAAAGGTCTACTATTATCCTTAGATTCATAAATGCCCTTGGTTATAAAATCTCTAACTCACAAGGCAGTAGCAAGGAAAGGAATGGGACGAGGATGCAGACAGGAGGTAAGTCTTCCAGATATTTCATAAAACTATTTGTTTTCGCCCTGCAACAGTCACCATCCGTGTGACACTAAGAGAATTGTTCTTCTGGGTGAGTCAGCATGGAAGCAACTAAATACCTAATCAATGGCCCAAAGAAACTAAGGAAAGGCCACGCTACGGAAACGGGTGGAAGTCAGTATCATCCTTTATATTGACATTGCCTCCTTGTAAAACACCCTGGCAGTGTGTCTGTATACCATCCTGCCATCTCTGTTAGAATGAAAACGCTCGCAGAGCACAGGATTCACATGTGTGTCTGGGTCAGTCAGATGACACAATTGGCAATACCTCCAATTCTGTCTTCAAGAGTGAAGCTGGCACTTTTAATTGTGAGCTTACAGATTGAGACATGTTAATATCAGCAGGAATAATGGCATCTGTTTAATCTCTTGTCAAACAGATGGTTTAGCACTCTTTGACTCACTGTTAGCTTCCATTTATTTTAGCTTTAGATGAGACCAGATTAAGGAGAAAGTAGTGTTTATCAGGTGAAAGGAAGGACCATCCTACATGATTGAAGGAAAATTTTTAAAAAGCTGGATGTGATGCATACGGTACTCTTGGCACTCATAATAAATCTTGGATAAGATCACTTAGAGAAATAACAAAATCATGCAAAACTGTTTTCTTCAGGGTTACGAAAAATATCAGAGGAATAATATTTTAATAAAAATATTCAGTAACTCAAATTTAAAATACTGAAGGTCACAGACAGCTAATTCTAGGACATTGTTTTCACTGAAATATAACATATTTATATAGTGTTTGATTATTTTGCGCTGGTTCAAATTTTAACGTGTTGCTGATTTTTTGAACTTTTACAAAAGTAACTGGAAAAAATTGGGTGGTCTGGAGCAAGCCCAATCATTTACAAAAATGGGTTCTAAGTTCTAGGGTTTAAAATTCAAGGGTCAGGTTCAATTCTAAATTGGCACTAAATCATGTCCTACAGTCCCTATGTCCACAATAGAACCTATGAGTGTTTTCATTTTGACTCACGTGAAATTTAAAATATTATAAGACAACTGGATGCTAGCAAAAATCATCTTAAATACTTGATTTTTGATATAAAAATCAAAATGAATGATTATTTTACTTACAAAAATTTGTAATCATATATAATCCACTTAGAAATAAGTTCTGCTTAAATGGATAAGCATGCAATATTATAATGTATATAATATTTAATTATAAAATTGTATATTATATAATTACCATATAACATATAATTATACTACATATAATTATATCTAATATATAAATATGTGATATAATATATTATACAAAATATAATTAATATAACATTATATTATCTGATAGAATTATATAAGATATAATTTTATGTTATATAGTAATTATATATTAGAATTATATATTATTTATATTATATATAATTATATGCAGCATATTATCATATGTTATATATGCATACGCATATAATGTATAGAATTATAAAATGTATAAAACCATGAATGGGGAAATGAATTATCAGTATTACATTTGAATTAGTGAAACCAAAATAGTTAATTTATGCTGATTCAACATTTATTTTCTTTTTTATAATTTAACATAAAATTTCAACATAAACACTGTATTTACATCATTTCTATTACTCCCTTTCCCTACTCCAATTCCTCCTTGTTCTCAATACTCCCTCTGAAGTTGTTCATGGCTTTTTCATCTTTTATGATCATTCCACACACACACAGACTTATACTAAGGCATTCATTTATTCTTCTTCTTATGTATGAGTGTTTGTTGCTGAACATGTGGGATTAGATGACCTGTAACACAGTTATGTAATAAAGGGATGACCTTAAACATTAGTTATAGTATTCATTTCTACAGGAATAAACAGTATTAAGGAATTATAACCATAAAGACCAAAGAATACACCATTCATAGATGATATAGTTTATTAATGTAAAGGAAAATGGCTTATATGTATGCAGATATAAATGAAGTGGCATTTGAAATGTAACTGGAGGACTTAAGTTGTTTGTACACGCTAGAAGCATAGGCTCATTTCTCCAGGCAGAATATTGTTTATATGGGTAACTGAGTAGGAGTGGTTTTAAATGAGAATTATTTTCCTGTCTCCTCTTAATAGGGAAAAGAAAGCAACACTCTTATACTGCTTTGCTGACAGTACTTCCTGCAGTGTGGTGGGTACTTAAGCAGGGAAGAACATCACACCATCTGCATCATTTTAAGAACTTGAATTGGCTCCTGGAAATGTATACAATTGTCCTTGAGGAGTAGAGCAGCTTCAGCAGATGGGAGAACTACTGGTCAATCAACAAGTGTTTATTAAACATTCTAGACTGTGTTCAGACCACTATGGCACTTGGTGTGAACTACGTTCCCCCCACCAATTGGAGATTTCAGTGGGAGGAATACTGTTTGCAAATATTACACCGCACATGAAATAAAGAGCAACATGCCCTTTCATTCTTGAATATATTCTATTTGTACAATTGCGTCTCAGAAGGAAAAGAATCATTTAGAAACAGAGGAGCCTGAAGGTAAATTGGGAGCAAAAAAATAACACCTCAGAATCTGTACAGGAGGAAAATGCTCTGTTGTTTCACATTTAAAGACGTGTTTTCTGCCTAATTAATTATTTAAATTTAAGACAAAAATCTCACTCTGTAGCCCAGGCTGGCTTGAAGCATGTAGCGTAGACTAGGTTAGATTCAAATTGTGGAAATCCTCAGAGCTCCAGTCTGAGTGTTAAGATCACAAGTTTGAATCTAACCTTGTCTTCTCATGTGGAAGAATTCCAATCCAGCAATATTATTACTTCATAATATTCTTGCTTCATTCTGTCAACTATGATGAAGACAGAATCTTAATACTTTCAACCTTTTATGCTCCATACTTTATAAATTCATATAAGCATGATAACCATAGGCAGTACAATATTTAAAAGAAGCATTACTACTGAGAATTCACAGGGTAATTATTATCCTCCATCTGGCTCTTCTATAAGAGCCTATGGCTTTGTTGACTCCTATGTTACCTCTCAGACTCAGACTCACTTTAGGGAATGTTAAATGACCTTTCACAAGAATGGCAATCAAGAAAATTTTAGGAAGTCATAGATATTATACATTCATTTAATTTGGACATAAACTTTATAGTTATTGCTGTTAAATGTTCCTTGTTTTCTGAGTCATTCATCTACCTTGGCAGGATATGATGAGTCATGGTTCACCACTATACATTAGCTTTTCCTCTCAGATTTATATTGATGACAAATCTAATTACATTACTGGATTTTCAAATAGCACATTCTCCAGTTGCTGTAAACTTCAAAAGGAGGAATATAAGGAAAATGCTAATCAGAATATTTAGAACATAGAAGATGCTCAATAAATGTTATATTTTTTCACAAATATTCAAAAAACATAGCAAAGTTCACAATATCCTTCATAATGATACCTTTATACCAAAGCTGAATTAATTTTCTGGAATTTTCTCAATATATTAATACACAATGTCAACTTTTTTATCTTTGCCACAAATATTTAGCAAGGTCTCTGTGTATGTGTGTGTGTATGTGTATATATATATATATATACTGTGAACCAAAAAAGATCCAAAAATAATAAAAGTGCCAGATTTTAATAAGATTCAATAGCTTTACATACATACATACATAAATACATACATTCACATGTACATAATGGTAAACCCATTGATTGGAAAGTGTTGGATAGACAGCATGTTTATGGAGCATCAAGAAGGATGAAATTCAGTAAACATGAAAGATGTCTTGATAGGATAACTGTTAAAAGCCCTAACAGTGAATAGGGGAAGTCAATAAATACAAAATATTAATGCCTAGATTTGTGCTATTGAGGGGTGTAGAATTCTTTGTAATTACTAATGGGTTTCAAAATACAAGAGCCAGGCTAGAATTGATAGTGTAAACAATAGCACTCACCAGATATCATTATGTTAAGGAAAAAAAGGAAAAAAAAAAGAGGGAAGTACAAAGTTTCCATACACGGTAAACAAGGTAGTCAGGTAGTTAAAAAGACTGTTATAAATATGAAGTGTGATTTGCATTTTCCATATGGCTAAGGATGTTGATTATTTCTCTAAGTGTTTCTTGGCCTTCTGAGATTCTTTTATAGAGAAATCTCTATTTAGAGACTCCATCTTACACCTCTCAGAAGGGCTAAGATCAAAAACACAAGTGACAGGTCATGCTGAGGAGAACGTAGAGAAAGGAGGACACACTTCCGTTTCTGGTGGGAATGCAAACTTGTATAGCCACTTTGTAAATCAATATGGCTGTTTCTCAGAAAACTGGGAATCAGTCTATCTCATGATCCAGCTATACTACTCCTGGGCATATGCACAAAGGGGTTTCCATCCTACCACAAGGACAGTTGCTCAACTGTTCATAGCAGCTTTATTCATAATAGCCCCCAAATGGAAACAACCTAGGTGTTTCACAACCAAAAACTAAATAAAGAAAATGTGATACATTTACAGCTGTTAAAAAAAATGACATCATTAAATTTGTAGGCAAATGAAAGGAACTAGAAAACTCATCCTGAGTGAGGTAACCCAGAATCAGAAAGACATGACATGTACTCACTTATGAATGGATTTTAGTTGTAAAGCAAAGGATAATCAGGCTACAATCCACAGACCCATAAAGGCTAAGTAACAAGGAGGGACCAACGGGGATGCAAGGACTCAACGGGAAGGAGACACAGTAGTTTTCTCAGGTGGACTTGGAGACATTGGGGATGGGAATAGGAGGGAACAGATGTGTGTGTTGGGGACTGTACTGGAACTGGGGAAGCACTTCAGTGGTGAAGTAGAAACCTACTGCAGTGGAAACTCCCTGTAATCTGTGAGGGTGACCATAGTATAGATTCCTAGTAACGGGTTGTATGGAGCCTGAACCAGCCATCTTCTATAACCAAGGGAGGCTTCCACTAGATGGATTGGAACCAACCCAGCCACAAAGCTTTCCACCTACAATTTGTCCTGTCTACATTCTGTCCTGTATTGGGGTAAAGGTGGCATAGAACTTACAGGGGTGGCCAACTTGAGACCACCAGAGGGAGATCACTCCTGGCACTGCCACCAACCAAAGGCTGAAGAGACCATAGACCTAGGATTGGAGATGGGTCAAGAACACAGCAAGAAAATGCACAAAATCAACTAACCAAGGTGCACTGGAACTCAGAGAGACGGAAGCAACAATCAGAGACCCTATATGGCACTGACCTAGTTCCTCTGCATTCTGTTATGGTTGTGTAGCTTGTTGTTCTTGTGGGACTCCTAAGACTGAGAATGGGGGCTGTCTTTGACTCTTTGTCCTGCTTTGGGGATCCTTTGCTCCTACTGGGTTGTTTCATTCTTGACATGAGGGTATGTGTCTAGACTTACTGTTACTCATTATGACATGTTTGTTTGATGTCCCTGGGAGGCCTGCTCTATTCTGAAGGGAAACGGAGAGGGGTGGGTCTTGAGAAGAAGTCAGTGGGAGACAGAGAGAAGAGGAGGGAGGGGAAATTGCAGTCAGAATTTAATATATGAGAAAAAATACATAAAAGTAAAAGAAAAATAAAGATCAAACATAGCAATCAAGGAAGTCAGAAGTAATAAATATCTAGGGGTTAGAGATAAAGATAGAGAAAATATGAATTCTTGAATTCACTATTCATGGAGGATGAAAAAGACAACTCATAAAGAATTTTCAGGATTTTGCAACTAAGAAAGGAAAAAGGAAGTACTCTAGATAATATGACAGATTAAAACAAAACCTCAGTGTGTGGGACTTGGGGCAGCATCATTCATATCACCCAGGACTCACTGGAAGAATGAACTCAATGATCCACCCTACGTTATGTAGATTTACAGCAGTGGTGTGTTGGAAAATGTCTAATAGAATTTTTTTTCTGAAATACTTTTCAAATAGTGTTACATGTAATGTGATGAGTTACAACGGATTAAAAAAGCTATATCCCCCAGCCTGAATCCTATGACCTTAGCTTCTTTTCCTTTCAACATAGGCAAGTTATGACATTTTTCAGAAATCCATATTGTTATCTTTACATTTATAAACACTACATGAGACAAAATTTCTGTTTATGGGCAGAATGTAGAGATGAAAGAAGGTATTGGATTCAAAATCATGCATGAAAGATAAATGTAAAGAGGTAACTGTCACATAAAATAGCCATTGTGTTAAAAAAAAAGTTCACAAGAAACAAAGAAGGTCCAAAACAAGAATAGTGCAGATTTCCAAAAGATAAAACAGCTTTAAATAATGTATACCCAACACTAGGACAAATAACCACAAAAGGAAACGAAATGAAGCTGCAATACAATGATAGTACGAAATAGAATAACCTCATTTTCAACAGGGAATATACATCACCATATAAACAACTTCTACAACATAGACAAGATATCCCTAATAGATTCATCTAGATGACTCCATCCAACAGCAAAAAATATACTTACTTCGCAAACGTGAAGTGATCACCCCATAATATAGGTCCTATAATAAGTGAAAAACTGGTACAACCATTAATAAATGATTATCAACGAAGGTGACTCCAAAAGTTAAAAATAGAGATAGCATATGACCCAGAATTGATACTCTGGAAGTTTATTTAAAGAAAATCATAACGTCTAAGTGATACCAATACCATGGAGAAAAACTAGAATCGGTCAACAGATAAACTGATACAGAAAATGTGCATTCGTGCACACAGATATTCAGTATTGTGATAGATAAATGAATCTTTGCCACTTTCTGCAGCATGGGTGCACCTGGCAGGCATCCTAAGTGAAATGAACCAAACACAACACGACAAATTCTGTATGATAACTCTACTCTGTGGAATCTGAAATCCTTCAAAAAAGAAGTAGAACAGAACACCTCTTGCCAGGCACTTTCCAGGAGAAAATGATAGCTAAAGTGTACATGTTAAAATTACACAACCTTCTATATAATCTAGACCACTCGCCAACAGGAAAACACTGAAAACTAACAACTTAATAAGAGGTTAATCCTTATGTTAAGTGTTATTATCAAATTATGATAATGATAATAAAAATAAAGTAGATTTAAGAAAAAAATTGGTTAGATAATGAATATATTTTCTCACTTGATGGAGATAATAGTTTTATGGCTTTGTAATCATCTACAAACATATCAAGTTGTGTAGATTAATTAGGTATAACTTTTTACACATAAATATACACCTCACAAATTATCTTGTCTGGAAACTACAAAGATGACTAAGTGGTCAAGAAAAAGCAGTGATTTTCTGAAAGACCTAAGTTGGTTCTGAGCCATATTGGCTGGCTCATAATTGGACCCACATGCGCACACATGCACATACACACACACATGATATTCTGAAAATTATTTTGTTTTCATATTTTTGTTTAGCATTACCATAGAAAACAAAATTCATAAACAGATGCATGATCAGTGCAATTTGTGCAATGCATAGGAAAGGGTCATCAGCTGCTCAATAATGATTTGTGGAATAACTGGTGGATAAAATATCTCCCAATGGAATATTTCAAGTATCCATTTTGAAATCTCTGTTTTAAGAATGGGCACAAATAACTGCAATCATTGACCTCAATTATGCTTTTTTTTCTTCAGAATGGCTTTCATTTATTTGTTTTAGAAGCCCATGATTTATAGAAAACACTTGGCAGAAAACCAACTCAGATTGTTATTTATTGGCAGTTGGAAGTTTATTCAGAGAAGCAAAAGACTTCCACAGGAAGGAGGCTGTCACTTACTAACATACTAAGAATACTTGGCTAATGGGGACTTTCCTCCTTTTCGAAGGTAGACATAGTGTTTTACTTAAGAATTCAATGAAAGACTTCTTCCTGTTGACAGGCAGTTGCGTTGTCACAAGCTGTGATGTTTTTGGATTTCTAACCCTTTTCTATTAGCATGACTTCAAATTATAGTAAACTCTCCTGTCCTAAGCCCTTTTCTTAGACTGACATGAGACTTGTTTGAAAGCGAAAAACTCTTAATATAGCTAACCGATTATTTGATCACCTAGTGAATGTCTCTTTCTGCAAAACATTACTTGGAAAGTAAGTGGACTCTTGAGTTGCTGAACAGGCAGCCAAAGGGGATTTCTATGGCAATCAAGTCGTTCACCGCCACAGAGCTCTAGACAATACCTGCATGCTTTTTGTTTCTTTCCTCCTTTTCCTACATTCCTTCCTTTGTTCTTGTATCCTTCCTTTCATTATAAAACTTGACTTGGAAAATAACTTTAAAGCTTTTAAAAGCAAGGATTATCAATGTCCTTGTTTATTTCATATAAACACTGTTTTATTAAAGTCGTTTTCCCAGCCTATGTCTTTCACAAACACTCTGTACGTTCTGCCAGCACTCCCTAAAAAGGAGAGTGAGCACACAATCATTTAGGTTACTATGCCACTTGAAAACACTGATAAAGTTTTGAACCAGTTTATGTCCTATCCGATCAGTCACTTGTATTTAATGACTTAAAATTTGGGGGGGAAATATTTAAAACAGTATGAAGTCATTGGAGATGAAGAAATTACTAATAAAAGCAAATTAGAAAAAAAAAGATAAAGTTTAACATACTCTTAGCCTAGTACAATGAGATACAATGTAATTTCCTTCTGTAACAAGATACATTCATTAATTTAAATCATGTATCTGATAGGAGATCCAGTGTTTAGAAGTAAGCTTTGTTTTAAGACAGTAAGTTGTATGAGCTGAGTGTGAAGATGCATGTCTGTAATCTCAACATATGGAGGTACTGAAGAAATAATGAGTTTGAAACTATCCTGGAGTATAAAGTGAGAATCTATCTGAAAACAAAATAGAACTGAAATATATTTCTATGGATCTGATGGGAGGAATAGACTATGAAAGGCTATTTTAACAGTATAAATAAACAAATAGGTTATAGCAAACCAGTGCTTTTGCTTAATCAAATTGCTCTTTCTAGTTCTAGTATCATCATAAATTATGTTTAAGGGGGGCCAAATACTGCATGAAATGTGAACCTTTATAGCCAGCTATAGCAATTTTAAATAAATTTAAACAAAAACATTGGAGCCTGTTAAGAAATTGAAGATACTATATAGAAAACAAGAGTGTTAATCCACCAATTTTTATCTCAAGGGTTAACTGATGCATAAACAAAGATGGCAAGAGATATTAGAAAACAAGAATGACATTCCAACTTTCCCCCACACTGGCTGTGATATAATCCCATTGAACACACACACGCGTTCATGTTAGGATCGTGTTTTACTAGGGCATGTTAGTTTAAGGGAATGGTAAGGCCTGTTGTAACCGTGTCACCATATATTAAGGGCCAAATAATAGTGTCAGCTTTGTAAAGGTTTAAAGGCCTGAAATTCTAAAATACAAAGCCAAAATGAATCACACACACAATGTTGTAATTCAAAATTCATGTGATAAAATTTTATAATAATTTTTAAGTTCTGTTTCATGTTTGGGAACTTTCTAACTAGATTTGAAGTTCATTTTATTATTATTGTTATTATTATTATTTACAATTTATTCAATTTGTATCCCAGCTGTAGCTCCCTCCCAATCTCCTCCCAGTCCCATCCTCCCTCCCTCTTTCTTCCCTATGTCTCTCCCCTAGTCCACTGAGGGGAAAGATTCTTCTGCCCTACTATCAGGTCTACCCTAGCCTATCAGGTCTCATCAGGAATGCCTGGATCCTCCTTCTCTTTGGCCTAAAACGACCCCTCCACAGGGGAGGTTATCAAAGACCACCATTCATTGCTACATCTGAGCAGGGATTCTAGGTCCTCTCCATGCATGGTCCTCAGTTTATTCATCAGTTTCTGCAGACACCCCTGGTCCTGCAGATTTTTTGGCTCTGTGGAAATTTTTTGGACAGTAGATAAAAAACATTGAAAATCCCATGATTACAATCAGAGAATTATAAATAAACGAAGTTTCCTAGTTAACTCTAAAATAAAAAACGAATGTTAGTTACCAAATGCTAATATATTTATTTTTTAATCTCTAACCTTACACAACCTGCCTAACAATTCTGAAGCTCACCCTTATGCATAAAATTGTCAAGTCGCCTATATGCAAGAACAGACCTGATAGGCTAGGGTCAGGGAGAAGGGGAGGAGGACCTCCTCTATCAGTGGACTTGGAGAGGGGCGTGGGAGGAGATGAGAGAGGGTGAGATTGGGTGGGGATGGGGTAGGGGTAGGGGGCTGTAGCTGGGATACAAAGTGAATAAACTGTAATTAATTAAAAAATAAATTTAAAAATATTCAAAATAAGAACACATTTGTAAATATGAAATGTGTAACTACATAATCTATTGTCCACAATAGAGAGAATGTGCCTATATGTTCAGAAGACACTTGTAATTTTTAAGGAGACTGGCTTTAAGGCAGTTTCAAAGAATAAGACAAAAGAACAAGGATATTTTGAGCTATTTACTATATTTCATTCTTCATTAGAATAGAATTATGCTGCATGATAACGATGGTTGTCATTTCTTAAAAATTAGGTTAGAGCAGGGATTCATCTTTTAAATGTTAACTATTGGTTAATCCCTTCTTTTCTACTCCCTAGAAACAAATTTACCTCTCCTTAGTTTCCCCCAAACAACTTAGGCTTTCTATACAGGCATGGTCTCACACTTTCTTCACCCCCAAGAAGTCCTGTTTCTCTATCCTTGCTCTTACAGTGCACACTGCCTTCTTTTCCTGATGACAGGACCTCAGCCTGAAGCTGTCTGCTCCTCCTGTCACGCATGCCTAAAGAATGAGAAAATAATCCAAACTTTTGCTTCACTAAACCTTATCTATAGCAATAGCCTTAAATCAGAAACAGCAAGAACTCAGTGAAAAATAATATTTGGTTTATGTTAATAGTTTTTTTGCACATTTGTTCTTTTTGTTATTGTAATGAGGAGGCAGGGTCTCTTCACACAGTTGAGTGTGGAGCTGAAACTGTGACTTTATACCTCAGCTCCTATGGAAATTATTGACATGTGTCACTACACAAGGCATATGTATCTTTAGATCACTGTCATTATTTTTGTAACATTGAATCTCCCAAGATTTTGCCTTACCCAAATCATATTTCATGAGCCAAGAGGTCACTGACCAGTCCTGATCTTCTGGATCAGTGTGATGTGCAGTCAGTGCTCTCTCTTCTTAATGAGAATAGAGGCAACACTTTGCATTTCAATTGGGGCTTAAGGTCACCAGCACTGTCAGTTGCAATACACGAAATGAGGGCCAAGTGTCCTCCAGCTACAGGCCACAATCCTCCATGTTTCCCATAGCACCGGAAAGAGAGAAATGACTGTTTACATTTTTGTAAAGTCTTTGGGTCAGCAAAGTTGTCATGGCAGGGTGCAGAAGTTTTCAGGAAGCCAGGTCATTGTTGATGTTCATATTCATCCACAAGACATAGTTCTATTTTATTTTTTTATTAATTACACTTTATATCCCCCCATAAACCCTTCCCTCTTCCCCTCCCAATCACACCTTCCCTCCCACTTCTCCACACATGCCCCTCCCCAAGTACACTGATAGGGGAGGTCTTCCTTTCCTTCCTTCTGATCCTAGTCTATCAGGTCTCATCAGGAGTGGTTGTATTGTCTTCCTCTGTGGCCTGGTAAGGCTGCTCCCCCATCAGGGGGAGGTGATCAAAGAGCAGGCCAAGCAGTTCATGTCAGAGGCAGTCCCTGTTCCCTTTATTATGGAACCCACTTAGATACTGAACTGCCATGGGCTACATCTGTGCAGGGGTTCTAGGTTTTCTCCATGTATGGGACTTGGTTGGAGTATAAGTCTCAGCAAAGACTTCTGTGCTCAGATTATTTGGTTCTGTTGCTCTCCTTCTGGAGTTCCTGTCCTCCCCTATCTTATTATTTCCCACATCTTTCATAAGATTCCATGTACTCTGCCCAACAGTTGGCCATAAGTCTCAGCATCTGCTTTGATAGTCTGCAGGGCAGAGCCTTTCAGGAGCCTTCTATGGCAGGCTCCTAGCTTGTTTCCTGTTTTCTTCTTCTGATGTCAATCTGCTTTGCCTTTCTGACTGGGGACTGAGCATTTTAGCCAGAGTCCTCCCTCTTGATTAGTTTCTTTAGGTGTACAGATTTTAGTAGGTTTATCCTATTTTATATGTCTATAAGAGTGAGTATATACCATGTGTGTCTTTCTGCTTCTGGGATAACTCACTCAGGATGATCCTTTCCAGTTCCCACCATTTACTTGCAAATTTCATGTTATCCTTCTTTTTTATTGCTGAGTAATATTCCATTGTGTAGATGTACCACAATTTCTGTATCCATTCCTCAGTTGAGGGGCATCTGGGTTGTGTCCAGCATCTGGCTATTACAAAGAAAGCTGCTATGAACATAGTTGAGCAAATGTCCTTATTGTGTACTTGAGCCTCTTTTGGATATATGCATAGGAGTGGTATAGCTGGATCTTGAGGAAGCACTATTCCTAGTTGTCTGAGGAAGTG